>CM045900.1:3205000-3345000 GCA_025169545.1 Anguilla japonica
GGTGGCGATGTTGATCAGGCTGTCCATGAGCAAGATGCGCATGAAGTCACACACCTGCTTCCGGGCAGGGTGGGGCGCCGGGGGGGGCGGGGCCTCCGCTGAGTCTGCGCCGTTTTGGGAAGAGGGTTCTGTGGCGGTCTGGGGCAGAGGCGGGGGGGGGGGGGGGGGGGTGTAAGTCAGCACGTTCCCACGGCAACAGCAGACCCCCTGAACTGGATCCAAATGACTGAGGACGTGTCCAACCCGACCATCGGTATCAATGTTTTGATTATTTTACACGTTTACATTTCTTTATTTTCCATTATTAATACAATTTTTTTTAAGCATGTAATGTAGCTATTTTAGGCAATGTAATTTGCAGAAAGCAGCCGAGTTAAATATTCTGAAAAATTATGCTGTCACTATTTGGGGAAAAATGCTGGTGAGTGGGCAGCACTACCCCTGACTCACCTGGTGGGGGTGGGGGGGCGGAAACACGGTGGCTGCCAGCACATTCAGGAAGTCCGGGGAACTCCAGAGGGGGTCCCGTGGGTGCAGGCTGTGCACCAAACAGAAAAACTGCATGACGCTGCCTGGGAACTGCATTTCCCATGAGCCCTCACTTCCGGCTGAGGGCTGCGCGACCGCGCCCGTAACGGACCAAAAATAAAGAGAGAGAGAATTTACATTTCAGCGAGTTAAGTCCAAAAATGTAACAAAATGTTTCATAAGTTTAGTGTTCATTTGTTTGGAAAAATTCTGCATCTAGTGTGACTTACACACTGTGTATCATCTCCATATTAGATTTATTTATACTGCACAACAAGTCAGTGTCAGTTAAAACAGACCCCAATTTGACCCAAAAACGACCAGAGGGGTAAACGTTCACCCGGTGATGGTTTTGTTCCCTGACCTTGCTGAGGATGACCTTGACCAGTTCTAACAGGACCTGGGCTGCATCTGCGCAGAGCTGCAGCCCTGGTCCATCGTTACTGCAGTCGATCACTTCCTGCAGCAGCCCGTCGAGATCCACCTGGGGGGGCACCAAGGGGGTGGGGGGTGGGGGGTGGGGGGGGGGTGGCGGGAGAAAGGAGAGGAGGAGACCCCCCGTGTCTTACTGCTAGACTCTCAGAAGAGAGGGTTCCAAAAGGTTCCTCTGTGTCGCTGTAGAGGAACCCAATCTAGCTCAAGGGTTCGTTCTCGGCCAAAATCTGGGACCCTTTCCACACCTATAGTACCATGAATCCCTGTCAATTCCATTAATGTAATTGCAAAATACATTTTTGCAGTTGTATTTTACAAAGTCCATGAATGAACTTGCATACATACAATCATTTAGATTATACTTTCAAGCAAATATAGCAAATTTAGGACTTATAAAAGTATAATTACTTTTGTAAGACATTAGTCTGAGGATCATCAGTAGTGGTTTAGCCGTGACAACCACTAGCCTGTACCATGTAGGAGGGATTTGAAGAGAGATTCAGAAGTGGTTCTGATTTTGCAAACCGCCACACACATACGCATACGCGCACACACACACATGCATACGCACACACATGGGCTTGCACAAGCGCGCACACACACACACACCTTACCTGGCCTGTGACAGTCTTATAGCAGTTCTTCTGCAGGAGCAGGGCTGCTAGCAGCATGTAGATCTCGGGCGTAGCCACATGGTTGACCAGAAGCCTCTGCAGCACCTCGAACCCGGGACACGGGCAGCCCGAGCTCTCAGGCGACGAACACGGAGTCTTCAAGCCATCTGCAATAAGACCAGAGTCATGTGACCAACACTGAGTCTTTACGTTATCTACAATAAGACCAGAGTCATGTGACCAACACTGGATCTTTACGTTATCTGCAATAAGGCCAGAGTCACATGACCAACACCGAGTCTTTACGTTATCTACAATAAGACCCGAGTAAGTCAGCCGGTCAGGACTCGAACCCGGAGCCTCCTCCGTGCAAGGTAACGCGTGCTAACCACAGTATACCCACAATGCTTTGGGAGAGACGAGTCCGGTGCACGTACCCATTACAGCCGAGGGCTCTTCAGCCATGTTCTCCACCAGGGCGCCGGGGAAACGCCATCTCTGAAGCGAGCCAAAATGGCGGGGTAGGACAGGAGGCGGGTCAGCAGCCTGAGCGCCAGCGTGACCGTGCTGGAGTGCAGGTGGCTCTGAGTGAAGAGCAGGAACCAGTCCGGCCCCAGAGCCAAGAACACCTCCTCCTGGCTCCTGCAGGACACCGACCGGCACAGCAAACACAGCAGTGAGCTCACAGACACCATCATCATCACCACAGACACCATCATCATCACCAATCACCACCACAGACACCATCATCATCACCAATCATCACCACAGACACCATCATCATCATCACAAATCATCACCACAGACACCATCATCATCACCAATCATCACCACAGACACCATCATCATCATCACAAATCATCACCACAGACACCATCATCATCGTCACAAATCATCACCACAGACACCATCATCATCACCACAGACACCATCATCATCACCAATCATCACCACAGACACCATCATCACAAATCATCACCACAGACACCATCATCATCACCAATCATCACCACAGACACCATCATCAGAGCAGGTCATCATCATCATCATCATCATACGGGTTAAGACCCGCTCGCCATGGGTATCATAAAGGTCATTCAAGTGGTAATCTCAGTTATTTCAAAACTATTCTCATTAAATCATCAATGTGCACAGTGAAGAAGTGGGGGGGAAATATAAAACAGAAACAGAACTTATGTCCTCGGTTGACCACCATCTGCACTGACAGGGAGATGGCAGTTAAAGACAGGAGATGGCAGTTAAAGACAAGATGATGGCAGTTAAAGACAGGAGATGGCAGTTAAAGACAGGAGATGGCAGTTAAAGACAGAAGATGACAGTTGAAGACAGGAGATGGCAGTTAAAGACAGGAGATGACAGTTAAAGACAGGAGATGGCAGTTAAAAAACGGGCAAAGCAGGAGACACTCACTTCTGAGGCAGCGAGCTGTCGGGTCCGATCAGGCAGAACAGCATCTCCAGCAACTGGTTCCGGATCCAGACGCTCCTCGCAGGTGTTTGGCTCAGGGCTGCAAAAGTCAGGTCCAATAAAACGTCTGCGTTAGAGCGCGGGCTGGAGGAATTACTCATCAGGGGGACGCGGAATATCAGCCTAATTAGGACAGCGATAAGCAAGTTTCTTAATGAAGAGAATGAAGTTTCTCAATGAAGGGCACAATTTTCTCTGTTTTAAAGTGTGAAAAGCATTTAAATATTTTATATTGTCTGGATGAGTTTTGTGAAAGGAAAAGTTTCTACTGCCTGGACTATAGTTCTCACCTTGGAAAGAGACATCGAAGACGATGCCGGAGAAAATGCTGTTCTCATTCAGGGAAGGAGGCAGCAGTGTGTAAACCAGGAACAGCCCGAGCCTGCAGGGATAATGCACACACACACGCACGCACACACACACACACACAGTGCAGCTTTTAAAATGCCTGCCTGCCAACAGTTTACAAACTACACTCACTCACTACTTGACTTGAGTTATATATACATAAATACAAAAGACTCAAACCAACTGCACTGTGATTTGTCCAATGTACTTTGTACAACAAGTTTAGCCTTTTCTGTATGTATGACATCTTTAACTCATTTCAGTCACCGCCAATCACATGATGTTATAAAAGAAACACTGCAGAAAATTCAATTGGGGTAAAGTGCAGGTAAGATTGAATCCAGACCTAATTAAGGTATAATACCCAATCCAAACAGCCTTGCTACCTGCAGATGTCCTTTGTGTTGAAGTAGCCATGGAGCAGCTGTCTGAGGATGGAGGAGATGAGGCTGGTTTTATGGCACGTCAGAGTGGGCTCGTTCAGCAGGAAGAGCAGCTTCGTCGTCACACCAAGGCTGTGCAAGACCTCCGCGTTCCGCCCGTCACGACTGGAGGGAAGGAGAGCACCAATCACAGCAGAGTGAAGGGAAGGAGAGCACCAATCACAGCAGAGTGAGGGGGAAGAGAGCACCAATCACAGCAGAGTGAGGAGAAGAAAGCACCAATCACAGCAGAGTGAGGGGGAGAGAGCACCAATCACAGCAGTGTGAAGGGGAAGAGAGGACCAATCACAGCAGAGTGACGGGAAGAGAGCGCCAATTACAGCAGAGTGAATAAACAGAGCACCAATCACATCAGAGTGAAGGGAAGAGAGCACCAATCACAGCAAAGACCTGAGAACATTAAAATGAATCCAAACAGCAGCTAGCCTGAAACGCAGGTAATATAAGAAGCGGTCAGCCCAATCAGTTAGAAGCATGGTTGCAGGTTGCAGGTTAAGGCAGTAGCGTGATGATTTGTACAGCACATTGGGTTCAGCCATAAGACGTACCTTGACGATTTCAGAATGTCAGCAAAATGGTTTAAAACCAGCAGGTTGAGGTTATCGGGAGCGTTCTGCCACACCTGGAAGAAAAAATGGAACGGTTCCTCAGTGACACACACAAAGCTGGATTAAGGCATTTGGGCGTTTGTGATATCCCCACCCCGGCCAATCAGAAAGCTCACCTCCAAGTCACAGAGAATGTCCCGGAAGGCACTGAGGTTCTGCACATAGACGGAACTGCTCCCCAGCTCCATGGTTCCCACGATGGCCAGGATGAGCTGGAATGTTCTGTGGCTGATCAGGTGGGACTTTGTCTTCAGGAGGAAGGCTAGCAACTGCACAGAGGAAATTACCCATCAACCCCCACGCAGCTAAACACCCAGCACAGCTATGAGCCTGGAGCACCCGTGACTGTGCTGACTACAGCTCAAACTGAACTCTGAATCTGTATCTCCCTGTATCATCACCACAATCATAAAAATAATAATCCCAGTACATGTCAAAGTGCTGTTACTGATCGGCATGTTGGAGGTGCTGGCATTCAGCAGCACTAGTAATAATCCTCACAGGCATCTACATAACGGAACCTCATTAGCACGTAGCTACAGTGCAATCACAGCCTGCTTGTGCCTGAGCTGGCCACTAGGGGGAACCTGCACAGTTAAAGCGGTGATAGGCAATCTCCAGTCACGTTAAGTTATAGGGTAAGGGTTAGGGTAAGGGTAAGGGTAAGGGTAGGGTTAGGGTTAGTGCAGCAGTGTCGCAGGGTGGCGATACCTTATACCCGTCGGTCCTGTTCATCTTTTGCTCCACGCTGTGGTTATGGTAAGGGTAAGGGTTAGGGTTAGGGTTAGTGCAGCAGTGTCACAGGGCAGCGATACCTTATACCCATCGGTCCTGTTCATCTCCCGCTCCACCCTGGGGCTGGTGCTCAGCACCGACAGCAGAACTTTGGCGGCGGCGTACAGCGAGCTGTCGTCCGTCGCCATGGCCACCAGGCTGAGGACGACCGCGGGCCCGCCGATGTACAGGAAGCTGTCGGCGGCGCTGTTGGACACGAACGTCCTGACCCCTGGGAGACGCCGCGGACCGAAAACACAAGAGACACACAGTGTGCGTTAGCCCTGCGGCTAGGCAAAGACCTGGGTTTGAGGCGTCCGGGACACGTACAGTATTTGTTAGCTGACGATGTCTAGATAATGACGACGTGGGTTTGTTAACAAAAAGAGCACATCCAACATTTGAAGACAACACGACACCAAGTCTTTTTTTTGGTTTTAAAAGACTGAAAAGCAGATATTATTGTACTTGCAAACTGTGCTTACTATTTGGGCATGCCTGTGCAGTAACGTGATTTTCATTAATATTTCAGTGAATCATTTTTTAATACGGAGTGCACAGCGTTCACAGCTGTTGTGCAATAAGGAGCACCAACAGACCTTTCTATTTTTAATCTAGCCCTCAGTTCACTGAAACAAAAAAAACATATGCCAGTACTGAGAGCCACACTAATACAAATAATCATTAGACTAGGCAGGACTGGTCATTGTAGCACTAAATATTCTCTTTTTGCAAAGTACAGTAAGACAAGTCAGGGGTTGACATAAGTACGCATCCATGCAAAAAATATGAAAACGTGCAGCAAATTTTGTCATAACGGAACAAACGTGTACCTATTTTTAGGTACGCACTTTGTTGGAACATAAAATTGCCTCGCACTGTAATCTCTTTGCCATGCACGCTACAGTGCTTACATACCACTTACGTCAACCTCTGCTCATAATCTTCAGCGACTCTTTTATACAGCTGGATATTTATTGGTACAACTGAGCCCAATACCTAATACCCTACTCAAGGGAATTACTGGCCGAGTCTTACCAGGATCTGAACCCATAATCCTCAGATCAAGAGGTCAAGCTCCAAGCATTACGCAGCACATGCACATGTTTAAGAGTCTGACATAAACGATAAAATATGCAGGCGTGACGGAAACATCCGGAACTCCTCACGACGCACGGCTGCGCGGCATTACCGAAACGGCCCACCAGGGCGGCGCCGATGGTGCGAGAGGTCCCGCTGAGGTGCTGGGCCACGTTTCGGGCCAGGAACACCGGGGTGCAGTTATCCCGCGAAGTGATTCGCATCTGAAAGAGAAACCAGGAAACGGAGTCACTGTGTTAAGCTGTGTTAAGGAATCCCCCACCTGTCTGAAACAAGAGAATGAACATGGCCTAGGGTTGTTTCATAAGGAAATAAAACCCAGAGTAACAGTTTGTTTGAGTGTATCACACAGTTATGTATTGTGTGTCTAAGTGCAAATATTTATAATATTTCAGTATGGTGCTGTGAGTCTAACGAAACACATTCACTGGGGTTCCTTTTCAACACTTATGTTGCCGTGAACAGTTTATACTGAAATCCAACATCTAAAAATACATGATTACAATACAATGCAATACAATAAGCTCTTATATAGCGCTCTTCACGCATACATCCCAGGGCGCTTTACAAAAATAAAAAATAAAAAATAGAAATAAATAAATAAATAACCTAATAAGTCAAAACTAAGAGAATAGGCACATGAGGACAAGTAAGTCTTACGTAAGTAAGATGGTGGAATGGTAAACTCAACATTTTCAAGAAAAAGTAAAAAATCGGCTCAGTAATTCCACAGAGAAGATCATAAAAGTTTCATTCTGACCACACGTATACTGTCCTCAGCATAATCCATAGTTGTATTTCACTTTTTTTCGTTAAAAAAAAAAACTTAAGGAATTTCCAACCTCTTTGGCAATGAGGCGGCAGTCCACCTCGTTGTACTGGTCTCGGATCTCCGATACCGTGGTTACCGTGGACACGGCGAGATTGATCCCGAACGAAATCCTTTCCTCCGGGATGATTCTGATAGGGGATGCGACGCTGCCGGGACCATCGGCTGAAACGTCCATCAGAAATACAGCATTAAACAAATCATTTAAAAAAACAGCCATAACACTGAAAGGGGGCGTGGTTTCCCTCTCAGGTTCAGTGAGGCAGGTGGAGAGACACACCTGGCAGAGACAGAGACAGGTAGTTCCCCAGGTATTTGGTGCCCTGGCTGTACATGACCTCCACGAACTCCGGGGCCACGGCCTCCTCCCACAGGTACGCGGGCCCCACCCGCCAGATCAGAGACGCCTGCTGTTTCCACAACGACGGCGTGCCGATGATCCCACACACGTCGATGACTGCAGTGGGATCCATGGAGACGCACTGCCCAGGAAAGGGCTGGATGTACTTCATCTGTCAGACGGGAGAAGGACACAGCCAGTACTGTAAACATACATGCAATAAAGCATTCTCCTTTTCTCCCCGGTTTGAAATATCCAATCATTTTCATCATCAGCTTGTTATACTGGTCTTGGGATTTTTCAAATAATAAATGGCAATTAGATAAATAGTCGGTTAAAACGGTTAAAACAATCTTTCTGCCTAAGCCCAATGCAGCCATACTAAGCTAGGTAGAGCACAGCTTGCCAGCACAACAGCACTGTATCTAGCAACCTTGCTATATAACAAATAGACTAAAATGCAACTTGATAAAACTAGTGACGGTTATGAAATATCTAATGACTATATACCACATCTGATTTCCAAATATGGGGAATTCAGCCAACTAACTGCAGTGGATCAAAGAGAGACTGCTAGGATTAACTAGCTCACAACAGCAATATTGCTACTTCACCATAGCAACAGCCTGCCACGCCACTAGTATCCCAATACAACCACAGCTACTACTTTCAGTTCTGCACCTCAAGTACCCCACAGCATGTTTATCATTAAATGACCCAAACAAAATGGACTGGCCTGGTTTGTCCAAACAGACACTCTGATCCTGTATTTTCTTCCCCAGAAAAAGAGCATCAGACACACTGAACGTGGATCAGCCAACCTTTGCGGAGCCCGACACCTTGCCATTCAGGTAGGCGGTGACGAGGCAGCTCTTTTTGATGTCCTTGGCGAGGGTGACAACGAGGTGGTGCCACTGGTCGGGGACGAGGTGCTTGGCACATTTGAACCGGACCACAGACGGAAGGGTGGTGGGCGTGTGCACTTCTGGCTCCATCAGATCTGACACCAGAAAACCACAACATCAGCCCGGCCAAGTCTGAAATATTTTCCCCTTTGAATTCACCAGAAATGATACTTTCACTGCTGTTCTTTAAAAAAAAAATCATACAAATTTTACTTTATACGGGGGTGGGGGGGGTGGGAAATCCCACAGTTCTCAGGGTCTATTTATTTCAACCCACGATGTTCAAACTAAAATTACGCCCATGGCAAGTGCGGCCTTTTTGTTTCTCACACATAATCTCTGATTATTTTCAGTGATAAGCAAACTGTATGAGAAAGCCACATGAAGAGCCACATGAACCTCATAAAGAGATATGAATCTTCGTTCAGTTACGAAACGACAGGTTAACTAAGAGTTGGGAAAGTGAGAAGAGCGAGTGGCCCCCTGGTGGAGTACCGAGGAACTGATAGGCCTCCTCCTCGGTGCTGATGACCAGGCAGCCGTCGGGGGCGTGACGCTGACGGACAGACAGACGAACTGCTGCTCGGCACGGGACATGTGGCGCACCACGGTCAGCAGCCGGATCGGGTGCGAGTCGCAGGCCGAGCTGAACCGGCTGATCAGGAACCAGCAGGAGAAGGACAGGCCAGCCGAGGGGGGGAAGCCACGGCAGTCTGGGGAGCGGTGAGGGGAAGAGGGAGAAACATTACTGGAGCATTACTATTACTATCACAATACTCTTATTACACACAGAACTCATATTACATACATTACTATTATTACTCACATTACTCATATTAGTCACTTTACTCACGTTACTCTTATTACACACAGTACTCATATTACATACATTACTCACATCGCTATTATTACTCACATTTCTCATATTAATAACTTTACTCACGTTACTCTTATTACACACAGAACTCATATTACATACATTACTATTATTACTCACATTACTCATATTAGTCACTTTACTCACGTTACTCTTATTACACACAGAAATCATATTACATACATTACTATTATTACTCACATTACTCATATTAGTCACTTTACTCACGTTACTCTTATTACACACAGTACTCATATTACTATTATTATACACAATACTCACATTACATACATTAATCTAATTATACCCATCACTCACTTTACTCTTATTACACACATTACTCATGTTACTCAAATTGCACATCATAATCTTATTTTTTTTAAGTCACGCGACCCTTCTTGATAAGCAAAGCTACTGTAAGATCACTAAAAATGCAACATGCTGCAAAGCCGAATGGAAGCCCTTACCACAGCCAACGCCTCCAGTAGAGATGGAGTCCGCACTGACCCCCTTCACTGTGGCTAAGGAGGGAAGGAAGAGACACCTGCAACACAAAGGCGGTGTGAAGCCAGAAGTGAAGGTCAATAAACAGATCAATTCAGCTGAAACCCTGCATTAAAAACTGTCATCAGGATGCTAAAGTAGTTCTGCTATTCTAACCATATTTAACCAGAGAGGTTCCGTTCCTCTCCAGGTCAGGTGATATGTGGAGAGTGTTGTGGTGTAAAATGGCTGCCTTGCACCACCCAGGTGAACGCTACTCATTGGTGGTGACACGCCAGAGTGAGCAATTCTTCCTGAATTACATCTTAATTCACACTTAATTGGACATAATTGGAGCAGTGATTCAAAACTACAGCCCGATGTCCTTTACGACAGGGACCACAAAATATTTCGTATAAAAACATTTATACAAAATGTAGCACTATGGGGGGGACAAAAACAACGGTTAAATATTAAAAATAGCGCAAACCGCCGCACCCAAAACCGCTGTCGCTCATGTCGAATTCCACGAAGGACGGCGACACGGACAGTTTGTGCGGCCTCAGGCTGCGGGGCGACGTCATAGGAGACGAGGCTGACGGTGCGATGGTGGGGGACCCTGAACCCGGCGGAGTGGTTCAGCAGACTGAAGCTGTGCTTCAGCTCTCTGTTCGGCGGCTTCCTCTCCGGACCGGCGGGGACATCGGTCACACCCCGGCGCCGTGCCCTTAAAACAAAAACACATAAACTCCCATCACAGGAAAGTAGTCAAATAAAAACTGTTCTCCAAACACATCTAAATTACACCCTGTATTGACCTGACTTGACACACGTCTGACTCGATCTGATCGAAGACAGAAGGAAAAAGGTAGTTCATGGGGAATCCCGTAAACACCGTCTGATCACAAAAGCAGGTTTTTCCTGCTACTGTCATCAGTTAAAAGGATCAGTTAAAGACTCCCAAACTATCAGCATTTCTACCAGCCAAAACTCACCTATCAACTGCATACGCTTCTTAACCTTTATCTTGCTTTGCTGGCTTTATCATGCATCATGCATCATGCAAGAAATATACATATATTATTATTATTATTATTATTACCACCATTTGACGCAGGGGCAGCCTTAAGCGCGTCTGTTTTTAGCTGAGGAGGGGGGGCATTTTCAGCACCACACATGAACGGATTCCCCAGGCACAGGAACTTTCTGGTGGGAGAGGAACCAGCGTTTTATCACTGACATGCACTATTGATAATCAATTAATTAATCAATCAATCAACATTATAATAATTATATAGAACACTCTTCAAATCAATATGTCCAAGGACACGCAACAAAATACAAAAACAAGGAGGAAAAAATCTGTCTGTTATGTTCAGACTACATAAAGGTCAGCCTGCCAGGTCACGTACTAGAGGCAGAAACTCTGGGGATTTCCGAGACTAGGCTTGATACAGTGTTAGATACTATCTAGTCTGTAGGTAATCAGAGCACTAATTTAGTCAGGAAAATGGCGAGCAATGTTGGGCTGAATGGCCTGTCCTTGCCATTATGTCATGTAATGTCATGTCATGTTATGTTATGTTAAAAGCTCAATGAAAGATTACGTGATTATTTGCTTCATTACTGTAGCTTTATTTGGTACTCTTCACACCCTGGTGTCGCAGGGGTGCTGAGCAGTTAATAACAATCAGCAGCACACAAACCCAGGACCCATACGAGTCAGCTCTGGACAGGAAACGTAACGTCGCGGTGAAACGGAGACGCGTTCGCTGGGGCTCGGCTGACCTGAGCGAGGCGGGGTCGACGGACTGAGACGCCAGCTTCTCGAACACGCGCACCACGGGCAGGTGGAGGGGGTGGGCGCTGGAGAGCAGGATGGCCTCGCAGTGCACCAGCAGCACCAGCAGCAGCCCCGCCTCGCACATGATCTGCCGGTTCCGCTCGGACTTCACCAGGGACTGCACGTGATTGGCCACGGCCAACTGCAGCTCGGCAACCAGCTAGGAGCAGACGGCCGGGTTCAGAGGTCACCGCGGAATGCGTGAATTATGATGTCATAATAGGGGCCACAAACAGCGCAGCAAAGCAGCGCACCCTTATAAAAAGCCATCCGCAAAGATCTGGTGTCTTAAAAATCTTCACTTCTCTGGATTTTTTAATATTAATATTTCACTTTCAGCGCATTATTGCAATAGGAAGCCTTTTGCATGGAATCCAGAATATTTTATTGATAAAACTAACACTTAAACTTCAAAGTTACCAAAATGTGTGGGAATTTAAAACTGCTATGACTCCAGGAAAAGAAATTTCATGCTGTCAAACCCAGGGGACACTACTGTTAAAGAGAGTACGTACCTGTGTGTGTTCGAGGCTGGTTATTTTGGGGAGAAGAGTCATAATAACGCACAAACAGCCCCAGGGTGAACGATCGTCTGATCGAAAGCCGACCTGAGGGGGGAAAAACACTGACTGTGAAGATGTGACCGTTTGGGCTTGTTCAGGGATTAAAGGGTTTCAGAACCCATCGGCACTGGCTATGAAATGCAATAATCTGTAATGCAAAAATGTATTAATGTGTTCGAAAACAAATCTAAGCCAATAAAGAGTTAGGTCAATAGGCACCAGGGTCAAGAGTATTTCTGAACGAGAAGGGTTCTGCAAGACAAAGTGTGAAACAAATTCGTAAATAATATAAAGACTGTTAACTGGCTAAAAAAAACAGTTTGGAAGGTGTGAATACTAAGAATTGACTGGCAGGGTGCCCACACTTTTGTGTCACATTTGTTTTTGTTTTTCCAAACTGTGAAATTCAGCAAATAAATAGTAAATGTGTAATAAAATTAGCAGAAATATTTCAGGTTTAAGTTGGTACCCTGTTTTACTTCTTTCAAGATTCAACAAAACATGCGATTCAACCAGGCGTGCCCAAAAATGTGCATACCACTGTACTGCGTGTGCACTGAAAAAAGTTTTAGCATAGACTTCCCCATAGATCATATCTACACAGTTTTAACAGTTCATACAGTAATGTTTTTGTCCTTACTTGTAAAAGTTTACTATGCAATTAGGACAGGTTTGCCTGCAGTAAGATATTAAGTAAATACCAGGCTGATATTGATACCGGGTACATTGTTTGATGTCCAGCTTTACTGTTGTATGTATGCATTGCCACTGTTTAGCTTGATGCTTTACGAAGTTACTTCCTGTTCTGTTCCCATAATGCCCTTGTTCTCCTACTTTCTACATGCACTGTGTATTTTGCTATTACAGTCATGAAGCAGCAGCATCACCTGACCTGCAGAGGGGTCAGGGGTCAGGGGTCAGGCGTCGTACCTGCGTCCAGGATCACTGGTTACAGACAGCGCGCTGTTCCCAGAGCTCTGGGTCCTCCCCACGGAGTCCTCCTCGGGGCCGTCCCGATCCCACTCCGCCTCCGGAAGCTCGGAATCCTCCTCCTCCTCCTCCTCCGGGCCGGCGGGAATCTCCACGACGACCAGGGTCCCCATGGCGAAGCGGTCCAGGAAGGCGAGGAGCCGCACACAGTCACGGAAGGCAGGGGGCAGGCCGGTTCCGGAGGTTTCCGCCAACTCCACGAACTGGGGGAAGCTCCAGCGGCGGTTGGGGTCGGGGTCGGGTTCGCGCTCGCAGTCGGGTCGGCGGTCCGCGTCGCGGTCGGACCCGTCCTCCGCGGCCCCCCCGCCGCCGCCACCGTCCGCGCAGAAGCAGCCCAGCTGCAGGAGGGCGTCGGCCATCTTGGCGTGCTGGCCGGTGGTGTGGAAGAAGTGGGCGTTGACCGGGTGGAGGTGCACGGCCAGGCCACGGCGGTGAGGCTGAGCAGGACGAGCTCCCACACGCGGTCGGGGTGGAGCGAGGCCCACACCCCCACCGGCCGCGCCCGCAGGGCCCCCTCCATGTCCACCAGGAGGGACAGCACCCCATTGAACCCCCCCGCCGTACGGAAGGCGTTCCAGGAGTTTGGGCTCTCCAGCACCTTCAGCACAGACTGGGGAGCGCACAGACAGAGCAAACGCCACGGGTTACCACCATTTTATACACACATACTGTACCCTACCGGCCATTACACTGTAATTTGCAAATAAAATACATAACATGGATTCTCCTAGACATTCATAGTGAATGTATTTACACAGATAATTAAATTAATGATGAAATCTGTATTAGACCTAAAAAACCAAGTAGAACATTATTTGGAATTCACTTTAAAATTAAAAAATGCCACATGCGATTGCCATTACTGCACAAAAATAACAGGTATAAATGTGTTTTGCTGGGCTTTAAAGACCAGCCAGATAATGGATTGATTTTTGGAGTTATTTTAAAAAGGAGGGGTACCCCAGCGTGCTCAAAATGAATTCCACCCTCAAATTATGTTCCTTTTTCCGTGGTCATTTAATGCAGGCAAGCTCCGACATCAGACAAAAAAATAATAATACTAAATAATATATCTATTACTTTTTTTTTTTGTTGAGGTCTGGGAAGAATCAGATTAGCCTCATTCGATTTGGAGGCGATAATGCATCAAGCAGGTAACGTGTCATAAAGGGAGACAAAATGCGATTAGCACCAACAGAAGTAATCAGGCTGCCTCTGACACGTTCCGCAAAGAGGTCAGGGGGGGGGAATCCGATTGTCCCGGGCCCTAACCGAGTTACGGTCCGGTCCTGGCGGAGTCGGCGGCGCCCTCGCTCGAATCCATAAAGCCGGACGCGCGGCTCGGTACAGTAGCCGGGGTAACTCGGTTAGGCCTAATCGAGTTTATTTCGCATCGCGTGATTTGATATTGCTCGTAATGTTCGCCGTGCCGCACGAGCGCGGCTGGGGCGCGTAATCCAATCCCGGCCGAGTTAACAGCTAAATATATATTAGCAAATCAATCTGAATTTGTCCGTAATGCAATCAGGTTCACGGAGGCCGAGATAATAAATTCACCGGCTCATTCCCCTGTTTTAAACGCGTTACGATTTATCAAAATTAGATACGGAAACGCGAAATCGCGCATCAATTTCCGAACGCCCGCACGCGTAACTGATTTTGGGAGACTCGCATTTTAGCTTCAAATAAAAAAGCGCGGCGTCTCGGATGATAAAAGGGCCGTAAACCGTTCTGGGAAACGATCACTTAATGATTCAATGAACTCCAGATGGTCAGCTGTGATGCAGATAATCACATGAATTACGTTTACGATAGAATGAACATAAACACAATCACTTTGTGGATCATACTGTACATACACTGAACAGAACCTCAATTCTAAATTGAAGTCTGTTCTGTAAGTGTGAGACATCGAATCACCCAAGACTCCAGAGGGAAGGGAACCACGTATATGTTGTGACATGCTAGTTTGTGTGTGAGTACGTGGGTATTTATGTATAAGTCAGCTGTTTGTGTGTTCTGTGGGTGTGTGCTTGTGTGTGAGTAAGAGTGAGTGTGCCTGTGTGTGTGATGTGTGTGTGTGTGCGCGCTTGAGTATGTGATAGTGTGCGTTTGAGTCAGCGTGTGGGCGTGCTTTGTGTGTGTGTGCGTGCGTGTGTGCTCGTGTGTCTGCGTGTGTGTGTGTGCGTGTGGGTGGGTGTGAGTGTGTGTGTGTGTGTGTGTGTGTGTGTGTGTGTGTGTGTGCGTGTGTGAGTGTGTGTGTGTGTGTGTGTGTGTGTGTGTGTAATGATTTTCGGGTACCTGCAGCAGGTCCCGTTTGAGCCCCAGTTCGGTGTGGGTGGAGGAGCAGAGCGCCCCGATGGTGATGCTCATGTACTCCTCGGGGTTTATGATGGACAGCTGCTCCAGCAGGATCAGCGTTGGGCCGCGAAACTGCTCCTCGTCCAGGAAGATCTTAATGTAGGGGATCATCCCATGGTCCCTTATAGCCACTGAAAACAGCCAGGCACATCATCACCAAATAACCTTTACAATGCACCTTCTTTCACAATAATATACCTCAAGGAAAGGGATTGGAGGGACATGGGAAATATATGAAAATTAATCTTGGCGACACAGACTTTGGTTTCCAAGGGTTTTACATTCTAATTGTTCCAGTCAGCATTATTTTCGTCACCCTCACACATACATCTAATCCAACACTGCGACTAGTGTTAACTTGACCTTTTTTTGGGCAAAAACCCATAGTTAAAAAGGGTTTTCTATAGTACTGTCTATAATCGATGTAAGTGAAGTGAATTGTAAAGGAAGCGTAACAGCTTGCACTGAAAGGCAGTATTGCACCAGCACCATCATCCTCACCAGTGTTTTTGACCGATCTCTGCGCCAGGATGGCCACCAACTTCAGCATGTTCGAGACCAGGACCTTCTCACTGCCGCCGTCACTCGACTGGTCGTTGGTGCCTAGAACAGGGCGAGAATTCGGCCCACCTTTTTAATGAAGCACGCGATGATGATGAGTTAACAGAACGAAAGCACCCTACAGTCTGTTGCCCAGACAACCAATACAGACGTGGGACAAACAAAGCAATGTTGGAAGGGTAACACCCTAAAAATGAGTCAGTTCCAGGATTTAACAAAAATATTCTTATTTTATTATTATCATATTTTTTAAAAAAACAACACATTTTTATGCATTTCCGTCTTTTTCCCCCCATTGTGGAATGCCAGTTTGATCCATCAGCACTCACTGCTGAAACCTCTGCTGTTGATTCAGGACTGCCATTTACATGCAAGACCAGAGTTGGCACATGGGCCCATGATAACTGAATTCTCAGACAGAGCTTGAAACGGGCCCAAAAATTTCAGCCTGAAACCACCTGAGCCACACTCCTTTCAGCCTAAGGCTGATGACCCCAGTCTGTGTACTGCAGCTTCTAAAGCCTGACCTGATCTGAGCCTGACCTCAGTAAGTGTGTCAGTACCGCAGGCATACCGTACCCTGGTTTGGGGGTATCACTCATATTCTATTTGGGGAAAAATGCAACTGACGTCTGGGTCGGATCACCGGATGGTGCGGTACACCACGGGGATGGTGATGTTCCTGTTTTGCGGCTACCGTACCCTACTTAAGCAGGGTATCGCCAGAATTGCGAAATCCACTTAATAAGCGACTTGGGGTTTATTTTGGGCTTATTTTTTCAAAGTCACTTGTAAAAATGGGAAGTTGTGGTTTCTCTGGACTTATTTTCAAACAATCAGGTCATTTGTTTGGAAATCTAAAGACCGACCTGTCTTTTCATACTCGTGGTTATTATTGTTATCAAGGCCATGAGCTAGCTTCAGCATGGATTTTGACAGTGAGCTTGCTTAGCTTATTTGTCTCCCAAAAGCTGGCAACACTGGGTATCACAGTATTTGCATATTTCGACCCTCCCCCCCACAAAAACCATGTAAAAGTTTGTCTAGACCTCAGTTTTTTTCAAAGGCTGCTGCCTCACTTCATTCTCCCCTGACTGTAACTCTTGCTCTGAGGTGTCCATTCTCTCACTCACATAGCTTAGCTTAGCCTAGCTTCCCTACAGCTGCCATCCAGCTCGCATGGTGCTTTGCGCTAAGGAATGAAAGGGCCAGCTCCAAAGAGTCCGACCCGAACCAAGCCCGATGTAAAATGTCAGAATCAGAACCCGTCCCGATCTGAACTCTCTGGTTCTGGTTGGGTTTTTAAATCGGGCTCGGGTGACCGTTACAAGCTCTATTATGAGAGCTGGCCTTCAGGGATGTGATTATTCCTGACTTTTTCCAGTTTAATGAAGAAATCCTCTCTGGAGTCAGAGTGTCTCTCTGGATCATTAGTTTTGTGGCCTTATTACCGAACTCTGTCTCCCGCCATCAGCTGTCAGTATGCTCTGAAAGCCTGCACTAGCATTATACCAACATCCTCTGCCTCTCGGTCAGACATTTTAGAAAATCCCACTTTAAGTCTATAAAATGTTCCATCCGTAGAGTATAATGTGTGTAATTTAAAGTATTTCATGCACATACTTGAGCCATGTCTGGCATTAACATAGTGAAATAGTGAAAGGCACACAGGCCCACGGTTACTGGGATTAAAGATGGCGGGGGGGGGGGGGGGGGGGGGGGGGGGGGGGGGGGGGGGGGGCCAGTTTGGGCCAGAGCGGCGACGCGGGACGCACCCGTCACCCCGGCCTTCCTCAGGACCTTGGCGTGCTTGCGGAGCTCGGCGAGCAGCAGCTCCAGCAGGCCGGAGTCGCAGAGCACCTCGCCGAACAGGCCGCATCGCGCGCACAGCCGGCGGAAGCTGGCCAGCGTCGCCACGACGAAGGGGGCGGAGCCCGGCTGGCGGAACGCCGCCTGCACCTGCTTCAGCGCCTCGTGCGGGATGTAGGACAGCCGCAGCACCACCGTCTCCAGGAGGCGCAGGAACAGGGCGTGCGCCGCCGGGGGCTTGCGCCACACGCACTCCGCCATCTGCGCCAGGGACTGCAGGGTCCACTCCAGCAGGAAGAAGTTGGCTTTGTCCCAGGTCCAGATGTTGCGCACGGCCAGCAGGATCTGGGAGCAGGTGTGCGGGTTCTCCGACCGCAGGAAGGAGTTCTGCATGATCCGGAACGCCTTGAGGTTCTTCACTGCGGATCCTGCAGGGGGCGCGAGAGAGCAGTGTGTCAAAGGTCACGTGTACGCTGGGTTGCCAAGCGATGTATTGACGTAACCCCCACCGATCGAATCCCAGCCATGCCAGGCTAACAGTGGCCCGGGAGTCCCACACACGGCATCATACAAAAACAGGAAGCCCTTTTCAAAATCAGACGAGGGGGATGTGAAACCCAATCAGAGGCCGAGCAGGTCATGCTTCACCCGCGCAGTGGGGCCGGGGGGGATTCCGCGCCTGAGAAATGACAGGGAGGAGAGGGCGGGAGGCCGCGTGAGCTAACGCGGTTAGCCGCTGGCCTTCGCACACTGTCATTCCCTGTGTTTCTTATGGCCTAGATGTGGCCTCCCCTTTAGCCTGGCTCTGGTCTGTGGGCTGTGGGCAAAGGACGGGGTCCGGACGAGGGGATAAT
This sequence comes from Anguilla japonica, assembly GCA_025169545.1. Lineage (NCBI taxonomy): Eukaryota > Metazoa > Chordata > Actinopteri > Anguilliformes > Anguillidae > Anguilla > Anguilla japonica. Next base: position 3,223,755 of record CM045900.1, read on the forward strand.
CCCGGTTACATGCGCACGGATACCTTTGGTCAGGACCGGGTTAAACATGGGATAATCCCGGTTACAGTCGCAGGTACCTTTGGTCAGGACGGGGTTAAACATGGGATAATCCCGGTTACAGTCGCAGGTACCTTTGGTCAGGGCGGGGTTAAACATGGGATAATCCTGGTTATAGTCGCAGGTGCCTTTGGTCAGGACCGGGTCAAACGTGGGATAATCCCGGTTACAGTCGCAGGTACCTTTGGTCAGGACGGGGTTAAACATGGGATAATCCCGGCTACAGTCGCAGGTACCTTTGGTCAGGACGGGGTTAAACATGGGATAATCCCGGTTACAGTCGCAGGTACCTTTGGTCAGGACCGGGTCAAACATGGGATAATCCCGGTTACAGTCGCAGGTACCTTTGGTGAGGACGGGGTTAAACATGGGATAATCCCGGTTACAGTCGCAGGTACCTTTGGTGAGGACGGGGTCAAACATGGGATAATCCCGGTTACAGTCGCAGGTACCTTTGGTGAGGACGGGGTTAAACATGGGATAATCCCGGTTACAGTCGCAGGTACCTCTGGTGAGGACGGGGTTAAACATGGGATAATCCCGGTTACAGTCGCAGGTACCTGTGGTGAGGACGGGGTCGAACTTGAAGCTCGGGGGCTGGGGGTTGCTGATGCACACGGCCACTTTGAGCTCCGCCCTCCCACACAGGGTGAGCGACGCGATCAGGCCCAGGAAGTCCTCCAGCGTCTGGACGTCCGCCGCGGTCACCCCTTCCTCACACCTGCAGGGACAGCGAAGGGTTAAAATCACACCGCCGAACCTCACCGGCTGCCCCGCCAACTGAGAGAGCAGTCACACACTGACCCCCCCCCCCAAAAACAAGCTCTCATTACACTCTCAGAAGAGAGGGTTCCAAAAGGCTCCTCTGTGTCTCCATAGAGGAACCCTATCTAGTTCACGGGTTCTATGTCAAGCAAAATGGTTCTGGGAGCTTTCATACTTTCACACCTATCATAGAGGGTTTTTCAGTTCCAAACAAACTCCATTGCAAATACTTTGTGCCAGCATATGGCAGAGTATGGTTTGATGGTCAGAGCGCTAAACACAAAACCACAGGATTGCTGGGTCCCCTGCTGGATATAGGCGCTGTAGGTGCAGTTTAGCATTTTATACAAAAGCACATAAATAATCCATAAACATGATATCTATAAACAAATTAAAAAGAATGGAACCATTTGTTATTTTACAATCCCTGGACAATTTAAGTGTAGATAAGATAAGAGGTCTACTGGTGTCTTGCCAGTAGACCTCTTATCTTTTTGCCATTGCTTACTGACATGTAAAAGATTGCATTCAAGGGAATTCTATGCTATTCTACTGTATTTTACTTTATCCTATACTACATAAAATGCAGACTGACAATGTGTGTGTGTGTTCAAGAGGGCCTGTTAAACAAGGAAGCTGTGACCATTAACTACGGTAATGACAGTGAGAAGGAAGTGAGTGCAGGACACACAGGAAGTGCAAACACTTCCCGGTCCCGGCACTGTCACGTGTTAGAAAAGACAAATAACCTATTCAGGTAAAACATGCTAACAGCTGTGCTAACTTTGAAGGGATAACGAGGCTGCTCGGACACACATTCACACAGCCATCTGGTTGCACAGCAGACCCGCAATCCTGAGAAGACTCCATTTCCCAGCAGCCCTGAGAAGACTCCAGCATTTTCCAGCAGCCCAGTGGAGCAGTATTTCAGAGGGGCTGTGAGTGTTGCTAATGTGATTTGGGCTTTAATCCACAGGTCAGATAACTAATCATTACTCACTATTAAATAAAACAGGCTGCACTAAGACCAGAATGATGAGGAAATCTCCTGAAATAGATCTGAATATGTGCACTGCAAAGCAACACGTTTCTCTTCCCAATGAAGGCACACACAGTGCTTCTAGAAGAAAACAAAGCTCAAGGACAGCATTTAAAAGTCAGATCTGTCACACTTTTTGTTTTTTTGCTACAGTATATCCAACTAAACATGTTCCCTTACACACGCTTTGAAATACTTCTTCCAAAAACTTATTTTTTTCCATATGCCTTATATGCCTTACAACAGCTTTTAACGAGGTCCAAATGTGAATCTGACATGCACACAGAGGCTACAGAGTGCTGTACCCAGTCCCGTGTATCTGTACACGCGTGTGCGCGCCGTGCCGTACGATCTACGATCCCTCCCCTCTGCGGGCCCGACGGGAGGGTAACTTGCCGGGACATGATCATCTGCAGCACGGTGTACCCCTCGTTGTTCTCGAACTCGTGGAAGAGCGCCGGGTCGCCGGGGTAGGAGTCGCGGACGAAGCTGAACACGCCGACGGCCACCTCGGCCAGGACGGGCCCGGGGACGGGCGGCGGCATCTTCAGCAGGTTCTGAATGCAGATCTTCACACAGTTCTTCGCTGAAACGCACAGAGAAACGGGATGGGGGAACACAGACGAGCGTCAATGGCACCCCTGAGGACTGAAATAAATGCACATTTAACACTATGTAACCATCTTAAAATGTTTATTATACATGTTTATGTAATGATTTTAGACACGTTTATTGTCTGTATTCTCTCCTGTTATTGTGTATAGTGCATTGTGAGTCATGTCTGAAAACAGCACTACAAATAAAAAGACTCACCCTGCAGTGTGGGGACAGTGTTCTGACTCACCCTGCAGTGTGGGGACAGTGACTCACCCTGCAGTGCGGGGACAGTGACTCACCCTGCAGTGTGGGGACAGTGTTCTGACTCACCCTGCAGTGTGGGGACAGTGATTCACCTTGCAGTGTGGGGACAGTGACTCACCCTGCAGTGTGGGGACAGTGATTCACCTTGCAGTGTGGGGACAGTGACTCACCCTGCAGTGTGGGGACAGTGACTCACCCTGCAGTGTGGGGACAGTGACTCACCCTGCAGTGTGGGGACAGTGTTCTGACTCACCCTGCAGTGTGGGGACAGTGACTCACCCTGCAGTGTGGGGACAGTGTTCTGACTCACCCTGCAGTGTGGGGACAGTGTTCTGACTCACCCTGCAGTGTGGGGACAGTGACTCACCCTGCAGTGCGGGGACAGTGACTCACCCTGCAGTGTGGGGACAGTGACTCACCCTGCAGTGTGGGGACAGTGACTCACCCTGCAGTGCGGGGACAGTGACTCACCCTGCAGTGCGGGGACAGTGACTCACCCTGCAGTGTGGGGACAGTGACTCACCCTGCAGTGCGGGGACAGTGACTCACCCTGCAGTGCGGGGACAGTGACTCACCCTGCAGTATGGGGACAGTGACTCACCCTGCAGTGTGGGGACAGTGACTCACCCTGCAGTGTGGGGACAGTGACTCACCCTGCAGTGCGGGGACAGTGACTCACCCTGCAGTGTGGGGACAGTGACTCACCCTGCAGTGTGGGGACAGTGACTCACCCTGCAGTGCGGGGACAGTGATTCACCCTGCAGTGTGGGGACAGTGACTCACCCTGCAGTGTGGGGACAGTGACTCACCTTGCAGTGTGGGGACAGTGACTCACCCTGCAGTGTGGGGACAGTGACTCACCCTGCAGTGTGGGGACAGTGACTCACCCTGCAGTGTGGGCACAGTGACTCACCCTGCAGTGCGGGGACAGTGACTCACCCTGCAGTGTGGGGACAGTGACTCACCCTGCAGTGTGGGGACAGTGTTCTGACTCACCCTGCAGTGTGGGGACAGTGACTCACCCTGCAGTGCGGGGACAGTGACTCACCCTGCAGTGTGGGGACAGTGACTCACCCTGCAGTGTGGGACAGTGTTCTTGGCCTGGGCAGCAGACACCGCCCTCAGGACTCTTGACGCTTGTCGCCTCCATGCCGAGCTGCACTGGTCCCACAGGGAGGTGAGGGCGATGATCAGGCATTGCAGCTCCTGCGTCTCCACCACCTCCTCCACGCACTGCACCTGCCTGCACAGCTGCAGGAGCACCTGGCACACGGAGAGCCAATCAGAACGCACGATCAACACTGACTGTACAGCTGCAGGGGCACCTAGCACAAGGACAGCCAATCATAATGCACGATCATCACTGCCGGCACAGCTGCAGGAGCACCTGACACAAGGACAGCCAATCAGAACACACCATCAACACTACCTGCACAGCTGCAGGAGCACCTGGAACAAGCAGAGCCAATCAGCATGCTTGCTCAACAATGCAGGAGCATGACACAAAGAGAGCCAATCAGCAGCTCGTTCAACATTACAGCAGCAAGCTGAACACTGCAATAGCACATGCCCAAGGACAGCCAATCAGTAGGCACAATAAACATGGCCAACGTGCCACAGTCTACCAACATCCCTACACACCTGACCTGAGCATATTATGATTCTTTAACTTCCCCCCCATTTGGAATGTCCAATCACACCCGCAGGCCCGTGCCACATGTGCAGTGTGCTGTGTGAATTTGGCAGGGCGCTCTCTACCCCAGGCTGCCCTGGAACGCTTGGCACGCTGGAACCCACCAGGTGAGTGTCACCTGACCGCTCCAGATCCAGACAACAGGTGCCTGGTCCATCAGGTACTGCAGTCTGTGTGCTATCAGCTGGATATCAACTGCCATTCCAGTAAAGCATGTGATGCTGGAGCAGCCTTCAGTTTCAGTTTCTTTGGGATCACTGGGCAGTTTCATTTACTTTGGTAGTAGCTGGTAGCAGATTTGCACTGCATGAGGAGCCATTAAAAGTTCCCAGTTTCTAGTTTCAAATTTGACATTTTGGGCATAATTTGCACTTTAAACGCATGAATAAAATATATTTTTAAAGCCATCTGAAATAACTTCCTGACCTCTTGATATAATTCACATAAAATACGCATTTTTAAATCGATGATGAGCTTTTTGGTCCATTTTACATGAAAGTTGACAGACATGAAGATCAAAGAAAGCTTTTCAATCCCTCCTTCACCCAGAGACAGATGACTGAGTGATGTCACAATCACATGCACAGCAAGAGCTTCTCTGCTCTCTGCCAACTAATATAGAGAGCAGGGCTGCCCAACCCTGTTCCCATCTACTCTCCTATAGGTTTACACTCCACCTCCTAACAAAGCGCACCTCATCCAACAGCTAGAGATCTTGTTGAGCTGCTAAGTAGTAGAATCAGATGTGGCAAATTCGGGTTTGGGTGAAAACCTACAGGACGGTAGATCTCCAGGAACAGGGTTGCTCAGCCCTGCTCTAGCTGTGGAATGAGGTGTGCATTGTTTTGGTTGGAGTGAAAACCTGCAGGACAGCATATCTCCAGGAACAGGGTTGGACAGCCCTGCTCCAGCTGTTGAATGAGGTGTGCTTTCTTTTGGGTTGACGTGAAAACCTACAGGACAGCAGATCTCCAGGAACAGGGTCGGGCAGCCCTGTTCCAGCTGTTGAATGGGGTGTGCTTTGTTTGGGTTGGAGTGAAAACCTACAGGACGGCAGATCTCCAGGAACAGGGCTGGGCAGGCCGGTTAGAGAGAGAAACCTGTATCCTTGTGGCGGTCTTTCTGAACGCCATGAAACCTGAGGAAGACTACCTGGGTGAAGACTTCCTGGAAGGGGTCCGGGGCCGCCTCCTCTGCCACGCCCTCTTTTCGGGGGGGTAAGGACACAAACAGGTACAGGCACTTTATCAGAGCGGCCGGTAGCCCGCTCTTTACGATGGTCGTGACCGTTTCCTGGAATACGAAAGCACAAAAAAAAACATTTTTTAAATCAACCTTTCCAAACGAACATACAAAGACACAGTAAGATAGGTCTTTAATAACACGTAACCGAACCCAAAAGTGCAATATCTAAACAATAAAGAGAGAAGCACAAGGGTGAAATAACAAAAGAGTAGTGAATACGAACATAATCAACTCAAATTTCTAAAACCAGACCATTAACATAAACCAGACATTTAATACTTACATAATAGACCTTAATCTCATAAAAAACACAAATAAAATCAGTCATAATTCGCTCTGGTTCTCTGGGGTAGATGTTTTCTGGGCGGTGTAACAAGCAACTTGTGGCTCGTATTAAAACTGTGGTTGCTCGTTTAATATCAAGGTTTGCTGCAACTTTGACGGCACATTTAGAATGTTTTAAACAGAAACGTCCTGCTAAAACACTTTCTCACTTCAACAATTTCATCAGAAACTCCCTAAGCCCCTTTCGCCAAATTTTTCAACCTCAGGACTGATAAAATCTGAGATCTAGTACCGGGCCTGTCTGCTTCAAGTGCTGCTGACATACATTTACATACAGCAACATGGCTATCAAACTAACATGCCATCAAAGAGGCACATTTCAGTCTCCAGCCACTGACGACCGAGTACTGCCATTAATGTACAGACCAGTGAGCCACTCAGTTAGTACTATGAGCACACTGATAGTCCAAGACCTGATATTAAGTAACAGGAAGCTAAACGGTTAGTATGAAAGGTGGCCGAATTTTATAATCACTGATTTTTCAAAGACAGTGTGATACTTTTTTTTTACACTTTCCATGGCTTCTCCGTGACTTCTCAGGATTAAAATATTTTCGAGGATTTTCAAAGTCCATGGACACCGAGGTAATTGCCGTAGCGTTGCCCAACGCAGTGACTGTGCCCCTCAGCTGACTAAATGCGTGGCAAAGACACGTAGTGGAGGACAGCGTGTACCAGTCAGCGAGCTCCCAAATCTGCAGAGGACACTGCAGGGACAAGATGGGACCATCCCAAATTTGAATAAAAATAATAACCGGTGATTTAAAAAAAAAAACAGGTCAAAATGCACATCTTTAGGGGCTGCGCAATGTCATGTGGTAAACTGGGTAAAGTCTGTGCGCGCTGAACAGGATTTCCTCCAGGGGTGTATCAGTCAGCCACACTTACAGCGCGTGCCCTTTTAGGCAACAGTGACTAAGCGATGACATCACTCATCCACGTGGGAGGACGACAAAGACCGCCTCCACAGTTACACACATCCCAAACGTGTCCCAACGCGCAACGCTATCGCCTCACAAACAAACTGCCAGCTGATCTGCGCACGTGGGGCCCTTGTGCAAGGCGGTGTTTTTCCCCCAAACGCACCGCGGAGCCGCTCCCGGCCCGAGTCACCCGGCGGGATTCAGCGGCGGCGGCGGCGTTGCCGGGGTTACCGGCGCGGTTACCGGCGCGGTCACTCACCGAGTCGCCGGCAGACAGCAAGCTGAGGCAGCGCAGCAGGAGCCAGCCTCTGCTCGTTCTCACTTCTGCTTTCTGGCGAAAAAACTGCTCCACTTCGAAGCGAGCCTCTTCTGCAGTTCAAAACAAAAAAAAAAAAAAAAAAAAAAAAACACTTTTTTCTCTTCTCTAAACCACCACACACAGCAGAGATAAACTTAGCCCCCCCAGAAAACACATTTTACAGCTCGGAAGAATTTAATTTCGAGTCAAGCTCTGAGGAACACCCTGTACAGCTCAATAATAAAACTATTTTATTTTATTTTTAATTTAACACCCAGGCTGTACAAAAATAACGTCCTCAAGAAAAACTTTTTTGAAAGTATACTCAATTCCAGCCTGTATTCCATCCACTGTAACTGAAAATCTGTGTTCAATGTAATATAATCTGTGATGTCCAGAACATATCACATTAGAGACAAAAGGCAGAAGTTTCACAACCTCTGATATCTGTAATAAATGGCAAAAAACAAAGTCATTCCCTATTTTGGACGGCTGGAAGGTCAGAGATTATATTTAGAGAAGTGGTCAGCGTCCCTATTAGGTTTAGTTTTGCATCAAGAATAAGCACTAATAGCCCCAAAAAGCTACTGCTGAAACACTGAAAGTGAGCTGTGTCTTCAACAGTAGAAACAGTTTCATGAAGTACCATCAGCTATTTTTCAGGAGCTCAATGAATCTTGGGTAAGCCACCAAAATATTTTATAAACTGGTCCTAAATGGTTTCCCATGTGAGAATGGTTTAATAAATTTTTACATGTGAGTCTGTGCCTAGGTTCCTAATTTGTTGAAACGGCTGGGGACTCTGTCTGTGTAGTCACACGCTCTACAGAACAGCAAACACACCTGACAGGCTAAAACATACAAGAGCAGTGACCTCCAACATCAAACCGAGACAAGACGCAAACAAGCGTGAAAAAACAGAACTTTCCCACTTCCTTAAAAAAAGAAGTACCGACATCTCCTGGTGTAGGCATTCGCAGCCGTGATCTGATTATGACTGGCTAACACACAGGGAACCTGGAATGATTAAAAAATTCTGAGAAAACATGAGCAGCACTTAAAACTCATGAAGGGGGGGTTCTTGCTGGCCTTCTGAAACTCAACCCAGGGACTGGAACTACACCCAGGGCTGCTGTTTAAAGAATTCATAATAATTTTAACAGAACAAATCTCATTGCAGCTCGAAACTCATTTATAAAAACTTTTCGGTAAAAAAAAAAAAGTAATTGCAAAAGAACCTGAGGGAAAGCGCTTAAGTTGGAGATAAAAAAACACAGGCCTCAGGTCTGGTATGATTTATAAATACGTTTTCTGGCCAACTAGTTTCATTTCCTGGGTTTCAGTTTCTCACCAGTGATGTGAGATGGATACAGAAATGGCAGCTATAGACAGCATTCATGGCACACACAAAGGCACCCCCAGGTTTGATGTAGAGATGCACACTAGTCTTGACAATAAGCAACGACTTAACTTAGACGACGACGTACCTGCAGGCTTCGCTGACAATTTCTGCTGAATGCTGAAAACCACCATTTCTGCTGACTGTGCAGCTAAGACCTGCAGGTTCAAATCTTCTCCGGCATTACCACTCTGGAACAGCTGAAGGAAGATGAGGACAACACACACACACAAATTCAACACTGCAGAATACACACACACACATCCAGTACTGGAGAATACACACACGCACATTCAACATTGGAGAATAAACACACAAATCCAGCACTGCAGAATACACACACACATCCAGTACTGGAGAATACACACACACAAGCAGTACTGGAGAATACACACAGTGTTACAGGAGAGACAGTGACTATTTTACACCCTACAGGCCACACAGTACTACAGGAGAGACAGTGACTATTTTACACCCTACAGCCCACACAGTACTACAGGAGAGACAGTGACTATTTTACACCCTACAGGCCACACAGTACTACAGAAGAGACAATGACCATTTTACACCATACAGGCCACACAGTACTACAGGAGAGCCAGTGAGTATTTTACACCCTACAGGCCACACAGTACTACAGGAGAGACTGTGACTATTTTACACCCTACAGCCCACACAGTACTACAGGAGAGCCAGTGACTATTTTACACCCTACAGGCCACACAGTACTACAGGAGAGCCAGTGACTATTTTACACCATACAGGCCACACAGTACTACAGGAGAGCCAGTGAGTATTTTACACCCTACAGGCCACACAGTACTGCAGGAGAGCCAGCACCAACTAGAGAAGAACATCTGTCAGTGACAACCACAGTATCCCACAGTCACTCACTGGCTGAAGATACAGCCCACACTCAAGCTAGCAAGATCTTTTTTCCCCTCTTTTCAGAAGAATACATGCGGAAAGACACAAAAAGTTTACATATGTCAACTCATCGTCCGGGAAGTTCTAATGACATAATCTGAATATCATCGCCTACTATTGAGCACTTAACTCAAGAGAACGCAGTCGGAATTGGTCAGTGAATGCAGAACTGTTTCAAAGTGCACAGCGTCCTATTCATAACACAGGCACAGATGTTGGTTTCACTTCTCCTTTCTGTAGGAGTGGGAGGAGCAGTGGTACATGTCTGTAGGTGCAGTAGGAGCAGTGGTACATGTCTGTAGGTGCAGTAGGAGCAGTGGTACATGTCTGTAGGTGCTGTAGGAGCAGTGGTACATGTCAGTAGGTGCGTGGGGAGCAGTGGTACACGTCTGTAGGTGCAGTAGGAGCAGTGGTACATGTCTGTAGGTGCAGTAGGAGCAGTGGTACATGTTGAGAGGTGCAAAGATGTTCTTTTCAGCAACAAACTGTAGAACATTGTTGGCTAGGAAAATCTGAGCAAGGATCTGATTGAGCTTACGTGGGGCCTCAATGTTGTAACAGTGATATAATCCAAGCAAGAATAGAATTATTGTGATCTGGAGAAGTAGGCTTAGTCAGTGCTACTATAAGGAAGGTCAATAGGCTGTTCTACGTGCCACCACAAGTGATATAACCCCCAGAGTAAATAAAAGAGTAACACAAAATCATGGGAAAACTAGCCCTGTCTGTTTAAGCACAGTTGGTTGTGCCACTCTGTGCTGAAATCAGTTTTAACCAGACTGCTGTAGATTGCACTTACGTTACACTGCAAGCTGTGACATTCTTATCTGAACTGAGTTCAGTGTCTCCCCATGATTTTAATCTGACTGCAAACAGCAACCATAATCTGTCTCTCATACAGACACACACACACACACACACACACACACTCCCTCACACAAAGAACCGAAGACTTCCCTTATCGTGCCAATAATGCCCTGCGCTTAGCTGTAGCTGCTCAATCAGCAAGTATCAAGAACATCAAACACAGGCCAAAATCTCTCAGCAATGGCTGCTAAACATATCTGAAATATGTATTTCCTGGAATGTATTTTACCGGTAATACAAGTTCTAGCCTTTTTTTTCTTTTTTTTTTTTGCTTAATGTACTGTGCCACCTGCAAAGCACCGTACACAACTGCCATTATGACTGACATATGAAGATACATTTGTTTTTTTAAAAATATATTTTGTGTTCTAATACACAATTAAGCGTATTTTCACCCATCCATGACCCTTCTAGTAAGTGTGACTGACACATGTTTGGTACCTCGATGAAAAGTGGCAGAATGTTGAGCAGGTCGTCTTCTCGCTCACGGATTGGACGCTGCCGGTTCCTCTCCAGCAGGGCCAGCTGGTTCCTAAGGGCCGAGACAGAGCCGCTGTCGGGCCGGTCCCCGGGGGCTTCGTCCCCTCTGGGCCCTGGAACACCCGAGGTCTTGCCCGAATCGCTCCCTCCCGCCATCTGTGCCTCGCTCTCGTCCATGTCGCCCGCAGCTCCCTGCACGCGAAGGGTCACGGTGCAGAATCTTGCATCTCGGGCGCTGTCGGCAGTAAAACAACACGCAAGCATGTCAGCAGCAGCCATCGTCATTGGGCTAAATCACTTCCTTAATTTCAGGTTGTAGGAATCCTGAAATCCCCAGCGATTCAATGAAGCTCATGCTTCCACCCAGCAACAATTAGCTGCCGAACAAACAGCAGGATTGTGCGTTAAATCTGGGATTTCGGATTAACACAGATTAACAATAGTGCAGTTCCTTTCTATTTCTGATAAGTATTTTCAAAAGCAACTATTTTGTGGCTGTGGGAATCACTCAGCAGCTACAGAAACTTCCTGCTTCCTGTTAACACTGTTAACAAAGCTCTTCCTGGGATCTTCACACCACTCAGTCAGATTCTGCTGAACACATTTGACCTCGATGTGATCTTGTGATGCCCAACAGCATGAGGGTTGCTTTAAAGGAAGGGGGATGTGTGGGGGATACATCTGTTCCTAGAAAATAGCTCCCTTTGCCCTGAGCGGTAATGCATTGCCTAAATAAAGCAAGTGTGGTCTTGCCCCTGAAATTTCACACAATCATTCGTTGCATAAAGGCTCACTTGTGTAACACAAAGCCGTTTTACGGCTACTCCATGACTACTAAAGTAAGCATATAATCCAAACTGTAAGAACGGAAAGATTTTAAGCAGGCACCCGCATTCTGTACAGACACACTGTTGTTTAATTTTAAAAGCGATCTGATCGCTTCGCATGTCAGAAATTAGTTTTGTTCTCAGAGCATTTCAGCCATCATTCACCACCGCATTGCAACAAGACTATCCTCTTGACAGCTGCTTTGAGCACGCGGCTACCGCAACGCAGGGGCGGGTGACAAATAAGCAATAGTTTTTGCAACAAAAACGGACTGAAACAACAGAACTTACAAATCAGTTAATCGATCAAAAAGGAGTTCAAAACGTAGCCTACCTGCGAGACTCACTGGAATTCACCCTAAAATTTCCGGAAGCGCTGTCCAGTCGAATAGGGGAGTTGGCTTTACCCTCCCATGTTAGAACTTGCCGGGGAACAGATACGAGTATTGTCCGGTTGCTTTATTACTGACCACCGAGTCTGCGAAACAGCCTGAACTTTTAGCGACGCTAAAGTCTTGCTTCAGATGCAACAAGTCATGTGCCTCATGTTTCCTAGGGAAAAAGCAGAAGTAAATGAACTGGCTCGTTGTCTTTCTCGACGTCTCTCCCCCCGATTTAATTAGATGCAATTTGCTTGCTGAAATGTTTAGCCACTGCCAAGCAGCGTTCCACATATAGCCCGTTTCCGATTGCAACTTTTCGCACAACTGTCTTTTTCCTGTTAACACTATCACAAGACGTCGGAAAGAGCGAAAAGAAACTGTACTCTCCCCTCTTGAAGTTCAGTTAAACGAAATCCATAACTTGTTTTCACATGTATGCGGCTATTGTGGTGGCTTAACCTATTAATACATGCAACCCGTATTTTTTGCCCCACACAACTGCTACACCTCGATACGGTAACAGCAGTCCAGCCTATATTTATAAGTGGTCTTCGCACGTAGTTGTGAAGTACTCTCTGTGCATATCCCATGCGCTCGATAAACTTGTAAATTGCATAACGGCGTGACAGTCAATGGTTACTACCTGGTACTGTTCATTTGCTCTTAATATGCAATACTGTGGGTTACTATGGTGTACTTTAAGTTTACTCAGAGCTCATACGCTCACGTGGCCACATAATAAATGTAGGTGTTTGTAGCCTATAACGTATAATTACTTAACGTGCAGCGACATCTAGCGGCAATGTACTCCATCACAATTTACTTCAAAATAGTGAATCTACTGCTATTTCAGTACGTGTTCGTCTGATGAAAATCCATGTTAAGAAAAAAAGTGAGTCATATATTAGTAGGCCAGAAATTTTAGTGGGTCTCCTACTTAAAAAAAAAAAAAGCCGTGTGAATAACAGTCAAGCACAGATCTTACCTGTAATTTCTGAAGCATTTTTTACAGTGGTTCAACAGTGTTGCAATTTTAAAAAAAATTAAATAAAAAAAATTTAAAAGGAGGGAAGCGCATCCATCCAAAAATGTCATATGCTCCGTTCCGTTATAAAATTGTAAAACTAATGAAAGCAGCGGAGAAAAAAGTGACAGAGTTCATTACAGCAGCCAGAAATACTTAGCTTGCCCCTTAGCTGTGTTAAGCGCAAGTTTAGCATGTAAATGCATCTATTATTATTATTATTAGTAGTAGTAGTAGTAGTAGTAGCAGCAGTAGTAGTAATACCAGCAGCAGCAGCAGAAGTAGTAGTAGCAGCAGCAGTAGTAGTAGTAGCAGCAGCAGTAGTAGTAGTAGTAGACAGCAGCAGCAGTAGCAGCAGTAGTAGTAGTAGTAGTAGTAGTATATTTTAGGTATTTAGCAGACACTCTCATCCAAAGCAACTTACAGCTTTTTTGCATACAGTCCACTTGCACAGCTGCATAGCTTTTAGAATAACAAATACAGGCAAAGGTGCAGGAATTTGGCGACAGTGCGAAGAAAAGACAGAGGATGCCTGTGCATCATGCAATTCAGGTTAAATACCAAAGGTAGTGAAGCACAAAGCTTCATCAGCAGTCCCTTCCAGAGAATAGATCCTAAACTTTTGGATCTGCAAGCGCAATTCTCCTCCCATTCCCCTACCCAGTCACATATCACTCACATCATGCAAGCATGCAAGAGGGCCTCTACAAACGCTATTTGAAAAAAAGGTATTCAACAGCTTATAACTTTATCTGGCAAATAAATTTTTACAGTTTCATATACAGGCTATGGTACATGCCCAGTCAATATGCCATGCCTATATTAACGGGTCTGGGAGTTTAAAAAAATTATTTTTTATTTTCAACCCCTTGTCATTTTGCTACCAGGCGATTAGCTTCAGTTTGCTCCACCACACCAACATTTAATTAACATTTACACCAACATTACTCTGCTGTCGCATCCATATTCAAAGTTGCTTGGTTCAGCAGTCGGGGACAGTCTTATACTGAACATTTGCGTTTTACATAATATTTTTATACTTTGTGTCCTGCCATTTTTAAATTCCTGCCTCTCCGGAATGTCTGCAAAACCAGGGATCTAAAGCTCAAATCCTGGTATTAATCCACCAGAACCAAAGCCAGAAGCACACGTTATCTGCAGGTTTTTTTGTGGTTTCGTTTTGGTTGTCCGATTATGTTAAGTGCCAAAAAGATCCCTGTCATAAAGACTCTCAACACAACACCCTTGGACCCGTTGGAAACATGAGTGCCTAGCCCCAGCAAAGATGGACACTCCCCTTGGTATGCAGTGTCATGGTGATGATTGTGACATCACAAGGGGAAAATTCTGCCTGGAGTTGTGGTAGACCAATGAACATACAGTTCAGTGTGGTAGATAGACATTACATTCATTTATTAATAGACCTGGCCTGCTTCCTTTTGCTTGCTTGACATTGCTCTGTCTTTTGTGTTGCACTAAGCGTATATGTATGTTCTGCAGTCTGTTCCTTACTGTCAATGCACTTGTATTGTTTTCATGACACTTGGCAGTTAATCATTGACCCTGCCAGTGTTGAAGGTCTGTTCCTGGATGCTGTGCCACTCTAGATAAGAGTGTCTGCTAAATACCAAACTTTAATAGTAAATGTTCCTAGACTAAAGTGTGTAATGACATAGTAAAATCTGTTGTGTTATTCGTCACATGAAGTTAGATTAATCTATTAGAACTTGTGAAGGATCAGATGACAGTTATTTTTTGTCCACAATGTAAAACCATACCACTTCGGTGTACTTTCCTTAATCACATAACTATGTATGTGCAACACCATTAAAGCACTAAATGTCAGTGACGTCAGCTAAATACCGAACTGTAATTGTAAATGTTCCTCGACTTAAGTGTGTAATGACATAGTAAAATATGTTATTCGCCACAAGGTTAATCTAATAGGACTTGTGAAGGACCAGATGACAGTTATTTATGTCCATATATGTAAAACGATAAAATTGAAACAGGGTGTACTTTCTTTTTCACATAACTATATGTGCAAAATCATTAAGGCACCAGATGTTATTCAGTATGAACATTTGCATGGCAATTTTACTTGGCACCGTAAAGCTTCCTTACACTTAGTATAATAAATAAATAAATAAATAAATAAATAAATAAATAACCTACAGAATTCTCCGCATATGTTTGATCTATGCACCACAATGGTACTCACTTCACAATTCTCGACTTAAATCGCTTACTGTTCATAAGAATGGCTGTGTTCCAAGAAAAAGTGAAACCCAAAACTACAACGAACGACAACGGGTTTTGTTCAGTGGTTACTGTAAACATTTAGTGCCATGTATCAGTGCACATATTCCGCCTTTTTTTTAGACAAGGTCTTGTTCGTGCACCGCAACCGTTTATTGTACTACAACAACTTGGCAAAACTGTATGGCTTTACCACGTTTGTATCGTATATAATTTTGCGTTCTAACCTATTTTTACAGTCTCCGGTTCGAACCACAAGCCAAGTTGACGGGATAGATATCTCTGGTCACAGAATAAGATCCACCCAACCGGAAGTACAAGGCGGGGTTTATGGTAATCAAATAACATACAATGGCGCTGCGATGTCCCCGTCAAATCTCGGGTGCCGTCGCTTTGGTCAGTTCAATGTACTCGGAGCTCGGCAGCGAGCTTGCTAGATAGATATTAGATGGGCGTAACTAGCCTACGTAGTATGTAACACGATTATTGTTTACGGCGCAAAACATATTTTGCCTATTTATAACAAGCTACCATGCTGCCTGTCCCTGCACAAACCGTTGGGGGTGGTGACATATTTGACACAATTCAACGAGGAAACATTGACCAGTGCGCGGACATCATTCAACTTGACCGCTCGACGTTGAGACAAAAAGGTGAGTCGTATTGTTCCGAATTTTGATAAATCGCTGAGTTTGGCTGAATAGTTACCTGGGTTCGATATAAACAATAACTGTCATATATATTGATAGCTACCTCTGCTGTATCTAAGGTTAGTTAACTATGCTTCCGTAGTGCACTGGTATCCAGGGTCCTGACGTTATCCGCATTAACTATTCATTAGGCTAACGTTATTCCTCAGAAGCTAAAGAGCATCCAGTATCGGCTTGTTGAATGGGAACGGTTTGGTTCACTTCAGCTTATGTTTTTCCATCACCTAACTGGACCCAGTTAGCCCTTATGCAAGACACATTAACGTTGGCTCGCATTGCCATTTACAATTCCAGCACGCAACAAATCAGTTTCCTTTTAGAATACATTATCTATAGCCTGCAGATCTTGGTACAGTAACACGATTTAATTTCATCTGTATTGTTAGAGGACCTCACAACCAAAACAGTTTACCTGTTGCCTAACAACCGATCATCTTTCGTTAGCTTAATGGCTAGGCTACGTAAAATACAATGTATTGTAAATATTCGTATCATAGATGCATTGCAGTATTTTGTAAATCAAAAAGTAAAATTCTAGAAATACAGAGACGGTCACAGAGGAATGCAGATAAAATGTAAAGAGGTCATAAACAACTAGAAATGGGCTTGATCACAGATTGTTAACAAGGGGCTTCAATTTCAAAAATGCTATTTACTAATTATTTTAAAATGTTGCTTCTGCTCTATTTAACATGGGCACATCAGTCTTCCGTTTAAAGCCATGTTTAAGGGTAAAATATAAAAATCCGGAGTGGGCAGTGTGCTCCTAAAAATCACCCACAGATATGTTGGATAGATCCCATTGAGATCTTCATGAATGAAAATGAAAATATTTAGCTATTTGTATTTTAGGCATATTTTTGAGGTTGCATGTGTTATGCACTCGGGCAGTGCTTACTGTTCCTTTTCTAAAGGTGAAAGGTCACGTCACTCACAGGGTCATGGGACTGGGTGACATAGTATAGGAATGACCTGCTGACAAACAACACCTCAGTCATTGGTTTAGTCTGGGAATTCACACCAAACAGGCCTCGTCTCCCCACAAACAAAGGAGAAAAGTGATCCACCTGACCTCCTAAGACAGCAAAATATAAATAAATAAAAGTGATCATGATAATGTTGTCATGTGATATTTGCCTTTTACCATTTACCATGTCTACTTATGCATACTATGGTGCACAGAACTAGAGTTTGCCTCTTTCTTTAGTGAAACATGAAACTCCTTCAGTCATTGATAGTTTAAGCACTGTATGGGAACTGATCAAAATTAAATAGCAAAATGTCAGTAAAGTTCTACTTGCCCACTGGGACAACAGGCAAATATGATTCACTTGTCCAATCATATATTGTGTTTGTCCCAGACAAGTGGACAAGCCCTAATGGACTGGAGTTAAACCTGCAGACACTGCGGCCCTCCAGGACTGGAGTTAAACCTGCAGACACTGCGGCCCTCCAGGACTGGAGTTGAACCTGCAGGCACTGCGGCCCTCAAGGACTGGAGTTAAACCTGCAGATACTGCGGCCCTCCAGGACTAGAGTTAAACCTGCAGACACTGCGGCTCTCCAGGACTGGAGTTAAACCTGCAGGCACTGCGGCCCTCCAGGACTGGAGTTAAACCTGCAGACACTGCGGCTCTCCAGGACTGGAGTTAAACCTGCAGGCACTGCGGCCCTCCAGGACTGGAGTTAAACCTGCAGGCACTGCGGCCCTCCAGGACTGGAGTTAAACCTGCAGACACTGCGGCCCTCCAGGACTGGAGTTAAACCTGCAGACACTGCGGCCCTCCAGGACTGGAGTTAAACCTGCAGACACTGCGGCCCTCCAGGACTGGAGTTAAACCTGCAGGCACTGCAGCCCTCAGGGACTGGAGTTAAACCTGCAGACACTGCGGCTCTCCAGGACTGGAGTTAAACCTGCAGACACTGCGGCCCTCCAGGATTAGAGTTTGCGGCCCCTTCTTTGCAGATCTTTACAATCTTAGCTGGCTTGATTATGGATGTGCAGTAGAACTTAGCTGGCTTGATTATGGATGTGCAGTAGAATCTTAGCTGGCTTGATTATGGATGTGCAGTAGAACTTAGCTGGATTGATTATGGATGTGCAGTAGAATCTTAGCTGGCTTGATTACGGATGTGCAGTAGAATCTTAGCTGGCTTGATTATGGATGTGCAGTAGAATCTTAGCTGGCTTGATTATGGATGTGCAGTAGAATCTTAGCTGGCTTGATCATGGATGTGTACGAGTGTGCGCTCAGTGCTGTGTGCGCGGTCACATGACTGGCTCACGAATCATCCAAGCATCCATGACCTTCTGCGTGTCCTCGCAGGATGGGGCGGGTTCACGCCCCTCCACTACACAGCCTATCAGGGGAACCGGGCGCTGACCGAGCTGTTGCTGAGCAACGGAGCGGACCCCAACACGCCCTGCGACACGGGCCTAACGCCATTCCACTTCGCCTGCAGGTCAGGCGGCCGCCTCGCACCCGCTTCACACGCTTAAATTTTCGCGAACATTACACCTCCGTCTTTCCCGATTCCTTTAATCCACGTCCTGCAGCGTGGTGGGTTTCAGGTTCATTCCTGGCGGTTAATGTGCTGCACATCAGGGAGTCTCAAACTCTGCCCTTCACCCCAAGCATAATTACAGCCCCTGATCTGCGACATGCTGCTAATTGTTCTTAATTAGACCCTTAATGTCTGTGAAAGAATTTTCTCTCTTTGTCACATTATGGCTGAAATGGCTATGCATGTCCAGACTTTTCATCAGTAAGATAAACTTGGGCTTTAATTTCCTGTAATGTAGCGAATGATTCCTTTTGAAAGAGGTACATTTTTTAACTGTTTAAATGCTCGACTGACAAGTAAAATGAGCAAGCTTCAAACTGCAGAAAATGTTGACACCTGGTGACTGAAACAAAACCAGCAAGCACAATTAAGATAAGTTTAAGGAAATTATTCAGAATGAACTTAAAACATCTGGTTTCAACAACTTAAGCTGTTCAGGGGTGTCTGTCAGATAGCCTGTCTGCTTTAAACTCTTTACAGAGCTAGCCTAAGCGTGAGCTATGTGCTTTCCGTCTCTCTCTTTCAGAAACGGCAATGTGTCCATCATGCACCAGATGCTGCAGCACGGGGCGGACGTCCAAACTGTGGATCATCAGGGCAAGACCGCCCTGCATCACTCTGTCGCCGGGGGAAATGTGTAAGTATCACTTTCATTTATTTATTCTGTTTTCCCCCCTTTACTCCCCAATTTGGAAGGCCAAATCCTATTTATCAGCACTCACAGTCACAGCAGGCGCCCCCTACTGGTGAATCCTCTGCCTGCAAATTGCACTCTTGAGCTGCACAGGAAGTGTGTTCCTCTGACTCATGTCTGTGTGAGCCTGACTGCTGATCGGTGGTGTGGGGAGAGCTGGGGCTGACGCCACAGGTTCCGGAGGGGACCACATGCTTGCCTATGTTCTCCCAAAACAGTTTTCAGAACTTAAGGCAATGAGTGCTGATAAACATGCAATTGGATGTTCCACATTGGTAGAAAAAGAGTATTTATAAAGTATTCAATAAAAGTTTTTAAAAAATGTAAGCCAAGGAAACACAAAAAACATTGTAGGCTCCGCCTATGGTCCCAAGACCTCAAGATGACATAGAGTATTGCACCATTCATAAATATGATGTGCATCTGCTCTAGTCTGAACAATCTGTCAGTATTCAGTGTTATTATTCAGTATTCCGAGCGAGTACATTGGCCTAGCACATGTGGGGATTGAGCAGTGTGCGCGGCTCCTCGGGTGACCGTGTTTAAATCTGTGCACTGCTGCTTACCCGCTGCTTTACCGTGTGCGCCACAGGCTAGCCATTCAGTACCTGAATGAGACGGGAATGTTCCGGTTCGCCGACACCGACCGGTTCCAGCTCACTCCTCTGCACCTGGCGGCGTCCACGGGGAACTCGGACGTGGTCCGGTACCTCCTGCGGAACGACGTGAGCGAGTCGCCGGGGCCCCTCACACAGGGGCCGACCTTACGGGGCCAAACCAAAATACACGATTAAATACACGCTCCATTTTAAAACACATAACCTAACATATTAAATACATATTCATGCAATGCATGTTCTGAAATATGAAATATTTATACCATGTGTGGAATACAGAAAGATGAACGAAACATAAAATGTAGATTTTTTGGGGGCGAAGTTGGATTTCCTGTGAGCTCTGAGGCTTCATCCAGGAGTGGGGCCTGATTGGCTGACGGGCTCTCGGTCTCCATGGGAACAGCGATGCGCGGCAGACGCGGCCGACCAGCAGGGGGCGACACCGCTGCACGTGGCCGCGGAGAAGGGGGCGGTGGAGGTGAGCTGGCTGCTGCTCCGGGAGGCGGGGCTTCGTATCCTCCACCTGAGGAACCGCCAAGGCCTGACGCCCTACGACCTCTGCAGACAGGGCACCACCTACAGGTAGGGCTGTACACCTCTGCAGACAGGGCACCACCTACAGGTAGGGCTGTACACCTCACAGACACCTGCACCACCTACAGGTAGGGCTGCCCCTCACAGACACCTGCACCACCTACAGGTAGGGCTGCCCCTCACAGACACCTGCACCACCTACAGGTAGGGCTGCCCCTCACAGACACCTACACCACCTACAGGTAGGGCTGTACACCTCACAGACACCTGCACCACCTACAGGTAGGGCTGCCCCTCACAGACACCTGCACCACCTACAGGTAGGGCTGCCCCTCACAGACACCTACACCACCTACAGGTAGGGCTGTACACCTCACAGACACCTGCACCACCTACAGGTAGGGCTGTACACCTCACAGACACCTGCACCACCTACAGGTAGGGCTGCCCCTCACAGACACCTGCACCACCTACAGGTAGGGCTGCCCCTCACAGACACCTGCACCACCTACAGGTAGGGCTGCACCTCACCGACACCCGCATCACCTTGTCTACACACCTCTGATTTGTTTCAGGTTATAGGGCCAATTTAATTCACCTGTTAAACGACGTATATGATTATAATCTGTAAACTGTCCCCAGATATTTTAAAGTAAAACTACATAATGTCAATATAATCTTTCAGAGGATGTCTCAAAAATACACCCAGCTGAGTGGAGCAGATATTTCATCAGTATCTTGCACAGTTCATATTACCGCTGTCCTTAGTAAAGGCTGTGATTGTGCAGCCAAATAAATGGGCCCTTTGTTTCTGTTGCAGGCATCAGCAGCTTACACAAATCCTCAAAAAGTTCATCAATGAGCCAACGGACCAGAAACCCAAAGAGTCGTATGGTAATTTTACTTTTTTATAGTTTTATTTTTTTATAATGATGCTAAATCTGCTCAGCTGTTTACGCACTGTGTTTTGGATTCCAGAGACACAAAAGCTGAAGTGAAAGTATTTGGCCGCAGAGATATATAATATTTTAATGTCTTGTGTCTACTTTCCTGTTTTATTAAATATGATTGCCAGTATTTATAAAGGCCTATAGTCTAACAATTAATATAAAACAGAATCTGACAACCGTGCACACTTGCTGCTGAAAGATCATTCCAACCACCAGAGGGCAGCAGGCAGCTACAGTGTGCAAAGTTTTGTGCATTTTGAAAAAGGATGCCTCTATCTAATCAATGACGGCTTAATGTGTCCATGCAGGCACCTGAAACGCCAACTTGTGTGCAGGCGTTTTATTGGCCGTTTTGCCGTATCATTAGTCAAAGCTTGCAATGAAGGTTTCTCTGCGCTCCCTCAGGCATGTACTACTGGATGCTGCTGTTCCCGCCTGTGAGCGGCGCAGTCATCCTGCTCATAGCCGCGAGGCTGGGGGGCTACGGGGGGGTGTTCTGCGCCCTGCTCTTCCCCTGGCTGGCCAGGAGCATCCTGTCCCAGTACCACCGGATCAACAGTCATCAGGGGCAAGTACAGCACACCCCCCCGTGGGCCCCCCGAAAACCACTGGGGCAGCACGCTGTGTCCTGGGGGTCCTTTTTGATTGGTACACACAAAGAATTGCAGTTTTAATGTCTTTAGCCTAGGTGTATGGCCTCAGCTGTAGGCAGCCCAGCTCTAATGTAATGATCATAGGTGAGGCATATTCAATATCCTGCTGGTTTATTAGAGAACATTCCTACACGTGTACATGCACATTTTAATAATTTTGCTTTTTTTTTTAAAAAAAAAATGTGTTCCAGGCTGCCAAACCCAGTTTACGTTGGAACGCTCACAGCTGGAATATTCCACACATCTGTCTGTTTTTACTACAAGATCCTGCCAAATATCCTTTGTCACAAAAAGCTCATTCTGGCTGCTAGTGCTAGTGGGTGGATGTGCTTTGTCCTGTGGGCTCCGAACCCATGCCCACCTGGATTAGTGATTTTTTATTTTTTTTACCCACTCCGTGAATTTGGCGGTTCCTTGACCCCCCCCGCACATATCTGGCCAGCCCCTACCCTCCTCCACGTGTCCATCGTGCACTTCTCCGCAGTGCTCTGGCTGTTCCGGAAGGTTCTAACCAAGAACCCGGGCCAGCTGCAGCCGGAGGATGCTGACCCCAGGTTCTCCAGCATAATGAGCCTAGTGGAAGCCAATGAGAGCAGCCGGTTTTGCATATACTGCGAGGTAAGACACGGACGTCCTCGAGCTTCGCCTACCCCGCGCAGCCTTGGCGCGAAGACACTCACGCTACTTCTGCACAGCGAGCGAACCGTGTGGACCTGCCACAGCACAGCTTTGCATTATGGGTCGGCTCGATGCTCCCGGCAAGCTGAGCAGCACTGAGGTGCATTTGTGTGTGTAAATTTACTCTAAAAACGCTGGATACATCTGCTCTGGATTGTTTGTTTGTTTGTTTGTCTGTTTGCTGAACAGGTTACCCAACAGGGTTGGAGTCCTGATCTATGTGGTCACTTCTGGCACTACGATCTTTACTTCACTCTAGTGTGTTTCTTTTGCACCTCTGCACCTTGAACTGTTGCACTTGTTGTACGTCGCTCTGGATAAGAGCGTCTGCTAAATGCCTGTAATGTAATGTGTATGCTCTGATTCACAGTATGTCACGTTGTTTTACCACTGCAGTTTCATAACTTTTTTTCCTTCTGCAACAGCAGATATTCTTGCACGCAGCTAAAAATACTGACATATTGTCATATTGTCCAGGCAATGAGAAATGAGAAAAATTCAGTCCAGAGGTGTCTCTGGAGTGATTCTGAAAATACACAACAGGAACGCGGCTCAAATGCCATAGAAACTGAGAGGAAGAGCCGCTAGGCTCTGTGAGCTGCAAAAAAAAAACAGGAAGTTGAACAGAAACTTCAAAATGTCGCTTTCAGCCCGTTCGATTTCTCATGCTTATTCACTCTCTGTTTTTCCCACAAGGGCCTTTGGGCGAAATAAAATAACACGCACAGCATTAAAACAGCCAATTCTGACAGCTGATAAAAATGCACCCATTTCTTGAGGTATTGAGTTCTCCCGTTAGCCTCTCCTACGCTAGCCCAGTTCAGGGGCTGGAGCTGAGGTTAGCATAGCGTAGCGTAGCGTACTTAGTTAGCGTTCAGTTAGCGTAGCGTAGCGTACTTAGTTAGCATTCAGTTAGCGTAGCGTAGCGTACCCAGTACAACACAGCTGGTTTTCTCCCGAGTTGCCCGCAACAAGATATCATTACATTACATTACATTACAGGCATTTAGCAGACGCTCTTATCCAGAGCGACTTACACAACTTTTTACGTAGCATTTTACATTGTATCCATTTTATACAGCTGGATAATACACTGAAGCAATTTCGGTTAAGTACCTTGCTCAAGGGTACAACGGCAGTGTCCTTACCCGGGAATCGAACCTACGACCTTTCGGTTACAAACCCGGTTCCTTACCCACTGTGCTACACTCTGTCCTATCCTGAAATAAACGTTAAAAACTCTACGTATCACACTGGAACCCCTGTCTGGTTGTATGTCGCTAGTCAGGATCATGTGTTCGTTCCTCGTGTGTTTCCGTCGAGGTTTTCGCTCCAGCGCAGATGACAGTAGTTTCAGAGCACCATCTCTCCCCTCAGCTTGCTCACCTGTAGGGCATTAATGTGGGCAGTGCCAACACGGGCACCGGCCAGGCTGGCATTGGCTCTGGCATAACACCAGTGTAACCGAAATCACCCTCACCGTTCTCAGGGATGTGTGATCAATCCTGTTTTTTTTTTTTTTTTTTTTTTTTTGCGATTGATCTGGAAAAACGGATTTTCAGCCCCAGAATGCTCAGGGGTCAGTAGTATTTGGCTTTACTGCTGAAAACTCTCTCCTGCTATCTCACGTCAAAGAGAGGAAGTGCGCTCGAAGCGTGTGATTACGGCATACCCAGGTCCTCTGCCGCTCGAGACATTTAGAGTCTGAAATCAGGCATTTCCAGATCAATGAGGGAAAATCACATCCCTTCATTGTTCACAGTCTGTTCTTTTTTTTTTCTTCTGTTTTAGATATTCCAGCCAGACAGCTGTAAGCACTGCAGGCTGTGCAACGTGTGCGTGCTGGACTACGATCACCACTGCCTCTTCCTCAACCAGTGCGTGGGCCGGGGCAACCACCGCCTCTTCCTCTTCTTCATCCTGTCCATGGCGGCCGCCCACCTGGTCTTCCTGTACGCGGCCGGCTGCTACCTGCTGGCCAGGTACGCCGCCGCCGCCGCCGCGCCGAGCCGGCCAGTGTGGGGCGCTGCGGTGGGCGCGGAGGCCTGGGTCCTGGTGCTCACCGCCATGAACGCGCTCACCTTCGCCTGGGAGTGCTGGCTGCTGGCCGAGCAGTTCGAGGCCGTCTCCATGGGAACCACCACCTACTTCAAGCGCGGCGGGCGCGCGCAGCGTCCCCTGTGGCGGCGCTGGAGAACGGCCGCCTCGTTTCTGCTGGAGGGGAAGAGGCCGCGGCCGCCGCACGGCGGGGTGTTCCAGGCCGTCTGACAGTGTGCGCGCGCGGGAGCGCGGAATGTTCCGGAATGTTCCGGAACATTCTGGAATGTTCTAGGCCCCGATTCGTTTACATGGTCGCTAAGGTTGAGGAGCTGGACGTCCTGCCTTGTCCTCCACCTCTTACTCTGAAAAAAGGACCTTAAAAGTTCACATTTGTGCTTTTTGCTTTGCTGTAACTTCTCCGGCTGAACAGACTGAGAGACTGAACAGTGGGTTGTTGTTTCCATACCTCCAAATTGACTGAAATTTTAATGAAGGATTTTACTGCAGTACACGTTAAACCTCTCCCTGTTCCCTGATTGGCGATTGCCTAATAGACACAAACCACACCTCATTCCAGCCTCCCTCTGGATATGATTGGCTCAGATTAGTGACTGAACTGTCCTACCGCAGGGTCCTAGATGGAAAAATCTAATTGCTGCACCTGTGCGTACTGTAGCTTGGCTCAGCCATCTTGGAAATCGTTTCAGTCAGCCGCACACATGCACGCTAATGCGAGCGCTAATGCGTTAGCGACTCGCTCGACGATACTGATGGGGGGTTGTCGTCACGGAAACAGTGTAAATAATGTGAAGCCTAATGACGATGACGATGATGATGATGATGATGGAGAACATTTGAGTTCTCACAGCGGGTTTACGCCAAGCACCGGATTCCAGCTCTAGTCATTCGTTTTAATGAAGGCATTTCTGCAGGCCTAAATGGCCGTACTGTGAACCTCGACGTATAACGTTCCATTTTCCACTTCTGCAAAAGCTGAAATACCCTCTTTCTCATCGACACTTCTCATCGACGCCAGGGGTAGGCAACCCCGGTCCTGGAGAGCCACAGAGATGGCTCCTGGTTTTAACGCTGTAACATGATTACAAAAACAGGATTAGTTTTAATTAATCGGGGTTAATGGACGCACTAATGACTCCTAATCTTCCGTCAGACTCCGGTGATCAAGCTCAGATGGAACAAAAACCAGAAACGGCACCGGCACTCCAGGACCGGGGTTGCTCCCCCATTTTACACAAACGTTTGTCTGTATGTTTTTCTACCCTGGAAATACAGTCATATTACACTGTGCTTTTAATGCTGTCTGGATCCAAGTTTGTACACAGTTTCATAGGTATTTTAATAAACTAGTGAGTTTACGGTCTAGTTTTTAAAGAAGCGATGTTGCAAAACTACTGACAGGTCTGACGCAGAATGTCTGGATGGTTTTACTTGAACTTCACCGCTTGAATACAGCCTACTGCTCCATACTTTTTAATGTGAAATTTCTGTCGACTGAATAAAACTTAAATACAGACTGAATTTTGGTACATTCGTTGCATTTTTTTTTCTGCTGTGGATATACTATGTTATGTTTGATTCGATTGAGAACCAGAACGGACCCCTCAGGAACAGTCCTGTATGTCCCCGCTCTCAAAAAATAGTTGATTAAATTCATCCCAGACCACCTGGAAGGTTATGAACTGGCATATTTCATAAAGCTAGTTTATCGCTTCAGATGTGCAGGCTGTTTGCAGGTTTATAAAACGATTAAAAATGCAGACTACTATGGTTCAAGCTCAGGGAGAGTTAAGATTTGAAAATAGAGGTACAAGCTTATCCTCAGAGCAATTTTTTTTAAGCTAGCAGGTCAGACAGTAGCTATTAATAGCTTCCAGACGCTCATTTTAAATATGCAGCCGAAATGCCATTCATGAGCTGAGCATAAATCCACAATTTTCATGTTTGGAGTGAAATAAAAATGCTAACAGGCTACAGTTCAGACGCTATGGCCCTGATTGCTAAAAGACCTTTAACTTGCATTAATGGAAATTATTCAATTTCCTTTCATTTTTCCATAATGGCTTCCTTTTCATTTTGTGTGAGTGCCCACAAAAGGCATATTTTTAAAAAAATTAATTTTACTTTAAAGTGTACGATCACAGATAGCCTATGCGATTAGAATGTTCTCAGCTGGAACATTCTAATGCTGATGTAACACAGTCACTACTGGTGGTGGAAAGCAATGGAGTTCTAGAACACTTGACTTAAATCTTTGGGGGTGGGGAACATTAAAAAAACCTGCTCTTTAAAAGGTTAAAGCTGCTTATACATTATACACCCATCTCATCTCTGTGTCTATACGGGAATGCAGGTGATCTTTTTTAGTGCGGTTCTGCATTACCTGCCATGTAGCCGTGTCTGTTATGGTGCACCGAAAACCCACTCAATGTGGCTGAAGAGCTCAATAGCCTTTTGACTTGCGGCAAGATTTGTCTCCATACAAACCCGACGGCCGCCCCCTTCTCTCCTGCAGTCAATCACTGTTATGGACTTTGAAAGCCACCTTTTACGAGAAGCCATAGTGTCTTTCCCTGGGTCCTGGTGTGCAGTCGTTCTACGTCCATTAGCGAAAGACACATATTTCAGCCTAATTGCACATAACACGTTTTATTTCAGTTTGCAGGCCGGAGAGTCGGAGAGTGTCCCGGTGATTATGTGTGTGTTTGGATTGGCGGGAAGCTGGCAGAGCCGCAGATGACCTCCTGGGCAGATTTATCCACATATCACAGGGGGTTTTGAGCCATAATGGAGTCCTGCAGATGTGCCTTCTGCAGCCACGGCGTATTTGTTTCCATTACGGCGTTCCTCGCATTGGCCTCCGTTTCCACTTTGTGTGGAATATAAAGATCAGAACCCAGGATGGGATCTGTTTTCTAACAGGTTAAACAAAGACGTACAAGCACAGCCTATGTCAGTAATATGGCCCTGGATCCTAAAACAGCAGGTTTGTTCATTTTTCGTTTGTTCATTGTAGGAACAACCATAACGTCTACTTCGCCTGAAAGTGTTGTCTCTAGAAAGCCAGTGAATACCAACAAAAGACATCCCTGTTGAAGCCTAGACTGAATGATATGGCCAGATACTGTATTTACAACGCATCGCTCATCAATCAGAAAGATCTTAGTCATCAAACGGCATTAACTAGTCTAGATATTTCAGCCACTTTTCCAAACTTTACCTACAACTTCACCCTAAAACCAGATACAATCCCTGTCAATTTCCAAGATAGTGCCTCATTGTTACTGAATCCGCAGTCTATATGCTGGCAAACCTGGGGGTGACATAGCTCAGGAGGTAAGAGCGGTTGTCTGGCAGTCGGAGGGTTGCCGGTTCGATCCCCCGCCCTGGGCGTGTCGAAGTGCCCCCGCGCAAGACACCTAACCCCTAATTGCTCCCAGAGAGCTGACTGGTACCTTGGCATGGCACTCTTTTCACCGTTGGTGTGTGAGTGTGTGTGTGTGAATGGGTGAATGAGCAGCATCAATTGTAAAGCACTTTGGATAAAATGCAGTCCATTTACCAAACCTAGTGCTCGTTCACCACATTCCTCCCTTTTGGCTTTGCTGGGTACACTGGCCAAGGAACAACGCCTGAGAAATCTGAACTGAATTCAAAGTGACACCATGTCCGGATAAATGCGTTCACTTCCCCTCGCTCGCTCGGCTAAAGGCGTGTAGGCAAACTAATAATAACTTTTTAAATCATGTTTGTTGTCCTCAGAGCCAGCGCTGCAGTTTTCACTTCTGCATTGAGCGTCTTGAGTCTCCGGGGCGATCGGTTGCCTGGCCACCCGCAGCTGTACTCACGCCTGCCACTCAGGAAGTCAGATTTGCGCCTTTTAACCGTTCTGTGCTTCTGCTCAGCGATCGCGGCGTCGAGCTGTCGGGACAGGGACAGGAGCGCTGACACCGAAGAGCCCAAAGAGCCATCCAGGTAACCCTGAAAGATCCTGACACTGATTTCTACTCAGTGGGGCTGACTGGAAACTGGGAACCTCAAGAGATTTCGTATTTCATATCATGAGATGACGTTAGCATAGCCTAGTGTAGTCCCTTTTTTTATAGAAAAGCTACTCTGATAGAACACGACTGTTCTGCAAAGCAACATGTGTTCTTGGCGGTTTTTAAAGTTGGTGTTTCCATATTTTTACCACCTGTAGCCTTTCACTGGTGCGGTTTGCTCAAATCTGATTTCTCAAGAACTTGTTTCTTTTTTATTTTGGGCTTCGCTTCTGACATCTAACATGTGCTGTTCTCCGTACCCAGCGGCACTGCTGGCAAAACCAGGGTGGACACAGGATGACCGAGAGCCCGGCACAAACCCATCAAAACCTAAACCAATCAAAAAACCTGCCGGCTAAAACAGCGCTGAGAGCTTCAGGTAATGACCGACCAACGCCGGCACCGCCTCACCGCACCTAAGGACTGTATCCTCCATCATCGCTGTTCCCCGCCATCTACACGCACTGTACGTTTAACTTTACCACAACGGCTGGGGAATGCCTCTCAGCAGGGGATGAGCAGTACTCAGCGTGGCCACCAGGGGGGCCACTGCGCATCCAGCCAAAGCCAGCCTTGTTCCTCGGGCGGCGATGCACTCCGCAGTCTGGAGTGGCACCAGGGGTGTTGTTTCCTGAACACATTAAAGTTTACAGGGTCATTATGCTGCTTGCCAGCCATGGTGCACTGCCAATCTTACATGAGCATCACTGCGTTCTTAAGGCTTTTCTGTCATATCGTAAACTTTGGCTAGCAGAGTGGCTGAGACGGCCAAAGTCATACAAGTGAACAAGTGACCCCCAAAGGTCGAGATGGCTAGCTAGTTGTGGGCTGGCTGTTAAACTTGTAAAAATATAAAAATAAATAAAGGAAAACCTGAATAAAGGAGTAGAGAAACATAATGAATGCAGATACTTCCATACTGGTTGTGCATTAGCTAGTCCGATATGTAAAGAAAAAACAAAAGGCAACTCTTCCTCGGGTGACTGAGAACGTCAGTGCTGGACGTGATCAGACGGTGTCAGCAAGAATAGTCTATCGACAACTACATAGAGAGGGATATCATAGCAGGGTTGCTGTGCATAAACCGCTCGTAACAAAGAAAATGCACATTTGAGAGTTGAATGGTGCAAAAACCATAGGCACTGGTCCACAGAGATGTGGAAAAAAAAGTGATACGGTCAGATAAGTCATCCTTCACCATATTCTCGACAAGTGGGTGAGTGCATGTGTAGCGTACACCAAGAGAATGGCATTGGCCTGAATGCTTGTCCCCTACAGTGAGGGGGTCTGGTGGCTCTGATATGCTGTGGGGGGCATTTTCTTGGCATGGTTTGGGTCCACTTGTCCCCTTAGAGGGAGGGGTCACGGCAAATCAATACAAAGTTATTCTGAGCGATCACCTGTATGAAAATGATGTGAATGATTTGCTATGGCCTTCATAGTCACAGAACTCCATCTATTTTGGATTGACATGTTAGACAGTTGCTCTCGACCACCATAATATTTTTTTATAGTCAGGATTTAATTTGGAACTTCACGTACTATATTTATTTATTAATGTCATGATCATTTTTACATCACTATGGCATTTATGAAGGAAGTGACCTCCATCTTGGTCTGATGACCACTGTCAACCACAAATCTACAGGAAGTGACACATATGTCTGAATGGCCTTTTCTGAATCCTGTTCCTCGAAGTAGAAAAGTGTCCGTTGTGTGTCACAAGCTGTAATTAGGCCAATCGTAAAACTTAATAACATGCATGACCTGATCAAGCTCAGAAAAGTGAATTATGAGGTACAAGGTACTGAAACACCAGTGCAGGGCTCCTGTTATAGGAGCATTTGCTCCTGAAAATTAATGTAAAAATATTCATTTTATTTCATTTATTTATTTATTTGATTGATTGGGTGAGTGGGCAGCCACTTGGCAGTCCCAGACTGAGCTATCAGGATAAGTTTCATCTGTTGTCCCTGGGCAGGTAACAGTGAAAGACAGTGTGTATAGAATGTCAATGTTAAAATACAGACAAATTAGTCACCATTATTCTTTTTTTTTTAATTATTAAAATTAAAAAAAGGAAAGGAAGAAACAGTACTTCCTGTGTAACTGTTCCACAGTTGATTTAGGAGCACATCTACTAATTGGGATGCATTAGTGTGCTCCTAAATTTTTCAACTCAAAGAACATGTGTGCTGCTTAGAAAAAAAAGGTCAGCATTGAGCCCTGAGTGCCGAAGGCGTTCAACGTGGTCAAACCCTTTCAAAAGGGTAATGTGCGGTGAGCTTTCTGGTGCAAAATGGCTGCTGTGCATCACCCAGGTGGGTGCTACACATCGGTGGTGGGTGAGGTGAGTTCCCCTTCATCACTGTAAAGCACTTTGAGCGTTCGGAAAAGTGCTATATAAATGCAATGATTGATTGATTGATTGATTTAAAAACGCTTTAACGACGACTAAACCATTTTAACTGGCCTTAATGAGCACCCAGCACCACAGGCCTTGTACTTATTCTGTTCTGTGCTACCACAATGCAGCCTGGATGTGGTCAGCTGTTTTCCAAGCTAGCACTATCCCCCGACCGTATACAGTGGAAATGCACCGTGACAGGGACATGAGAAAAGTAGGTGGGGTGTGACCAGAGGTTTCGCTTTAGGGTGTGGTCAGACTACTGATGCAACAGAGTGTAAAATATGCTGATTGGTGTAGCCTGGCACATTGTTAGCGTACAGTTTGCTTAGAGATCCCATCACCCCGTATTGCGTTGCCTCTAACGTTCGTGGCTCTTTTCCATGTCGTAATGAAATTAAGGGGAGACTGAGCCTCCTGTTAAAAAACAGGGTCTGCGTTAGCGTCTCCTGATTAATTAGTCTGTCGCCACGGGGACACAAAGCGGCCCCTCTCCGTAGCGGGACAGCAGGGACGTCTGCGAGAACACGCTGTTCCGCGCGGTGTCGAGCTGGCGGGTTTGTCCTTTGGGTTTTAACGATCGCAGGCCAAAGCCATGCACGGGAACGCCAACGTATGCGTAGTGGGTCATGTTCACGCTACTCTGGTATAACTGGGGGGGGGGGGGGGGCGCAGATTTGGGTGCTATGCTGTAGGTCTGTGGTGTTTAGAAGAGGCGAGAAGCTGCTGGCTCTGGGATCTGGATGGTAGTGTGGTGCTGTGTGTGGTGCTGTGTATGGTGGTTTAGTGTGGTACTGCGAGTGGTGTGTTAATTGTTTGTGTGGTACTGTATGTGGTGTGTTAGTGTGGTGCTGTATGTGGTGTGTTAGTGTGGTACTGTATGTGGTGTGTTAGTGTGGTACTGTATGTGGTACTGTGCATGGTGTGCTAGCGTGGTGTTGTGTGTGGTACTGTGCATGGTGTGCTAGCGTGGTGTTGTGTGTGGTGTGTTAGTGTGGTGCTGTATGTGGTACTGTGTGTGGTGTTGTGTGTGGTGTGTTAGTGTGGTGCTGTATGTGGTGTGTTAGTGTGGTACTGTATGTGGTACTGTGCATGGTGTGCCAGCGTGGTGTTGTGTGTGGTGTGTTAGTGTGGTACTGTATGTGGTACTGTGCATGGTGTGCTAGCGTGGTGTTGTGTGTGGTGTGTTTGTGTGGTGCTGTATGTGGTGTGTTAGTGTGGTGCTGTATGTGGTGTGTTAGTGTGGTGCTGTATGTGGTGTGTTAGTGTGGTGCTGTATGTGGTGTGTTAGTGTGGTGCTGTATGTGGTGTGTTAGTGTGGTGCTGTATGTGGTGTGTTAGTGTGGTGCTGTATGTGGTGTGTTAGTGTGGGACTGTATGTGGTGTGTTAGTGTGGTGCTGTATGTGGTGTGTTAGTGTGGTGCTGTATGTGGTGTGTTAGTGTGGTGCTGTATGTGGTGTGTTAGTGTGGTGCTGTATGTGGTACTGTGCATGGTGTGTTAGCGTGGTGTGTGGTGTGCTAGCGTGGTACTGTGCATGGTGTGTTAGTTGTTAGTGTGGTACTGTATGTGGTACTGTGCATGGTGTGCTAGCGTGGTGTTGTGTGTGGTGTGTTAGTGTGGTGCTGTATGTGGTGTGTTAGTGTGGTACTGTACTGCATGTGGTGTGTTACACGCACACACACACACACACACACACACACTGCACGCGCGCACACACACACACACACCTGCACGCGCGCACACACACACACACACTGCTAAAGGAAAGGAGAGGAAGTCTGCTGAGGTCTCTCTCCGTTTCTGCTCCAGTGAATTATGGACAGTAATCATCCAGGCCCTTAATGGGCAGCTCTGAGTGGAATTAATTCTGCTGTGAGAGACTGAATAATGCAGCAGGGTGCAGCAGGGCAAGCGCTCTCTCTCTCTCTCTCTCTCTCTCTCTCTCCCTGTCTCTCTTTCTCTCCCTCTCTCTGTGATGATAGTGCCTGGCGCACGAGGTTTGTGGAACACAGGGAGGAGGAGAGGAGAGCCAGGTCATCTTGGCGTGCCAGGGAAAGGTGGAGGAGAGGAGGGAGAGAGACAGTAAGACAGAGAGAGAGGGAGAGGAGAAAAAGACAGATAGAAAGAGGAGAGAAAAAAGGAGAGGGAACAGAAGAGACAAAAAAGGGAAAGTGACAAAGAGAGGACAGCCAGGTCAGACAAGAGGATGCGCAACAGGGTGCAGGCGGCGGGGAAACGCAGGCATGCCGGCGGCTGGTGAGAGAGCAACCCGGCGATGACAGCAATGCTGAGTCCCAAAGTCAGACAGACCCGGAGAGGTGAGAGCCAGCCCTTCTGCCCTGCCTTCTTTCCAGAGCTAGCACTTCTGTCCGGAGCTCAGAGTAGTAACCAGCGCTAGCGCTTCTCTCCGGAGCTTTGAGCTATCAGGCCAGCGCGAGCGGTTCTCTCGGAGCTGAGACGTAGCAACCAGCGCAGGGACTTCTCTCCGGAGCTGAGACCTAGCAACCAGCGCTAGCACTTCGCTCCGGAGGTCAGGGCAACTAGCGCTATCGCTTCTCCGGAGCTGAGACCAGCGCAGCAACTCTCCGGAGCTGAGACCTAGCAACCAGCGCTAGCACTTCGCTCCGGAGGTCAGGGCAACTAGCACTATCGCTTCTCTCTGGAGCTCAGATCTAGCAACCAGCGCTAGCGCTTCTCTCTGGAGCTCAGATCTAGCAACCAGCGCTAGCGCTTCTCTCTGGAGCTCAGATCTGGCAGCCAGCGCTACGCTTCTCTCTGGAGCTCAGATCTGGCAGCCAGCGCTACGCTTCTCTCTGGAGTTCAGATCTAGCAGCCGGCGCGAGCGCTTCTGAACGAGACAGAGCGAACGCAAGCAGGGTAGCGCTTCCTAGACCAGCGCGAGACTGCCTCTCACAGTGATCACCTCTTTCTCGAACATCGTGTTCACCGACTGCCAACGGTTGCGCGCTATTTACCAGGAAGAAATAATGGCAATCACTGCATTTAATAACTTGCCATTAATTCAGTTGATTTTGCTCCCTGGCACATCTTGAATTAATTATGAAGCCAGTGTCATCATTCTGCTAGAACATGCTGTACGAGTTTTACTTTGGATCAAAATCCCGGTAGCGTAGCAGCTCTACTCAGGACAGACAGAAGCCTTGCGCTGGAGAATGCTGTGGTATATGCAAATATGATACTAATAAAATAAGGCAATCATTAGCCAGCAGATTAAGTTGTGGATAAAATACAGGTATATGCATATGTGTGGATGGTTATGATTAGCAGCTATTGATTGGTATTGACTCTCTTTGCTCACTGTTTTTCCTGTTCAGGTGTAACAGTATTGTCAATGTCTAGTTTTATGTTGAATCAAAGTTGATTAATGAACTTGTGAATGGCAATCTTCAGCATTTTGCATTTAAGCAATAATTTCATGTCTGTGTGTTGTCTACCTTTTGCAAGTTTCTGGTATCACATCGTCATATAATTATTTGCCATAAAATCTCAGTTGCAATGATAAACTGAGGACATGGTCCTAAAAACCATTTGTAATGCACACACTAAAAGCCACAGGCTTTGCTTTGTCTAGGTTGGTAGTACAACCATGGAAATGGAATCAATTAGTCAACAAATCAATGAACATTCAACACAAATATTAAGTGAACTATTGGCAAGCACATGTCATAATGTTTAGGGAACTATCTGAGGCGACACAGGGGGCTGTGATTGGCTGGTTTCGGGTACAAATGCCACTGCCCGGTTGTGAAAGAAACCTTTAGTGATCTTGTGGTTTTATTCACCTTCTGACAGAAAATAAAACCGGATCTGCACTGAGGCAGACAGCCTACGACTCAGCGTCCATTACTACACATATGTTTCTCTGAGTTGCCGTCTTAGCATCCTGAACGATGCTTGCAAATAATTTCATTTAGTCAGTTCGTCTTCTGTGCTCACATGCTTACCATATCCCCACTGCTCAGTCACACCCATGACTCCAAACATGGAGCCAAGTCATTTTGTTTGGTGTTATACAGGGGAAACATACAGACTTGTATGACTTACAATAAACTCTGGCAATCCTGAAACTAAAATGGCTTCTTCATTAAAAGTGTACCGTAGAAAGTCAATGAATGACATTTAAAACCGAATCTGATTGCCGATTGCGCGACTGTGTGCTGCGTAAGACTGATGGAAGCGGTTAATATAAACATCTGTAGGTTTTGTTGTTGTTGCTGTTGAAGCGGTTAAAACATTAGCGCGCTGTGCACAGCACCACACAGGGGGGCTCTGTGTTTCTGACTTCACCTCGCAGCCATGATGGCACTCACAGCCTGACCCCTCACCTGCCTAAAACAGCCATAAGAACAGGAAGCGTGAACCACTGAGCAGAATCAGAAGGAAATGGGATTAGACCTCCTGCCGTGCGCGTGCACGCGGCCTTTCACATTCTATATGACTGCTATTCGACAGAAAATCATAAGCTAGGCTATATCACACTTAAATACGCATTTCGCTCATTAGTTACGAAATTCACTGGTCTGTTACATCTCTGTTCCCCTTCATATACACGGCGGCACATTTTGTTTGTGATAAAAAGATGGGCGTGCTATTGGCTCGGGAGTGTTGCCTGAGGCGGTAACCTCAGTGTCTGACATCACAGAGGATATAAACACAAAACATGGCTTACGGACCATAAAATATATTTCAAATTACAAATTCATAGTCAATAAAATTTTTTTTGAGGAAAAGCAAAGCTTTAACTCTCCATCTTTATGGAGAGCTCTGTGGACATCTCTATTTTTTAAATAATTATTTATCCACATTAAAAAGTTGATATGGCACCTTAATGTAGGCTATGTACATGCACATATAAACAAACAAACACACACATGCGCGCACGCATGCACAAGCATGCAAAC
The DNA here is from genome assembly GCA_025169545.1 of Anguilla japonica. NCBI lineage: Eukaryota > Metazoa > Chordata > Actinopteri > Anguilliformes > Anguillidae > Anguilla > Anguilla japonica. The sequence continues at coordinate 3,259,980 of CM045900.1, forward strand.
ACACACAAGTTCACACACACACACAAACACCTGCACACATGAATATTTCCTTGTAGCATTAAATGTTGAAACACATAAGCAAATCTAATGCTGGGAACTGTAGTACAAACAAGATCTTTAAACAAATCATTAATCACAGCAAAAGACATCAACTACTGCACTTCTATTACTTGCTGTCTGGCATTCTGAGTGAATTCTGCTAATGGTATACAAACAAATGAATATATTTAAATAGAGATGGATATGATTCAGAGGACGTTGAAAAATTCATTTCCTGCATCTGATTGTTCAAGGTCTCAACCTTGTCAGAGCTTTACCACACTGTTGCCAGGCAGGATGTACATTTAACTAATATTTCTGTGGCACTGAAGTTAAAGACAGCCAATAGATGAACCCGAAAATTAAAGGAATTCATAAATGAACATGCACGGGACAGTTGCTTGTTGATCGATAGATTTGCGTTTTTACAAAATTAAAGAATGTAAATGAAAGAAAAGGTTACATTAAGTGTTAGTCTGGAAATACAGTCATTGATAAAATAGGCACTTTGAAGCAGTCAGACGGTTTTTAGTTTACAGATAAGTGTTTTAATTTGTTAAAATGCTCTGTTTCTTTATTTTTTTGTTTCAAGTCTGTTGTCCTATGGAGTTGTTTTTGCAGGATTAGCAACTGAACTACTGAAAGTGGCCAACTATATTTCTTTTGGCATGTCAGTAAAAATTAGTGTTATTTTAAGATAAAAAAGAATGTTATAGGCAACTGCTGCTTGTCCTAGGCGACCTAGGATCACAGTTACAGCTAAAATAATGATGAAAGCTTACTTTGGTTAAATGTGTAACAACAGCAGCATCTCTCATTCTTAACTCGAACCCACAACAGGTTATATGTTAAAAAAAATTAAAATCCAAGAGCTCAGTCCTCAAATGACCACCCATTACCTAGCTCATTACCTTGTTTTGCTCTCTGTTTATTGGCTGTTTTCTAGCTACTGTGGCAACAGACAAACGTACAGAAACTACGTTTTCAAAGCTGGGGCTTAATTCTGTTTCAGAACCAAACAGCTTTTCAGACAACGGGTATTTGTAGGTAGAAAAATGAGGTCCTGGCTTTTTTTGAATCAAGAGACAATTCACCAGGGTGGCATTTCATTTGTTAGAACTCTTAGACTGCTTTCTCCTTGGAAAATTTTACATCTTATTTGGATTAACCAGATTCAAACAGAGATACATTTGTGAGGTGCACCTGAAATACTCATGACCAACACTCCCCTTAAAATTTTCTCCTCAATGTCACATTATTAAAAACTTTGAATTTAGGTCTCAACTTTCGCCGTAATCCTGCAGCAAAACAGAATGACATCGACAAGAACCGCACCTTATCCCGCCGTCCCCCCTTGGTCACTTGTACTAAAGCTGGTAGGGGCCACATTAATATTTTATGCTGTTCCCACCTTGTCCCCAATTACCCTTACAAGCAAAATGGTAAAATAGCCTACTGGAAATGGTGGCACAGAAGAAAATGACGGGAGACATGCTTTTCTCCAAAACGAAAAAAACCGTGTCTTGATTAAACATGCATTAGGCAACTCGATCCGATCTTCGGTCGCTGCAGTCCGTGAGCCGGCCGCGTTTCGCGGTCTCGGAGATGAGCGCGCGCGTAGCCTTAACTGAATTAACGGACTGCCGCTGGTCCCACAGACCCCGGGACCCTCGCCGCCCGGCCGCCACGATTGATCTGCCTGACATGTTACGACGGCTGTATTTTATGACTAATAAGCAGGGAGCGTCGTTTAATATCCCCGCGGAGACTCGCGTCCAAGCAGCAGAGTGGTTTTCCCGAGCTGGTCCTGCCTCCCCACCCCACCCCAGGCTACGGGGGTATGCACTGTCTCTAATGAAGGTTCCATTAGCCTGCCCGGTGACTTAATAGGATTTGGGAGGCTCTGCACCGTATGTGGAGACAACCGAGATAACAAACCAAACTGCTCCTGCGGACGAGAAAGGCCCATTATGAGCCCTACTTACCGAGGCAGAAGAAACTGCGATCGTGACTTTGCAATAAAGGACGCGCAGATAGACAGAGTCCAGCCCTCTCCTATAAGCAATTTTCCCTGCCATCATCAAAAACAGACGCAACATAAAGGGGGGAAATTCTATTGATTTTCTCCCCTGAAGCCATATAAGGATCGTTCCGTGGTCAGTGTCACAGAGACCCAACAGAAATATTGTCTGACATTGATTTTGGTAAATAATCCCTGGCGAAATTAGCTTTGTTAGGTTCATCCGAAGCTGCTGATGTGAGTGTTAGCTCTGAATTTTTTTCTGGTAATGACCCTTACAGTGAGATACTGGTGTGCGTGTGTGTTTTTAGCAAGGTGTAAGAGCATGGTGCTGGTGTGTGTGTGTGTGTGTGTGCGTGTGTGTTTTAGCCAGGTCTAAGCACATGGTACTGGGGTGTGTGTATGTGTGTGTGTTTTTAGCCAGGTCTAAGTGTATGGTGATGGGGTGTGTGTGTATGTGTGTGTGTGCATTCAGCCAGGTCTAACAGCATGGTGTGTGTGTGTGTGTGTGTGTTTTTTTAGCCAGGTCTAAGAGCATGGTGATGGGGGAGATGTCTCGCAGCGCTACCTCCAGCAGGTGTGTGTTCACTAATGTCCAGCAGAGGGCGCTGAAGGCCGGCTGGCTGAAGAAGCAGAGGTCCATCATGAAGAACTGGCAGCTGCGCTGGTTCGTGCTGCGCCCCGACCAGCTCTACTTCTACAAGGACGAGGAGGAGACCAAGCCACAGGTAAGGCCAGCCTCACGCCAAATTAGCATGGTTCAGTGGAGTTCCCCTTTAACGGAGTGTCTCCCCTTTCTTCAATTAACTGGACAATTCCTGCTAAACATGTTATTCATCATTCATTCATTTTCTACCCTTGCGTATTTTTGGATATATGATGAAATTTTTATTGTTTAAGTATTACATATCTGTAAAGTGCCCCCAGGTGTTGTCAAATTGTTACAGATCATCATTGTGAAATTTCAGCAGCCAAAAAGCTTTTCTGCTCTTTAAGGTTAATAAATGCTAAGTTAATAAATGCTAATAGCCATCACGCCTTTCCGGAATGCAGCTTATTAATTCTCTCGGTTCTGTGATGGAGGATCACAAATGGTATTCGATAGCCTCTCTTTTTAGTCATTTTATAAACGCTGATAGACCATCCGGTCAGGGAGTAGCCAATGGTGCGGAAGTGTCGGTCTTTATGTTCTCCGCTCCCCCCCCAGTCAACTTGGTAGCAAGTTCTGCTTGCTCCATAGATAAAATACTGAGCATACAGAATTTATAATCAGCACACACTGCTGCAGAGATCATATATAAGGCACCCAGGGCCATTCATTCGAAAATGTTAAGGCCCTAGTTTATAAATGCTTTGCCTCATAATTAGCATTTAACGCACAAATTTATTCCGAGCAATTTATCTGAGACCCAGTAAATGTGTTTTATTTGCCAGTGAAATGCAGACAATTTATGAATGTCCGCTACACCCGACTACATAAACATTCCCCTGGTGTTATTTTCAGTAGCGCCAGAGCCTGTGCCTTTTGAACAAGCAGATATTTAGCGATTCCCAGCGTATAGCATTTCCCCTGCGGGCGTTCCTTTATGCCAACGGGATTTGTCTTTATTCCCAAACGGCTGTCCCCGTAACTTAACTGTGGGCATTAATCATTCAGCCAGAAAACGTCCTTCTTTACCCAGAGTGCCTAGCGGCCCTTTAGCGTCTGCCCACGTGCATCGCCTGCAAAGCACCGTGAATGGCGAAGCACGAGGCAGAGGTACAATTATCATCTGCGCACACTTTTAAATATTACTGTCTGTGCATGTCTTTACTGGAGTTCACATGGGGGTCAGCACGTGGAGGGGCTGTCTCATCTGTTAGGCTCCTGACTGGTGTGTCTGTACCACCCTGTTGCCATGACGAATAATTAGGTGATGTCGTGGCCCTCCTATTTAGCAGTGTTGTTAGTGACAGTCATGGGGATGGACAGCATCAATGTCATAACAAGGCGACGCCCACAGCAGTGGGAAAACCAGACAGTGCTGCCCATTAATGTTAATGTTCTTTCAAGATTGGTCATTTTTGCCTTCAATTTACAATACTTTGCCTCAGATTGTTTCTTACGTTCCTTATATTGTAACGTGTGTCTAACCCCGTAATTTGTTTTTATTTGTTTTATTAAATCGCATGTGGAAACGTAGACCACACTGAGCCAGGGAGTAGGCCAACAGATGGAGTAACTGAATACACAGTTCTTCAAATGAAATGTGTAATGAAGCCTAAAATGTTTCAGAAGAGGCATGTTATTTGACAACCAAAAATCCCCAAAGTAGATAAGGAGGAACCAGAGAGAAGCGTGTACTCAAACTGAGGTAGACTGACAGAGAGGGGCGTGTCCTGTGCCTGAGATAGACTGATCAGAGAGGTTTGTCTACAGACAGAAACACTCTCCCGGTGGTTAGATACAAATCACGACCAAGTTATATTCGGGAAAAAAACATTTTATAAAATAAACCCAAAGAAAAAGTGAATTATTTTAGCTCGTAGCACCAGACACATTTATTGTATTTGTGTATATCAGAGCAATAAAAAGGCTTATAGTGTTGTATTCAGCTATTCATCTAACTGATCCAAGCTTATTTGTTATGCATGACGTGATGAGGAGATGTTTCTTCAAGGTAAAAAAAAAAAATGGGTTAATGGGCTTGAAAATGATCGTACAGAATAAAAAACTAATTAGCTCCTGTTTTTTCCGCCTTTTCTTTTCCTTTTTTCTTCACTCTCTCTCTCCTCTGGAACCCAGGGCTGCATCCCTCTCCATGGCAGCCAGGTGAACGAGCTGGCAGCCAATCCGGACGAACCCGGGCGTCACCTGTTCGAAATCGTCCCAGGTGAGGAGGCACGTTAAAAACAGAACCTGGTCACGCATTGTAGTCCCTTTAGAATACAGTACGCCCCTCTTTATGGATGGCATTGGGCCATCTTTATGTGGTGAGGGTAGGCCTGAGTTGAATCTGGATCTGAGACTCAGTGGTTCTCCATGGCCTGGTCTTCTGTCAGGGCTTGAGTTGAATCTGGATCTGAGACTCAGTGGTTCTCCATGGCCTGGTCTTCTGTCAGGGCTTGAGTTGAATCTGGATCTGAGACTCAGTGGTTCTGCATGGCCTGGTCTTCTCTAAGGGTCTGTGTGGAATCTGTATCTGAGACTCAGTGGTTCTCCATGGCCTGGTTTCTCTAAGGGCTCATGTTGAATATGGATCTGAGTCTCAGTGGTTCTCCAGCCTGGTCTTCTGTAAGCGTCGGTGTGGAATCTGTATCTGAGACTCAGTGGTTCTCCATGGCCTGGTCATCTAAAAGGGCTCATGTTGAATCTGGATCCATGACTCAGTGGTTCCGCATGGCCTGGTCTTCTGTAAGGGTCTGTGCTGAATCTGGATCTGAGACTCAGTGGTTCTGCATGGCTCTGTGGCTCTATGGGCTCCATGTGGAATCTGAGTGTGAGCGCTTTCAGGAGGACGGGACTGACTGAGGTCTGGCTGCTGGCTGGATGCCCGATGGCTGCTCTGAGTCCATTAGAGCCCGTCAGGGGCAGCAGGGCATGTTTACAAGGGGACATCATCCGGCCTTGCCTGCACTGACAAAGTGTCCGCTTCCGTTTGGCAGGGGGCTGTAGGAGGAGGAATTCTGAGATGCTGTTTTTGAGCTTGGAGGATAATGGGTGAAAAAGTTTAAAGTTTAGGGTTTAGGGTTTGCAGTCCTGGGCATGGCAAGTGATGGAAGATGATGGCCCATTAAAACTGACTTTTTTTTTTTTACTGAAAATTGGAGGAGATTTTGAACCTCTTATGTACCTCTAATGCACTGTCAGATTCAGTTTCCTGCAATAGGAAGATTATTGCCCTTTGCGCCAAGCGTCCCTCTTGGATGCCATTTTGTGTCAAGTGCCCCTGTCCTCTCAATTAAAAATGAAAGATGGATGGATTTGTATGCGTGTGACCGAACAAACATATTCTCCGGGTTTTTTCTTTGAGGAGGAAGTCTGCACTGGAGGTGGTCACGATTTGCTTTGCTAGGGAACTCTTCCTGTGGACTTATTTTCAAGCTCAGGTGTAAATTCTTAAATATATAACAGGCAAATATGACACGCGAGTGTAAGGCCCATTCGGCTGTGAGGTTGCCGATGCGTGGGCTCACACATCAGAGAGAACCCGCCCGTTTCTGCACTGACCAGCAGGTGTGAGGGTTCACGCCGTGACTTTTTTCGGTGCTATTTTGGGTTCCTGACATCTTTTCTCATTCAACATGTTACTCAGAAACTCAGAGAGGCTCAGTAAAGCTGGCTAATTCCCAGCAGCATTGAGCTGTTTTACCATATTAATTTATGAGAAATAAAAAATAGCAAAATATATTTTTAAAAATGTGATGGTTAAAAAGGCTAGTTTATTGAATATTGTTAAATGGGTCATTTTCTTTCTGGATTTATGAATTCTGGTTTTTTTTTTTTACATCATTGATTAAATCTCCAGGCTTCCTCAAGGCTCTGGTTGGCAAACTGAGTGCTATAAAGAAAGGCAGGCCAAATCGATTCAGTCCCTGAACAGAGAGTTGCTATTCGATTTTTTCCATCTCAGTTCTTCAGACAATAATAAGACCGCAAACCAACTCCCAGCCACTTGAATTGATGAACCTGGTGTTTTTATGTCTTTGAACACTGCATTCAATAGAACACACTTCCTCTTGCCATATATTTCTGTTTCAATCAAAATCTATGCGCCTGAAATGGGCTGATGTGGGCTCAGAGCCCAGCCTCTCCTGCTGAAACAGGCGGATATGGGCTCTGACCCAGCCTTTCTTTGTGAAACGGGCTCATATGGGCTCCGACCCCAACCTCTCCGGTAAAACGGGCTGATGTGGGCTCTGATCCCAGCTTCTCCCAGTGAAACGGGTTGTTCTGGGCTCCGACCCCAGCCTCTCCCGGTGAAACGGGCTGTTCTGGGCTCCGACCCCAGCCTCTCCCGGTGAAACGGGCTGTTCTGGGCTCTGACCCCAGCCTCTCCCGGTGAAACGGGCTGTTCTGGGCTCCGACCCCAGCCTCTCCCGGTGAAACGGGCTGTTCTGGGCCCCGACCCCAGGCTCTACCGGTTAATTGCGTTGTGTATCTCTGAGCGGCTGAAGCAGCAGACGGGAGGAGGGCTGCTCTGCTGGGGTGAGTTATGATCTGCCGCGCTAGCGGGCTCTCCCTGTTCCCGGACCTCCTTGGCCGAGCGGCCTCTCTGCTGCCTGGTTTCCTGGCAGCGGGAGCCGCCGCTGCCGGAGTGTATCAGGAGACAGAGGCAGCTGCCGGCCAGAATGAGCTACACCACTTAGGCTAATTAACAATCACAGCCCACGTTTATCTGGGCTCGCGCAGTGCTAGCCCCCCTGTCATAGCGACTGTTGACATTACCCCCCCCCCTCCCTGTACCTCAGTATCCCAAAACACACCCCCACATGTCCCTATATCCCACTGGCCCCAATCACAACTAAGCTGCTTTTCTTTTGGGGGGGGCGGGGGTACAAACACAGTACTGTGTGAACACATTTCGCACATCACACTGTCCTTTCCCCAAGTACAATAAATTAACTTTATTAATAATGCTTTTTTGTATTGTTTATTCCTATTTTTCACCCCCATTGCTGATACTAGACACCAGTATGCAGAGATGCAGCTGGGGTGTGTTTTAAAGTACGACCCAAACGCTGAATCTAGTTAGGAAGCTTTATGCAGTGTGTAGGGTGACCATGTGTTAAGTCAACATAGTAAGTGCTTGGTAAACTGCACTCGTCACAACTACCATAAAACGTGGGCTAAAACCTAATTAAGAGCACAAAAGTGGTCCTGGCTGAAGTTTTAGTTTTAATTTAATTTTTAAATAGGAAAAAGGCTGCTCATAGTCTTGTACTGTCAGATAAGATTTAACGCTTGTTTTCTCCCGATCAGTGTGTCAGTCTGTGTGCTCTGATCTGTTCCGTTGGCAGGAAATGCCAGTTTGACAATGGAGCCTTTTACTCCAGCGCTGAGTAAAACAGGCCTGTGAAAGAAATGCACAGAAATGAGTGAGTGTGTGTGTGTGTGTGTGTGTACGCATGCGAGAAAGAGTGTGTGCGTGTGTGAGAGAGACAGAGAGAGAGAGAGAGTGTGTGTGTGTGTGTGAGAGAGACAGAGAGAGAGAGACAGTGTGTGTGTCTGTGTGCGCGCGCGCTACAAGTCTGAACTGACTGCAGTGTGCTGCTGACACACAGCCCTCTGTGCTGTACAGTCTGCAGAGATGCCCTTTCCATTCAGGGCCTGGATGTAGCCCTCCGGCTACAAGCAAAAGAATCTGCTCAACACACACAACCCCCCAAGCTTGTGGTCTATGACTAATTCAAAGAGAGGGAAAGCTTAATTAACGACAAATTAACTTTAATGGCAGAGGGGATGATATCCAGAGACGTGCCGTGATCTGTGCATCATGCCTGCAGGAAAAAGGGGGAGGAGTCAGAGGCCATTCCCAGGGCTCTCAGATTGATTAGCTTGGTCTGTCTGTGTTTGGAGATGTTTGCAGTGCTTGGCCACAGCTCTGGGATTGATTAGCTTGGTCTGCCCATGTTTGGGGATGTTTGCAGTGTTTGGCCCCAGCTCTGGGCTTGATTAGCTTGGTCTGCCCGTGTTCAGGGATGTTTGGCCCCGGCTCTGTGATTAATTAGCTTGGTCTGCCCATATTTGGGGATGTTTGTAGTGTTTGGCCCCAGTTCTGGAATTGATAAGCTTTGTCTGCTCGTGTTCGAGGATGTTTGCCATGTTTGGCCCCGGCTTTGTGATTGATTAGCTTGCTCTGCCCGTGTTTGTGGATGCTTGCAGTGTTTGGCCCCAGCTCTGGGATTGATTGGCTTGGTCTGCCTGTGTTCGGTGATGTTTGCCATGTTTGGCAGGAGCGAGCAGCACAGCCCATCTCTCCCAGTCAGACAGTCGGGAGAGAGCGAGTGAGGGCAAACCAGAGCTCTGTTCCTACAGAGCAGGCTGGAGAACAATCCCAGCTTCTGTCTGAATGAAGGGAGCAAACAGGGGAACAGATGAAAGGGGCTTGTTTTTGGGGTTCCTAGCTGTGATGGTGCCAGGGGATCCTTGTAATCCCCCTGGCAGCCGGCACACTTGGCACACACACCCACATGTGGATTTACCCGCAAGACAACCCAGTCTGGACGTGCAATTAGCATGGCGCGGCTAATTCAAACGTAGCCTCTCATTGGCTCACTGACATGGGATATGGGGCTTCGCTGCTGCAAGCTGAAAAAGCAACCAGCCGGGCAGCCCACAGGTATGGACACTTCTGCTTTCTGCATTTCAGTATGGGTTCAGCAGCTTGTGTGCACTGAAAATGCTTAGCTATTGGAACTGATGGGGAAAATGAGATGCAGTCGTATCATGTAGTTCCTTTTCTCCTGGTTGAAAATCCTTGATTTTGGAGTGTAGTCATTTTTTTTTCCCACAAGTTCGTTCAATTCTAGAAAATCAAGGGGCTGAACAATACCTGAAACTATATTAAAGTTTTAGTGGCTTTGCTCATGTATTTGTTCTTTGACTTACATTATCATTGATACAATAGTTATGCTGGGTTTCTTAAAACAAATTCAAGATTAGGGCAATCTTAATTTTTCCCATATTGTAGGGCTCTACAGTGCTCCCATTTTAGAAGCAATGCTCCTGAAAATTGATGTGCGTTAACTGAAAAAATAATTTTGGAGTACATCTACTAATTGGAATGCATTAGTGTGTTTCAAAATTTTTCAACTGAGGAGCACATGTGCTCCTCAGAAAAAATGTCAGCGTCGAGCGTGTGTAAACTTATGTGAAGTTCAGTTCAAAGGGCGTTTGACAGCTGTAATGTAATGTCATTTCCAGGTGTGCTGTGCTATTTCTGCGAGGGCACCTGGAGTTGACACACACACACACATGCACACACACACACACACACACACACACACGCACTCACACACACACTCACACACACACTCACACTCACACTCACACTCACACTCACACTCACACTCACACTCACACTCACACACGCACTCACACACGCACTCACACACACCATCTTCAAAGCGATTACAGCACATGTAAACACATACCGCACATCGTAAATGTTGAAACATACGGCACACGCAAGTTCACGCTTGTTCCGCCAAATCAGTGGCACTGATAACCAGCATTACTGCAATCTACTGCATAAACATTCAGAGACACCCCTCCAGAGAAAGTCAGAGAAAGTGACCTTATTTTCACTGGCAATGTGAAAGGGATTTTAATCACACTGGGATTTTAAGAGGCCATTCATTTGTCTTAACTTCAAAATCAGTATTATTTTTTACTGACTCCATTTGTTTCAGTCAGTTCTTGTTGCCATTTTGCAGGCTTAGTAAAACACAAGGCCAGCGACCACATTTATTTTCGTTAGACAGTCATGTCCTCAATTCAATTACCAACACTGGTTTGCTTTGTAAACATAGCCCTGTTATTTTAAAGATCTTAAAATGTCACATTGCATGAAAAGTGGTGTCTACTTAAATTTATTTCTGAAATGCAAAAACAAAGTTTGTTGCTGTTATGGAATGTGGGGCCTTCACGCCCCTAAGTTACCGCAGACACCAAAAAGTCCTCCTCTGACTGCAAACAAGCGGCAGCTGATATCAAACAGACCCCCCCCCCCCCAAAGTTCACACAGGAGCCGTCTCAGTGAAGACAGAGATTAAGGGCCGTCTCTGTGGACGTTGACCCCGTCTGAGGGAGAAATGTCATTTCTCTTCCTCGTGTCACAAAATGGCAGCCGGCACTCCTCAGTGCTACGGAACGGAATGTCACAGCGAGCAAAGCTATCCGGGCAAACAAAAGCACACGTGGAGGGTTAGACTGCTTTATGAATTAAAATGAAAGGGAAAAGGAGGAAGTTCACCAGCTTGCTCTGTCTCTAGGCTCAGCAGCTATGCTAATGTAACAGAACATGAGGACACCACACTCAGGGTGATGGGCCAGTGTAACCCAGTCAGCAGAACACACAGACTCCAGCACCCTAGTGGAAGACCCCTTAAACCACCTTCCGTGTGTACATGTGGAGGTAACGTGAATTGGAATGGAGAGGCGAAACTTCAGTGCCGGTCGAAACTCACGCACTGCATTCCTTAACAACTATGTGAGCTCCTCACAGAAATATTTTGAAGGCATGTTGAATCGTGTAATTTTACACGATACAGTATACAATAGGTGTGTCCAAACAGGAATCAGCGTTTGAACTTCAAAACACTTTGTTAGTGACTAGAAGGATAGTTGATTATCGATATTGCGATTAGTATAATCATGGTTATAATCATGATCACAATAATGAATATTAATAATATTATAAGCTATTTTAAACATCTTAAACAGGCTGATTACAGTTACTTGATTTTGGTAGTCTAATACATAACCGAGTACTGTGTTTGTGACTGTGTGTGTGTGCATATATACCTCATGGCAGATTTTGTGGTATGTTTGAGATCATTGGCTTTCTGGAAAATCCATTTGCAGCTCGCCTCAAAGTAGAGGAAGTACATCAGTACATTATGATCAATTATTTGTGCCCATAAAAAATGAAATAAATACATTAGTAGAATTCTTCAGATTAAAAACATTCTACGCCACATTACAGGCATTTAGCAGACGCTCTTATCCAGAGCGACTTCCACAACTTTTACACAGCATTTACATTGCATCCATTTATACAGCCGGATATATACTGAAGCAATGCAGGTTCAGCACCTTGCTCAAGAGTACAACAGCAGTGTCCTATCCGGGAATCAAACCGGTGACCTTTAGGCTACAAGACCAACTCTTTACCTGTTATACCACACTGCCACCTAAGGCAACCATTTTCCTTTAAACGTCGTTTTGCCTATAAATGTGTAAAACTGTGCATGGCAGCCTGCTGTCTGTCAGCTGTGTGCATCGTCATTATCTTTAGAGATGACAGCTTTTCATTTCAGCACCCAGAAGACCTTGAGCTGAAAAGCATTCCTCAGCCTCCACCTACCTACCCCCCCCCCCCCCTCATCAGCATAAATCCCCCCACCATCCCCGCAAGGTAGAAAGGACTCCCAGCACTTAGGAGTGTAATTCTGTCTGTGTAAATCAGCATGTTTTCCCTAGACGCCACTGGCAAGGCCTAGGCCTCACCTCGCAAAATTAAATGGACACAAACTACACAGCCTACGCAGTTCTGGCCAGAATTATGGGCATTAGTATGGAGTTCTTGAATGATGTCGTTTGTTCTTTGTTTTAAAGAGACGGTACTGGTTCAGGCACCGGTAATGTTTTAAAAGTATCGTTTAAGCACCAGTATCAGTCACAACTAAACGATGCCCGGCCCTAGCCCTAAGTAACGCAGCGCACTGGACGCTTGCCCGAGCGGACAGGAGAATTAAAGAGAGCTCGCTGTAAGAGAGCCGTCGCACTGGGGCTGTGCGTTTTTCTGCCAGAGCAGCAGGACGTTACTGCAGCCGCAGCACATTCCCTAAAGAGCGCGGATATCAGAGCCGCTGGGGCATTACCAGCGAGAGAGCATCCTGCCATGACTCACTTCCCATCCTCCTGCTGTGACTCACTTCCTGTCGTCCTGCCGTGACTCACTTCCTGTCGTCCTGCCGTGACTCACTTCCGGTCGTCCTGCCATGACCCACTTCCTGTCGCTGACGAATGCGGTCGGAGCTCATTTCATTCCAGCTGGCTTTCAATTAAAATAATGTAGAGTAGAGGCCTGCAGTGGGTAATGTCTGTCTCTGTGGGGTTTCTGCATTATTCTTAAAGGGGAATCCTCTAATCAGTGTGACCGACTCTAAATACACCCCACCCCCCCACCCCCCACCCAAAAGTGGCATTGCATTGATTACCTGCCATCCCATATGGAAAAACAGTATACTAAGCACACTTGATATAAACTTTCATTATACTTCAATTATTCAGAAGTATAAAATAGTACACTTAAGGTATACTGTGGCATACTATTGTATCACACAGGATGGTGTTTTCTGTGCTATGATCCTCTCTAACTGTCACTCTCTCCGTTTCCGCACTGGATACAGTGAAAAGAACACAGAAGGAGGGTGGCTGACCGTCTGACCACTGCACCAGGCACCCTTAATCAGAACAAACCTGTACGGGTCTAGCAGCCACATGTTTTACATTAGATTTTATAGAGCCTGATTATGCTCCCCAAGTGCATTACTGGCCCCATATGTGCCTCCTGGAGCACTCGGGTCAGCTGTATGTCCCTGACACACCGTTAAAAATACGGATGATTCCACTGCCTCTGCTCCAGTCCCCAGATTATGGAGTGGCTTCTCAGAGGATACAAATGCTAAGCAGAAACAGTCGTTAACTGAGCATCTTTCAATACACCATTTAATACTGACCTCTCTCTAAACTTTCTTTTAATTATTTTATTTTACCATCCCACTTGGTTAACACCTGTGTGTTGTAGCCTATTTCTGTACATTCTTTTTAAATTATTATTCATAAGTTATTTCCTTTTAAGTCTGAAAAGCCTGTTGAAAATTCGGTTGTCAACAGTTATCTACTTTCTTTTTTTTTTTTACTGCTGGCAACTCACTTTGTGGTCAGATGATGCAGCTGAAAATTTTGAAGCCAAGCACATTAATATCAGTCTGGCACTTTGATGTCAGACAATCGATGTTGCTATGGAAACCTTCTATCGGCAGCACTGCAATCACACCGCGGAGTTGCGCATTACTTAGTGTAGAACGCATTTAGCTTTTAAATTACCTTGATTGGACAGACAATGAAATGGGAGAATACAAGCCAGGAAAAATGACCGATTTTTTTTTTTTTTCATAGCTCTGGTCCGAAATGAAAAATCCAGTGGTGGTTGCCATCTAGTGGTGGAAGAAATACATTACATCACGGGTTCCTAGTGCGTGCAAATTACCCCACTTGTACCGAGCACTTAAAACTACTTCATCTTTTTTAGAGCATTGGCTGAGATTAATTTCTGCTTCGCAGGGGTTCTGGGAAAAACTGTGCACTTGTGAAGTTATGACGTGGCCTGCTGTTCATGCTGCATGCAAACCTTAGAGAAATGTATGTCATAATATCTATATTATATATATATATATATATATATATATATATATATATATATATATATATATATATATATATATCTGCAGACATTTATAAATTTATAAAGCATTGGCACTTTACCATTTTGTAACTTTAGACTATAAGGTTTTGAGGCATGTACCTTGATGGTATCGCTTTTCTGATTGTAGCCTGCCTATCTCAAGCTCTTGAGATGTTAGTAAACCATGTTAAATACACTTCATCTAGCAAGTTGCTAAAAGCGTCTGCTAAATGTGTACACATTTAGAAAATTGTAAAAATTCTATATTTTATTGGAACATATACCATATAACATGCAGGTTATATTACCAATGGGAAAGTGGGACATGTAGCCCATCTGTTACAATCTTATGCTGACACCTTGAGAGGTCAGAATAAAATCCTTAAATGTGGAGTTTTCGACAAATGATGCTTTTATATTAAGTGTATGCTGAGCCTCTTCCTCCAGACCACTATAATTTATATAATAGAAGACTTGTGCTGCATAAGCACTGTGGAAAGAAAACTGCTTCCCTCTCCAAATTATCCATCCAATATTTTAAGAGTTCCTGAGTCATCAGCAGGTTGCAAAAGTTCACTTTCAAACTTCACTATCATTAAAGTCACCGGGAATTAGCTAGTTATGACAGCTCCACTTTCACCCTCAGAGACACGCACATACATACTGCGCCATTAGCCTAGATATTTTACAGTAGCCTAGACAACGTGTTTGGGTTGCGCGGAGTTAGGCCATTGGGAAAGTAGGTCCCGCAGACTTCAGAACCATGAACAGCGCACTGCCCGGACAGTGCTCGGCAGGAAACCTCAACACGGCCTACCCCATGGCCCGTTTAGGCCCAAACAATACAACACATCAACCCAAACAGCAAAGATAAGAATGGTTTGACACGGCCATTTACAATGTAATAGGCTAGGCTATGTATAAAATGCCTATGTTACAAATGTACAGATGTATGACTCATCGCTAGTCTAGGAGTTCGCTAGTTCACTGCTATGTGATACGTATTACTACAACCAAAGCGGCATAAAGTTTAACAATACTAACTAGCTACTAATCACGTAACAATAACGTCCACCTTTTACCGTCTTGACAATGTCGCTCTCCTCAAACTCTCAAAGGCCACATGAGGCGATGCCCGGTCAATAGGTCAATATCCCAAATATATGACAACAAGACGATGCGGAGATCATAACAAACAGTAGACCTACAACCCATTTATTATCCATCGCAAGCATTTTTTCAAAATCACTTTCAAAACGGTGCTTGTGGATTACGGTTATCCTCAAATCTAAAACACAACAGACGGTGGCGGCGCGGCCCAAACCAAACTATGACATGCTGGCACGGCGGCCCATCGCAAACCCAACACCGACAGTATTTAAAAGCAGGGTGTACTCACTCATTTCAAACTAAGGCACCCGACCAGCCTTGCGTGCAAAGTCGACAGCATTCTCCTTCAAGTTCAGCCCCCCGCCGGCTAAGCCATTCAGTTTCTCATGGTCTATGCTGCCCCCGAGTAGACTACTTTTCAAAGTTGGGAGACTTGGGCGTTTGTGGAGCGAGCTCAGGTTTAAAACAGGGCCTGAACGACAGCAGTTGAGCAGGAAGTTCATTGATACATCCTGTCAGGTAGACGCTTTGACCCGGGTTGGCGACGGCTTTTAAAAAAAGAAATCCAAATTTAGCAACTTCGCTACCTTTTTTTCTACTGGTTAATCTTTTCACTTCGGGGATCCATTGTTATTGTTTGTAAGGAATTTGATTCGGTTAGTTGTAGCTATGTCTACTCTTTGCTCTCTTCCTCACTAGCTAGTTGGTTGACCCTAAAATTTCACCACCAAAACTAGTTAAAAGTTGCGTCATCGCATCACATGATAAAAAGGAGACACTTGACCTTGGACCACAGCAAACAGGGCATATTTGCTGGCAGACTTTACATACAGGTATCAGAAAAGAAAACAAGAAACCTACTACTGCCAAATAAAGTAGGCCTACCACAGCTAATTTAATTAAGTGTTTGCAATACATTCTCTGCATAAGTTTGACATAGTCAGAAGCCATTATAAAATAAAAAAAGTAACCAGGAAGATAGTGTATTTGCTGGTCCATGGGTATATAAACCGTATTCCTATAAGTGTTAGATATTGAGTTCTTAATGTTCTTATTGTCTGTGCTTGGTTATTGAGTCCCGTGCACAACAATGATTGAGTCTATTGTTAGGGCCTGCAGTGACTCCAACCACCACCCCAGCTGATATGTTTAGATTCAAAATAAATGCACTGTGCTCTTTTTTCTCCTTCCTTTCTTTTTCTGGTTTTATTTTCAGTGACATAATGAATACATATACTGGACAGTTAAGTAATAACAGTGAATGTGGGATAAATTTCATAGTTCAGGACTGTGTCCACTGTGGTTATTTGGAATGCTGATTCAGTGTGTGTGTGTGTGTGTGATCAGGGTTCAAAACTATGTGCTTTATACGGTTTAACATGCCTCTTCCCTGGTGAGAAAGAGAAGGAGAAAGAGAAACAGTATTTGTTCTACCTCTCAGCATTTGGGCTGTCAAAAACAGATTTTTCATCAATGTTTTTGCCATTACTCTTCGGCAGTTACATAAAAACCGCCAGGGCTTGAGAAGTGACGGTGGCCCAGCGGTCTTAATTGGCCAAAAAGGTCTGCTTTTCAAACGGCCCTGCAGCCTAATGGATCGCTGGTGTAATTGGGCCTCGGGCGGCTCGAACGCGTTTGATTCCAGCAGCGTCTCGCCCCTGGAGTTGCCGGTCAGCTGTCGCCGAAGCGGCGATTGTCCTCATTAGGCCTGACTTTGTTCTCTCACCTGCAAAAGGCCAGGAAACAGCTCCTCATAATGACCGTTTAATCGTTCACTCGCAGCCTGTTCAAACGTCAGCTCCACCTCAACCTTTTTCCTTCCTAATCTAGAGGTCTTTGTGTAGAAAATGAGCCAGTACTTTTTTTTTTTTTTTAACGAAGATTGGTAATTAAGCACTAGCTCAGCGGTTCCTCTGGGTAATGCCACTCTTCATGAGCTGTTCTTTCTGATGAAGCCGCCAATTAATTGTGTAATGAAATCGGTTATTAGGCCTGACTAACCCAAACAGCCTTCTGCACTCAGTAATTACTGACTCAGGAAGACTAATGAGGTCTGTCTGGCTCGAGGAAATGGAATGCCATACGAGTACACCTAAAATATCTCTCTCCCTCCCTCTCTCTCTCTCTGTCTCCCTTTTCTCTCCCTCTCACTCTACTCACTCCCTCTCTCTCTCCCTGTTTTCACTCCTTGTCCACCTACTCTCTCCCCCTCTCCCTCACTGCCTCCACCCCTCTCTCTCCCTCTACTCTCTTTCTCCCTCTCTTCCTCCCCTATCTCTCACCCCCCCCCCCCCCCCGAAAGGAGGTGCAGGGGAGAAGGACAGGACTACTGTAAGTCATGAGGCTTTTCTGCTTATGGCCAACTCCCAGAATGAGATGGAGGACTGGGTTAAGGCCATACGTCGAGCCATCTGGGCCCCCTTTGGAGGAGGTGACACACACACACACACACACACACGCACGCACAAACATACATGCAAACATACACACACACACACACACACACGTGTACCCACACTCTCACACACACGTGCAAACATGGGCAAACATTGACATGCACACACAAGTATTTACACGCACACACACACACACACACACACACACACACACACACACACACGTGCACCCACACTCACACACACACACACACACACACACACACACATGCAAATAAACACACAAATACAAACACACATGTGCACACATACAAACAGATACGCATACACACATAGAAACACTCACAAATATAAACACACAGACACACAAACATATGTGCACACACACACGCACACAAACTTCCACTGCACACTTCCTCTAATGAATACACGCACACAAGAAGCTGACTCCGCCTCATTCCCTTGTTGGCACAGTGTGTGATTAATTACTCACCCTCTCTTTCCCTGCAGTCTGAATATCATGCCAATTACAGGCCACGCTTGCCAGTTACCACACAAAAAAAAAAAAACGCAGAATGCTGTTCTACCCACTGAAGGCTCTTACGCCTATAAAGGAGTAATCCATCTCCTACTTCTGTGAGAAATTATACTGCAGTGATTATAATTAGATTTTACATGCTGCACTGTGGGTATTTTTGTAGAATGGAATGGACCCTCAATAGAACGCATGTACAATAAGCTCCATAATGTTTGGGACAAAGGTTTTTTTTTTCTTTCTTGATTTGGCCCTGTACTCCACAATTTTCTATTTGTAATCAATCAATTCATATGTGGTTAACGTCCAGACTCTCAGCTTTTATTAAAGGGTATTTTAATTCATTTTGGTTTAATTCATTCACCATTTAGAAGTTACAGCACATAGTCACGTTACTGCATGGATATGCTGCCTTGCAGGCTTATCAGTAAATTCTCTGCACTGACATGGAAGCAAGTCCAACACTGCTGAGCATGGAACACTAAGACAGTGAAATTAGAATAGGGGTGGGGCCAAATAGGGGCGGCGCTTGCGAATCAGATTCTGGAGCTCCAGCGTGTGACCCCGCCCCCCCCCCCACCTGCGTTGCCGTAGGGATCTTCGGCCAGCGGCTGGAGGACACGGTGCAGTTCGAGAGGAAGTTTGGGCAGCGCCCCGCCCCGCTCCTGGTGGAGCAGTGTGTGGACTTCATACGGGAGCAGGGTCTGGACGAGGAGGGCCTGTTTCGGATGCCGGGGCAGGCCAACCTGGTCAAGGAGCTCCAGGACGCCTTCGACTGCGGGGACAAGCCTCTGTTCAACAGGTACGTGAAAGCGCACAGGAACACAAGTCACTTTTTTCAGATGACAGTACAGCCAGACCACTTTAGCTTTATCTAGCAATCGATTCTTACATCTGGAAAGAAATTTTACTTGAATGTGCATTTCATCTCCAAAATCTAGAATAGGGCAGCTCAACCCTGTTCCTGGAGGTCTACTGTCTTGTAGATTTTCATTTCAACCTGAATTTGGCACACCTGACTCTACTAATTAGCAGCTCATTGAGATCTCTAGCTGATTAATGAGGTGTGCTTTGGTAGGTTTGGAGTGAAGTAGAATTAGTAGAATCAGGTGTGCCAAATTAGAGTTGGAGTGAAAACCAACAGGACTGTAAACACCCAGGAGCAGGGATGGGCAGCCCTGATCTAGAATAGTCCAAAGAAAATCCCTAGGAATAGCTAATGTATTTGTGTCAAGTAGAATCCCCTTACATTACTGGCCACGGTTTCCCCACACATAGATGAATGCGTTCTAGATCGTCATGTTTGCGTGTGGATCTGTGCATGTGTTGCAGTAACACGGATGTCCACACGGTGGCGTCTCTTCTGAAGCTGTACCTGCGGGAGCTACCTGAGCCCGTCGTGCCCTTCAGCCAGTACCAGGACTTCCTCACCTGCGCCCAACTGCTGGCCAAGGATGAGGAGGCTGTAAGTGATGGTCTGTACGCATGCGGATGCTTCTGTGTGTGTGTGTGTGTGTGTGTGAGTGTGTGTGTGTGTGTGTGTGTGTGTGTGTGTGTGAGTGTGTGTGTGTGTGTGTGTGTGTGTGTGTGTGTGTGTGCGTGTGTGTGTATGATGTCATCAGCATCTGTTTATGAAAAGCAGCATTTAAACAAAATCCTGTGATTGAATTTTCATTATCAGACACTACTGTATGTAGAGTAGAGAGTGAGTCACTCCTGCATTATGTCATCAGTAAGTGAAGCTGTGTGATGATTGGTGATGGGAGGCTGAAGTGAGCTCTTTCCCCAGGGGATAGAGGAGCTGGCGAAGCAGGTGAAGACTCTTCCTCTGGCCAATCACAACCTTCTGAAGTACATCTGCAAGTGAGTCCCACACAGGCCCCGCCTTCAGCCCCGCCTTCCCTTCCTGAGTCCGCCTCTACGGCGAAAAAACCTCCACATGCACTTCACCAGCTGTATTTGTAAAATGTGTTCTATCAGTTTTATGATTTAGTACCTTGTATCAATCTGTTAAGCTGTTTAATGTAACTGTTTTTTTTTTTAATTAAAAAAAACAAACAAAAAAACACCAGTAATTGGAAGCGACATACACAAAGGCAATACAATACACAAGGTTCAAATATAAAATATTCAAAAGTAACCAAAGAAAAAATTCCCTTTTTCTGTTATAGGTAATAAGATAAAGGAAGACAAAAAGATTTCAAATCTGGTCTGTGTAGCCTGCTTGCTTTCTCTCTGAAGCTGCCTCATTGGTTGCTCCTCTCGCACGTCACCGCTGTTGTTCGCAGGTTTCTGGACGAAGTTCAGTCCCACTCGAGCCAAAACAAAATGAGTGTCCAGAACTTGGCGACGGTGTTTGGACCAAACATCCTCAGGCCTAAGATGGAGGATCCTATGTCCATGATGGAAGGTGAGTTTCACAGCAAATTGTGAGCTGCCACCTACTGCCAGGCCCAGGTAGTGCACTTTGCTTCATACAATTTGGGGTGCGTCACAATTCAATTTCATTTTTACGGTGAACTACAGGGTTTATGCGGTTTAACGCAAGATGCGAAGGCAAAGGATCACCTGACCTGATGCTTTTTATTTACAAAGTTGTTTACTAGGCCTGCTACAGTTTCAAGTTAGCTGGCCAGGCAGTGTATCAAGTTTAGAACAGTGATTCAACTTGACCTGAACTACTTGTGCGTTAAACAGTTTTAAAGCACACCCTACAGCCAATCAGAATCGAGTATTCACCCAGAGCATGGTGTAATCTGACTTAATGTTCTGAACAGCTGCATACCTTTTTCCACCACCGATGCATGGATACAATCAGTAGAGATCCGCCTCCTCACCCCTGAGAGATCCGCCCTCTCTCTGCATCCCTGATACGAGTGTTCTGTCCCCTCTCAGGGACGTCCCAGGTGCAGCACCTGATGACGGTGCTCATCCGGGAGCAGGCGCGCCTGTACAGGGGGCCCGACGGCGAGGCCTCCTCCACGGGGCCCCTGGCGGAGGTCCGGGCCCCGCCGCAGCGCCACGCGGTGGAGTGGATCTCCGAGGAGGACCTGCAGACCCGCACCTCCTCCTTAGCAGCGGGGGGCGACTCCGGCGGCAGCGCCCCCTGCCTGGAGGTCCACGCCGCTGCGCCCCTCTCCGCAGTCAGCCCCAGCAAGCAGGGGCGCTCGGCCCCCGGCTGGAGGTGCTCGTTCCGGGGCCCGGGGGCCCGGCTGGGGGGGTCCTCGGTGGACGTGTCCACCCCGCCCGGCGGGAACTGGCTGATGAACGGGCTGACGTCGCTGCGGAGCCACCGCCGCACGTCCTCCTCCGGGGAGCGCGTGCGCACGCGCGACTCCAGCGGCTCGCCCCGGTCCCAGCGGCTCTCCACCTACGACAACGTCACCGTGTCGAGCCTGAGCGCGCCCAGCGTGGCGGCCCCCAGCGGGGGGGGCGGGGGCGGGGGCGGGGGCGGGAGCGGGAGCGGGAGCGTGCCCTGGGCCTCGTCGTCCTGCGACATCTCGCTCGCCGACTCCGCCTCCGCGTCCGGCTCCTCGGCGCCCGGCGGCGGCTGGCGGCCGGAGGCGGGGTTCGGGCCGGGGGCGGGGCTTAGGGAGGAGGCGGGGTTTGGGCTGGGGGCGGAGCCTGGCAGCAGCAGCGAGGCCCTGGAGCGGTGCGTCAGCAGCCTCGGCTGCAGCGAGAACGGCAGCGCGGACGACGGCGGCGGCGGCGGCGGCGCTAGCGCGCTCGCTCACCTGGTGGGCGAGCTCAAGGACGAGCTGAGGACTCAGAAAGCCGCCTACGAGACCAGGATAAGGAAGTAAGCCCCGCCCCGCCACGCCACTTCCTGTTTCACGGCAAGGGCAATATGAGCGGGGTCAGGTGGCTGCGATTTCACAGTATCAGAGAACAGCTTCACCAAACTCAGAGTGCATCGGTAACGACCCAGCAGAACCATGGTAACGGCATCGGTGGATCCTTTCGGCCTGTACTCTGGGGTTACAGATAATGGGCAGAAAGGATCCACCAATCGCTGCTGCTGTTACGTAGTGTGTTACCAGTGCACAATGGCTGATGGGGCTTCAGTAATACTGCACAGTGATCTATAAACTTTGGGGTATATTCTATATTCTATAATATTCAAGGGTGAATGTAGTGTAATGTGTTTTCCGTTTTTATCAGTTATAGATTAACTCACGTGAACATACTTGCTGACACATCAGTACTAACTAATGCTAACTGTATGGATCGAACCTGAATGGTACAAATTGTATAAAGACCAGAAAGTCAGATTAGAGAATTCTCAGATTTCAATTTGGAAGTTGTCAGTAATAACTTGGTTTTTTGTTTCCCAATTTGTTCAACTGGGAGAAAAAACAAATTGAAGGGCTTCTCATTGGTTGGCAGGAGGCCTCTTGATAGATTGCCTTGTGGAAGGAGGGCCTCTGATTGGTTATCTTGTGGAAGGAGAGCCTCTTGACTGGTTAGCTTGTGGAAGGAGAGCCTCTTGATTGGTTAGCTCGTGGAAGGAGAGCCTCTTAATTGGCCGGCTGGTTTTTTTTTTTTTTTTGCAGGCTGGAAGAGTCGAGCACAGCACTCGGGAGCCGCGTGGAGCGGCTGGAGGCGGAGCTCGACCAGGAGCGGAAGAAACAGGGAATGCTGGAGATCAAGCTGCGCAACTCGGAGCGCGCGCGCGAGGACGGCGAGAAGCGGAACCGGCTGCTGCAGACGGAGATGGAGGAGTTCTTCTCCACGCTCGGCGACCTGACGCTAGGAACAAGGACCGGCAACGTATAACACCCCGCGAAAAAGCAGCCGGGCAGCGGGATCGGAACTCTATCATTCTATCGTCTCTTTTACTCGTGCATCATGGGTATATTGAGGAACTGTACAGTTTTTTTTAGCACCTGTAGCGATTTGAATTTTAACATGAAACGGGACTTTATGGGTGCGAAGTATGGCTGGTTTACTGCTGTTATCAGACCTGGGTCACATAGCTACATACAGTATTTAAAAAATATGTTCACTTTGAAATACCATTTAGATGCTGGTAAAACCTGTAAAGACTTGCAGATCCCTAAAAAATGAAATGCATAGTTATTCACCATTTTCTTCTAAAAAGTTTTTGCAGGAATTTTACTGGTGTCTAAAAGGGTAAAGTACTTCATAATTATTTGAAAAAAAGGTCTGGCTATGACTGTGTGTGTGCACTGAACCAAAGCATGACGTTACTGTTAAAACCACCCGCAGCGGAAGACCAAATCTCACGTGCGCACCTGGTGATGTGAGACTTCCCGTTAAAAAAAACCGACAAATGACCCCTGCCTGTCTCACCCTGACTGTGCCTTCTTTAGGGTTATTGCATGGGGTAAAAAAAACGCACTGCTCGGTGCAGACAACAAGATACGCTGCTGCTGCTTGGCCTTTGACAGCAGAAGGCTGCTGTTGTCCAGTTTTGGGCCATATCATGTCAGAATGAGCTGGTGTCCACACACAAACCCCACCTGCAGTCGGGAGTAGCAAATCAGTGTTCATCCCCCCACCCCCCAAATCACAAAATGTACCAGTAGCAGATTCACAGAGAAGCTGAAAGATAAGTTCTGCCTTTATATCAGTTATGTCTTGCCTTACAGATTTAAGAAAATTTAAAAATTCTTAAGTCAAGCCACTAGAATTTTTTTTAGCATTTGAGGCAGCCTTGGACTCTGCTTCACTTGATGAGTAAATTAAATTTGGAAGGATTCCAATCTGAAAACCAACAATTTCCTCGACCAAACCTGTATCTGACTGAACTTATCAGGCCGCCTTCCTGCAAAGGCCTAGTGCTGTGAAACTGCACAATCAGAATGGTCAGGCGTAATGTTTGTTGTGTTGTGCAAATGACCTTTTCTCAGGTGATGCTCTTCAGAGTGAACTTTGAGAGCATCAGTGTTTGTAACCAATTTCAATCCTCATTTGAAGGAAAGAGGCTGTTAAAATATTGCTGCATACTTGAAGTGGTTTAGTTGAACCTTTTTACAGCCTGTCAACGGCATTGATTTATTTAAATGTCAACTGTTTCCAACTGTTTTCCCCATCAATTGATGTATTATACTGTACTACTTCTGTGGGTGCTGATTTAAAGACATTCAAAATAACTACTGGTAATTTAAACCAAATCAAGGCTCAAGTATTTGAAGTGACAAATAAATGCTAAACACGGAACTGCCAACGAACAGCTCCTTGGTTATCAGACGTGACTTTATTTCTATTTTGGGGACTGTACCGCTTTGTTACTGGAGACTAATCACGAAAAAGAATCTAGCTTTCAAGAGAAATTCACAACGAAACATCGTACTTAGAAGTATTTTGATACTATGAGGGGGGGAAAAAAGGCACTTGACAAGCATGGTCATGTTCAACCGTTTATTTGCAATACTGTGATTGAGACTGGCATTACTGGATTCAAGTGCACACATCCCAATAATGCTCGTCGTCTGTGGTAATCTTTTCAAATTTTTTGTTGCATTGTTTTAAATAAACGGCATAGCTGGCCTATGAAGCAAACGTTACAAACCAGCAACCATAATCACGTGTGCTTGTTTCTAGGCAATCGTTTCGTTTAGTTGCTTGGCCTTACCATAGAACAAACTCTATCTGGCTACGCGTTGTGTTCCCCCACTGTTGCCATGGTACTGAAACAGGAGCAGGAAGGCTGATTACATTAATAACGACTGTACTAAGTCACAAAATCATTACAATTTTTTTGGGGGGTGGGGGCGGTGTGGTGGGGGGGGAAGTTGTTTAAAAAATATATATACATGGATGACAATACCAAACATTTTTCTACCTCCTACAAAAAAAAAAAATCTAAATGCCGATGTCTATGGCTCACTACCTGTACAAATAAAAGATATTGCACATGAACCGTTTAAAAAAATAGAAATAAAAAGGAATTGAAGTATATAGTTACATTACAATGCTAGAAGTTTCCTAACATGGACAATAGTATGAATTCAAATAAATAAATGCTTTTGTTTCACATTCGTTTTCGACAACTAATAATGCAGGCAAGCTAATGTTGTACTAGGACTATTCAAAAACTTTAGTGTGAGGTAGTTCATCAAAGCTCACTTTAAATTTGATTGTAACATACATTTTCTGATACAGTATGTGATGATAAAAAAAAAAACAAATAGGCAAACTTCTACTTGATTTCCAGCAGAAGCACTAGAAAAAAACCCCAAAACAGACAGAAATGAAGAGCACTTAAAATAAAAGCAAATGAAAAAATCTCCTGGTTAAAGGAACTGTCCTGTGTACTGGCCCAGATAAGTAGCATCATAATCCCTCATAAAGGCAAATCAATTCAGTGTTTTACTTTCTTTACCATTCTCCACATTTCCGTAACCCCAGTGAATAACAGCACATTCCACACAGTGCTCTGGAAAAAAAAAAAAAAAAAACCCGGACACTATTCAAAGTGGTTTGTGCTTAAAGTCGGCTTTTTTTTAAAAATTTTTTTTTAAAGTTGCAAAAAAAAAAAAGTAGCTACTCCATACCTCCCACTGGATATGCCCGAAGCATTCGGAACTGAAGCACCGCCAAAAGCTGTTTCAGTGCCAAGACTACGTCCCTCATCGCTAATCTAGCTCACTTTGATGAAAAACCTTGATGAAACTGCCGCAAGGCTTCCGAAGTGATCAAACAAAACGTGCTACACCGTTTTTAAATGCGCTGTGTCCTTGTGTCAAAGCGCCACTTTCACGTTTGAGTTGCACCGATGCAGTACAAGAACAACTTCAGATTGGATGGAATATTCTGGAAACAGTACAACTTTCACAAACTGTGTACCTCAAAAACTTTAATGCTTCTCTGGTACTTCAGGAATGAATACACAGCAGCTGCAGGCACTTTTTCCAGAAATAAAAAAGGATATTATTATTCTTATTGCATACAATTTTGACAGAATTTAGTCACAAATTTTTTTTATCAACTCCTTGTTGGGAGCATAGGACAGACAAAATGAATGTGCTTGTTTTAATTTATAATGCACCCAGCACTTCGGTCTATTACTGCTTACTGTATTTAAATTATTCGTGGGGCTTCTTCAGCCTTTTCATAAACTAGGAAAGCCCAAATTGCAAAATGGTAACAGAAAAAGTATGATACATAAAATTTAAACCAGGGTTTCTTCATTGAAAAAAAAAAGTTCTCAGCAACACATTGACACAGTATGTAACACTTAAAACTGGCAACAAGAGAAAATAAACCTGAAAGTACACCTGAAATATGTCCTTGTTGTACAGCCCTGTAAAGCTTGTTGTCCGACCAACCAAATGTAACTGACGTTATGTAACTGACGTTACAACTGACGCCATTTTTCAAATCATTTACCATCAAGTGATCAGTTCACGTTCCTGACATCCAATTTGCTGATCTATTTGGCAAAGCACCTTTTAAGTGGTTTCAAAATATGTTTCCTGTTAATGCGAGACTCATCTGAAGAGATGAGTGGCAAAGCTAGCAGGTACAGAGAAACAAGCAGCAAGAGCTCTGTGCTAGCACATTAGCCTTAGGTTTGATGGCTTATAATGTAGCTTTCACTGTGTTTGGAAGTAGTCATTGAACAAATCAACTTTCACCAGCAATACATAACCAGTCAGAGGCTTCCTGGCGAGATTCACAACAACAAACACATAGAGGAATCCAGCAAGATCAGAATTAATGTACAAAACATACCTAAACTGGAGAATTTACTACAATAAAGCAGTAAAGCCAAACAAAGTCCTTAAATATATTTAACAAGTCTCCTCAATGTCTACTCTTTAATGTCTGTATATGTGGACTTGACACAATATCCAACGTGTGATGGTGAAAGGAAGTATCATGTTCTCATTTTTCTGCTTTTAATGCAGAACGCCAATGCCACTCTTCAATGGGTGCTCGCTCAAAATGTGATTTAGAAAATGCCACACCGCAAGCAAAAAGAACAAAAAATTTAATATATAAAATTATATTTACCTTTATATCCTTACAAATGATCTTCATCACTCTACTACAGTATGGCAAAATTCTATCGCCAGAGATAAAAAAATAAAATAAAATAAAATAAAATGAAAGAACTTATTCACATTCATGTTTAAAATCAAAATGTTCTCAGCGCGTTTCAAAGAAACCGAAGACCTGGCACCGTTATTTACAGCCTGAAAGCAGAATTCTGGGAAGGGAAGTAGGAGGGTTTAAAAACTGGCCTAAACTCCGCCTCACCCGGCACACACGAGCGGGGGCGGGGCCTAAAGGAGGGGGGGGTCACCCGCAGCAGTAGAGCGACCCCGCGGAACCTTCCAGACTGCTGTCCGTGTCCGAGGCCCCGGCGGGGTCCGTGCACGGGGACGACGCGTCGGCGGAACCAGGAGGAGGAGGCGGCGACGGGGGCGGGACGGGGGAGGGGCCAGTCACTGCTGCACCTGCACCTGCGCTGTGAGAGAGAGGGGGGGAGAGGGGAGGGGAGGGGGGGAGGGGGGGGAGGGGGGAGACGGAGGGGGGGTAGAGGGGGGGAGGGAAGGAGGGGAGGGGGAGAGAGGGGGGGGAGAGAGGGGGGGGGGAGAGAGAGGAGAGAGAGAGAGAGAGATAGAGAGCATAGAGCCAGAGCTCTATTAAATCAGTAATGTACTGGGACTGTGTCCAAAGCTCCCTCTGAGCCCAGCCTGCGTACCTGCTACACTGCAACCTCCCCCCTCCATCTTACACACACAGACCACAGTCAGCACAGCTCCCTAACCTGAGCGCTGTCCATGGTACTCACCAACTAAACTTCAACTACAACAGCGCTCCATTCAACAGCCTACGCAGTAGAGCGGCTTCCTACTGTGTGTAGCACACAAAATCCAGAGAAGCCTTGTCCACTACTCATTTTACATCTCAGTTGAAAACAGGTCATTTAGATGGCAATGTTGTCATTTTTATTATTTGTAGTAGCTTATTTTTGTACTCTATGCATTTTTACCATTACTTTCTATGTATCATCTTTTTATTCCACTGTGAATCATTTTGAGCTGCTTTTTTTTAAAAACCTTCCAACAGTGTAGAGATCCACAGAATGCAGAAACTCAGAATGAGGGTGAAGCCCCCTTTCCCAGCTGTTGCTGTGGTAGTGGCACAGTGCAGCAGTGAGTAGTGTTAGTGTAACTAACCCAAAGATGGAGGCTGTCCTCGGATCAGTCCATTCTTTAACCTCTCCTCCCACTCCAGCACCTCCTTGTAGATCAGCTCTGATACAGGAAACAGAGCAGAGACAGTGTGAGACACAGCTCTGATACAGGAAACAGAGCAGAGACAGTGTGAGACACAGCTCTGATACAGGAAACAGAGCAGAGACAGTGTGAGACACAGCTCTGATACAGGAAACAGAGCGGAGACAGTGTGAGACACAGCTCTGATACAGGAAACAGAGCGGAGACAGTGTGAGACACAGCTCTGATACAGGAAACAGAGCAGAGACAGTGTGAGACACTGCTCTGATACAGGAAACACAGGCATACATACAGCATACAGCACTTCAGTAAGGTCAGAGGAAACAGGACCCCCTGCAGTCTGCCAGGCCAGCACAAGAAATATGGATCTTCCTAATGTAAGCCATCGGCACAGACATCCACATAAGCAAGCAGCAGTGGTTTGTGAGTCTCTGGGATGAGTTACTCTGAGTGAGTGACACGCCTTCCTTCGAATTACATGTGAAGCACACACGTGCAGAAGCACATGCATGCACACGGCCCCCATTACCTTTCCACTCCTCCACCGTGTGCTCCCGCTCATCCAGCTGCTTATCCGTGATCAGCGGCGGTGGCTGCAACCATGGAAACAGAAGTGATGAGAACACAAGGTACGATCAACCGTTCAGTAGCTCACGCACGCAAACACACAAGCACTGAAGCACACAAACAGACATACACTCCAGCATGCACACAAACACGCACGCACACCTTTACACTCACGCCCCATGCAAATGCACAAAATGGCTGTCCAGATGATGCAATACGGCTACTGTGTACGGCTGTACAGATCAGCACTTTCCCCAACACTGAGCGGGATCAGTCACTCCAGTGTACAGCTGAAAGGATCAGCACTTTCCCCAACACTGAGCGGGATCAGTCACTCCAGTGTACAGCTGAAAAGATCAGCACTTTCCCCCAACACTGAACGGGATCAGTCACTCCAGTGTACAGCTGAAAGGATCAGCACTTTCCCCAACACTGAGCGGGATCAGTCACTCCAGTGTACAGCTGAAAGGATCAGCACTTTCCCCAACACTGAGCGGGGTCAGTCACTGACTGACTGAGTGAGATACTCACCGCCTCCACCTCGGTTGGATCGTACCACACGTTAATGTAGGGGTGCTGGAGGGCTTCGTCCACAGAGATCCGCTTGGACGCGTCTATCACCAGCATTTTGGATAAGAGGTCTCTCGCCTGACTCGCTGGAACAGCAATCAGATCAGCGGAGTTAAGGGAGTATGAGCTCACCAGCAAAGCAGCCACAGAGAGGTGAACACATGAGCTCTGACAGATGAACACATGAACTCAGAGAGGTGAACACATGAGCTCTGACAAATGAGGAACATGAACAGGAGGCAGTCTTAAAAATCCAATCTGAGCAAAAAACTCGAAATGGAATGTTCATATCAGCTGATGAAAAACACTGCAAATACGGTTGATGCCTAGAATTTGCTACTCTGCTTAAATCATTGAGAGGAACACGTTTCACAGAGCGTTAACAGAGTTGTACTGACCGACATATATGGCTCTATTTATGAAATATATAAAGGAACATTAAACGTACAAAAAGGGAAGCAGAACTCTTACCTTTGAGCTTGTTGTGCTCTGAGTCAGCAGGAAACAGGACGTCAGGGAAGAGCTTCTCGAAGCTGTACCCGGCGTACCTGGGCCGGTTCTCCACGTAGGTCCGAACCGACTGGTTCAGCTTCATCATGAACTCCTGGGCCGGCGTTCCCAGCTGCTCGATCACCTTGTTCCACTGATCGATATCTACGGTCACGCGTTTAAGAGAAATACTGCAGAGGATTTTTCAGCTGTATCCGAAACATAATCCTTCATTTCATCATTTCAACGCAGAAAAAAAAGAAAAGAAACATCAGCCAAAAAGGATAACATCTTGATTATGTTGGCAGTGTTATGCGATATCCTTAACAAAAAGAATGTAGTTTTTGTCCTTGTTTCAGATCAGGAGAAATAGCTAGGTCAGACGGATATGTCAAGATCATTCATTGCGAATGACCAGACAGGACATCCGCAGTCAACCTCTGACTGCTGAACAACAGTATATTTCACCAGCAGTGCTACTGCTGCTGGTCATTAGATACTGGTCCTCTGAACCAAAATCACTGGAACAGGACCGCAGGGAATAGACACAGACAAACAGATAAATGCAAACACAGACACACACACACAAACATATATAAACACACACACAGATGCACAAATTAATGGGTCTACTGGGTCAAAATGTAATTAGACACCAATTAACTTCCTGACAATTTTGAAAAGAATGTCAAGTTCACCAGTATTCAGAACAAAATAATTACACATTTTTGCACATTTTAATTAAAATAACTCTAGAAAAGAGCTGAGGAAAAAGATGATCTGGAGGAGTTTTTCCCATTTTAATGGTATTTAAAGGGTTTAAGTAGTTTAATAAACTAAGCATTACCACACACACTTCACATTCACAGACACATTCACAGACACATACGCAGACACATAATGGACCGGATATGAAAAACAGGTAAGGATACGGTCTGAGCCGGGGAATAACACACTACCCCTCACCATCTCAGCCATGATGCACCCCACTGACCACACATCCACTGCAAAAACACAACGGCACCGGATTACCGTGCAGATCCAAACACACAAGATCGCCATGCAGATCCAAACACACACGAGATCACCATGCAGATCCAAACGCACACATGATCACCGTGCAGATCCAAACACACACAAGATCACCATGCAGAACCAAACGCACACATGATCACCATGCAGATCCAAACGCACACATGATCACCATGCAGACCCAAACGCACACACGATCACCATGCAGATCCAAACGCACACAGCACAACAGCCAAACGCAGACTGGTGGAGAGTGACCAAACTGGAAAATAAATACAGAAACATGCAACATCCGTGAGTGTGGAGACACAGACTGGGTCAGGACCGAAATGACCTTCCAAAAGACAGGACCTTCAGTTTGAAGAGCTAACAGGGAGAGGGATACTCAAACATGGCCGATAAGGCCGGTAGCACTGCTGGTTTTCATTCTTCCCCTCTAATCAGGACTGACTTAAACCTGGAACACCAGGTGAGTTAAATCTCTGGCCAATCAGTAAACAACTAATTAGCTACCAGGTAGAAGAGAAAACCAGCAGCACTGCTGGATTTGTCTCAACTTATTTCCAAAAACAAATGAGTCCTGAAAAGATGCGACTCCACCTGTTCTTTTCTCTTCACACTGTTATAAAAACCTCCAAGTTGTGTTTCAGCAATGTAAAAATTGGAATTGGGCCATTTTCCAGCTGCAGTCTGAACAGATACTGTACTACGAGCTGCTTTCTTCTCATTTGGGGTCCCGCAAATGAAATCTGCTTTTGTTACTCACTCAGCTGTCAGAGTAACTACTGAAGAGCAATGCTTTGAAAATTCCGTGATGACAAGTTCAAGCCGTCGCGTTGCACCAGAACCACACAGAAACCCAACTGGGACTGAGGTGCACGTCTCCAAATGTCCATGTTCTTGGGTTCACTGTTCCGTGGTAAAACGTGACTTTTTTTCTTGTTATTTTGCTAAATTGTGCATCTCGCTATTGTACAAACATCTTCTATTTACCCCAACAGGCTTAAGCAGTTGACAGATGATCCTAGGTCTTTAAATTTGCAACCCCCTTCTAGGGTTACCGTTGCTCTCAACCCTGATTCATGCACTTTGTCATCTCGTTCTAAGTCAGTCTGGACAAGAGCGTCTGTCAAATGCCACTAACAAAATGTAAATGCGATTTCAAAATGGCTCCTGGATCAGTAATGATATGCAAGTGTGATTTCAAAATGGATCCTGCATCAGTAATGTAATGCAAGTGTGATTTCAAAATGGATCCTGGATCAGTAATGTAATGCAAGTGTGATTTCAAAATGGATCCTGCATCAGTAATGTAATGCAAGTGTGATTTCAAAATGGATCCTGCATCAGTAATGTTAATGTAAGTGTGATTTCAAAATGGATCCTGCATCAGTAATGTAATGCAACTGTGATTTCAAAATGGCTCCTGCATCAGTAATGTTAATGTAAGTGTGATTTCAAAATGGCTCCTGGCTGCATGGGTTTAAGGCAGAATGGCTGCATGCTAGCAGCGCAAGGATACAATCCCTTCCTGGAAAGAGGATTTTGTGGCGAATCATTTCCGCCATAATGCAGCCCACAGACCATAAGTCCACTGAGCATGTGCAGCACGAAAGGGAGGGAGAGAAAAGCCAAGTAACGAGTCAGCAGGAACATTCTAGAAGCACTTTCAGTGTTTTTTCCCCCCACATGCAAAAAAAGTGCTTCTTACAGTCAACCATTTTGTGTGAAGCAGAAACTCAGTCTACAGCAGGGGTTTCCAATCTTACCCGAAAAGGGCCAATGTGGGTGCAGGTTTTTGTTTTAACCCAGTGCCAAGACACCTGATTAAACTTACCAAGGACTTGACTGAAGACCATGATTAGTTAATCAGGAATATCTTAGCACTGTGCTAAAATGAAAACCTGCAACCGCACCGGGCCTTTTCGGATAAGCCTGGACTACCCCCCCTGGGCTACAGCAGTGAGAAATGCAGCTGCTAATGAAAATATGACGTCTGGTTTTTTTTTTCCATGCATGACAAATTCTTGCATGTTTAAAAACAAAAAAAAAAAAACATTTTGTGTGACCTTTGGCATGCAAGATGTGACTGTGTTAAAGCCAAAAGTTCAGTCTGGCAGCTCCGAACAGAACACCAGGCACTGAAAACCAGGCACAGAAAACACACTCCTGGCAGAGTGGCCATACAGCGAGAGGCCAGTGGAGGTGAGCCACGTGCAGTGCGTCTCTGGGAGGGGGAAGGGGGGGGGCACTGACCGTTGGCTTGGTAACCCATGCCCAGGATGACCTCGGGGGCCCGGTAGTAGCGCGTCACAACGTACGGGGTCATCAGCAGCCCCGTCGCCGCCGTCCGGGCCAGTCCGAAATCCAGGATCTTCAGCGTGCAGTCCGACTTCACCACGATGTTACTGGGCTTCAGGTCCTGGGGAAGGAGGGGAAAAAGGGGAAACGTCTTTCATTTATCTGGGGGTGTCGAATCTATTCAATCTGACAAATTCATGCAACTGAAACCCAGTCCATCCCTGAGCACAGCGGGGACTGAGTTCCAGACTACGGGGTCTGGTGCTGTGTTAAAGGTACCAGTGCCTTACCGCTGTACTCCACCCAGGAGCACCGCTTTCTCAGAGAAACACCGCAGGCGGCTTTTAATGGTCCCGTGTGGCATTTCATTAAATGAGCTGCACATCGTAGGACCGTCTGCTGATGCAATTACATCCCATTCATAGCCTTTGATGTTAGATCGTATACGGTTGGGAGGGAAAATGTTAGAGACAGGAAGTCAGAGGCAAGGACACTTCCTGAGTATGTTTCAGAGAGGAAGTCAGAGGCAAGGACACTTCCTGAGTACGTTTCTCAACAGGAAGTCAGAGGCAAGGACACTTCCTGTGTACATTTCAGACAGAATGTCAAATGTGAGCACACTTCCTGTGTATAATTCAGACAGGAAGTGGGAGGCAAGGACACCTCCTGTGTATGATTCAGACAGGAAGTCAGAGACAGGGACACTTCCTGTGTATGATTCAGACAGGAAGTCAGAGACGGGGACGCACCCTGTGGATGATCCCCGCGGCGTGGAGGTGCTTGATGCCGCAGAGCGTCTGGTACAGCAGGTAGGACAGCCGCTCGTGGTCCAGCTCCATCTGAATCACCTGGCACAGGTTGGCATCCATCAGCTCCATCACCAGGTACCTGTGCCAAAGCCATGGAGACAGGGACAAGCACCCATCAACCACTCATCAAACCAAACTCTAGCCCACATTTCATAATAAGATCATTTAAAGTCGATTGAAATTAATTTCTTTAAGAAAACTGTTTGCTAAATTCAGCGATTATAAACTGAAGCAATGATTATTAAAACAGCAACGACCAATTCCGTCACCAAAGTCATCTGACCAGCAAAGGAGTGTGGACAGTCTGCTCTCCTACAGTATTTATTTATAGCTTTATTCAGACAGGGAGAAAGCAGAAAGGGCAACAGATAGAGAAGGCTCAGAGGTCAGACAGTGCCATTTGGGGGAGGGGGGGGGGGGTTGAACCCTTGCCCGCATGGGAAAGGGGGACTAGTGTGATTCCATACAGACTGCAGCACACAAAATGATGGAATAGATCCAGTCTTCAGCGTCACAGCAAATATGAGCATTGAATACAGGCAGCTATATACTTACACGTCTTGGAATTCTTCAAGTGTTTTTTGGGGCGTAAATACATTTAACAGGCCGATGATCTGCGAAAATAAAAACAAATCACAATAGACATTGACACCCGGACCACAACATTAATTACTTCTTGAGTCGTGAATTTTCAGCACGGCAAACAGCTCCAGTAAAGGGGATCTGGGGAATAAAAGAACTGGAGGCCAGTAGCATTTCTCCCGTTAATGAGCACTTTCCACTGATTAAATAAGCGTCATCCATTACAATTAACTTCAAAGCTCCTGGCAGGTTAGCATTGACCTACTCCATTATTTAAACAGCCAATCACACGGGGACACGGGAAACACATCAAAGGACGCCGCTGAGGACGAGGCTCGATTAAACCCACCGTTTCTCCATTCAGGAAAATCGCAATATTAACCCTTCGGATCCCAGGACGTCCAAGTGACACAGCACAAATAATGACTGACAGCAGCTAACGCCGAACCAGCGTGTTCCAGCTCCAGCGACCCCCACGCAGTGTTGTTCACCCTTGGAACAGCACCAAACGGTTAGCAGCCCAACGAGGCTAACTGCTTTCACAGAGGCTCACAGAGAGGACCGTCAGCTGCGATCACCAACACAGTCGAGCTAATGCGGCACGCACAGCGGACTAAGCCCATCGCTCAACTGCAACAACAGGAACACAAAAGCAGTTCAGGCATCTGCAGAATCTGCTTTAGGCTCCCAGTGACGTCAGTAGAACGGTGAACCTGTAAAAAGGAAACCTGGAAGTGGGGAGACTCACGTTTTTGTGGTTGACGCACTTCATCAGCACCAGTTCTCTGTACGCTCTTTTGGCGTGAGTTTGGTTCTGGAAAGGCCGGCTGAGTTTCTTAATCGCCACGTTTCGGTCAAGGCTGTGATCATACGACGAGCTGCGAAAACAAAATAAATCACGAGCTACACCACCATATAAAAGGATTTTTTTTCCCGATGTGACCAAGTGTAGTATTTATTTCATTACATTCATAGCAAGAAAAGCTGTTTCCAGTGTCCCTCAGTGACCTGCCTGCCCTGCAATGTGAAATAAAATTTCTCGTGTCGCACTACTGCCCTCAGCTCCACACACAGTAGGACAAATTGTGTAACAAAAGAAAAAGCAGGACTGCGGGTAGATCACTCTAATACAGTGGTAACCAGCCCTCTTCCCGGAGATCAACCACCATTTTTCTCCGCTACCTGAAAATCTGGGGGCCTAGGGACCTTAAAACAGGTGCAATGTGTGCCCTCCTTCTGGTCCTCATTAAAACACGAGCAGGTTTTAACAACAAGTTGTATGAATTTTATTATTTATAAACTCTGTGCACCTCAACTTACCAGACAATCCCCTGTGCCCCAGAACCGATGGGTCTCAAGTTCTGATAGCGTTTCAGAACCGTGAACGTCGAATCCCCGACATCTATACTGTAGTACTCCTTGTCCCGCTTGTTTTTATTCATGGTTAAACCTCGGCAGATTGTATTTTGCGCATTCGAGCCAAATGTTCTTCTCAGCACCTGAAACAAGCAAAGAAAAATGTTACAATTCTGTTTCATTGCAGATTCTTTACAGTAAGAGGTTTATTATCAATGCTTCACGAAACTGTCAAATCTACATTGTAAGCTGCAGCCTAATCAATATAAAGCATCCAGTTATGTAGGCAATCCTGGTTCTGCGGACAGAAAAACAAACTGAATGGTACTCTATGACTATGGGAATTGACTTCAAGACTGAATAAAATTCAACAACAGCTGCTGGCCAATGACAGCATCCGTTACCCTATAAAAGGGTCTCACACCCATTGAAAAAGGATAATTTTTGGCTTAAGCCCCACCCAGCAGGGCAGTGGAACCAATCAGCTTGCCCTTTACATTCCCAGGACCAAGGTTACCTAGGTAACCAGATGTTCAATTTCCAGTACAGCTTCTCTGAGTGGCTCTTTATGTCAATATAAGAAATCTTAAGAAAACTGTGTATTTTTAAGCCTGATACAAAATGCTATGGTCAAATTCATACACAGTGCACTAAAACACTCCATTCGCACCATCTGTGCTAAGCTTTTCTGTGGCCTTGACCTTACCTTGACCAATTCTTGGCATCAACAGAACTACGCTTCCCATAATTCAGTGGTGTTGGCAGAGATCATGCCATTTCCTGCTGTTACCCTCCCTGTCTGGAAACGTTTAAGGTACCTCAGAGCCGTCGATACAGTGCGGCAAAGCAACCTGCTCACTGCGAGTCAGGCAGTATCACATTGAGACCATGACAAAAACCACTTAATTCCAACACTGCTTAACAGGGAAGATCCTATTCTGACAAAAAATAAATAAATACATAACAATATTGGAACAATCTGATCCCCATTACTTTTGCAAGGAGCAAAACACAAATATTTTAATATTATTAAAGGATAAATGTTATTTCACATCAAATCTAAATACATAATATAAAGTACACAACTGCTGGAAAGTGTTCATTGTAATCACAGGCGATCAGATATTGAATTCTGGTGGCAGTTGGTAGTAACAAATGAAGCCCACATTTTTGACATCATTATAAATTAAGCAAAATATAGGCTTCTTCCGAGTACGGTTAATTTCTGAATGTAAGTATCATATATGCATGTTCCAACGGCATGAGGCAAAAATACTGGAGCACAGATCCTGTAACTGAGAGTCCCTGATCTATCTTGGTCCAGCCATTGATTGAAGCAGCCCTGCTCCTCGACACAGCAGCAGTAAATGGTCTCCAAAAAATTCACCCAAAGAACATCTCAGACAATGTGCACATTCCCTTACAGCAACAATACCTCGATGGATGACAGAGGATTGCTTTGAGGGCTTACATTGCCGCAAGGTAATTCATTATTATAATATGGCCATAGGTTATAGTGGTTTGCAAATCGGTTTTGGAACATAATATGCACATGCTACTATGCAATTAAATACAGGTTAGAGCGCTAGCACAGCCAGGTGGTGCAAGGTCTTATTATTTACCATGCAGTGAGTCACTGCGCTAATGCACCATCTTAACTCAAACTAAATATAGGCATGGTTTTTTATCGTTCAAAAGGGTTTAAACAGGCCGATTGCTTTGGATATGGGTAACAAATACGCGCATGTACTTCGGCTAAATAGCAGAGTTGTAGTCATATCCCGAATTATGTGCATGGCTAGCAAACGCTAATCCAAAAGCTAGCTAGCTAGCCAAGTTAGCTTCTGTGTCATGAGGTAGTCTAGCTGATCTGCACAAATGACATTCCTGCAGCTAATGACAACATCCATAATCCTAGGTAATGTGTAGAATAGCCAACACAAACCCAATAGCTAGTTAGATAGTAATGGCTGGCTAATACGAGAACATCTTCAAAAACGGTAACGTCAGGTAGCTTTTTTGCTTCTACAACGAGCATACTAGTTAGCGCTACACAATTAATTGCTGCCTGCTCGCTATTCTAGGCTAGAAAACTATGCGCTCGCCAGAAACAATACATTTTAATGTAGACTAGCTGTAGCTGGATAAAAAGATACTCATAAACATCACTGCCTACCAATAGCATTTAGGCATAACGTTATTGTATGTACTAGGCTACAAATTTATCGCATGTTAACTTACTAGCCAAGTACGGTTACCAAAATACTGCCGAGAATAAGCAAAATATTTTGTAGTTATATGAAGCTTGCTACTAACGGACTTCTTATAAGCATATGCAGTGGCTAGGAACCTAGCCAATACAGCTACAGAGTGAATCATTTCCAACGAAATCCGCTGCATAGCTAGCTTAAGGTAACTTGCTAGACTAGAGCTAGCAAGCTACTTGTTGGGTAGCTGGCGTTTTAAGGTAGGCTAACGAGTTACCCAACTCCTAATTACCCAACTATGCCATATTGTACACATTTCACATGTTTAAGTCATAGAAATAGTCAGCCAGTCTAGCCAACGTAGTCTTGTCAAAATCGGTAAAGCAGTAACTGTTAGTGCAAGTCTAACGAAACATAACGAATGCTCAATGCTAATGCTAGCTTTCACAGCACTTTCCGTGTTATGTGTAGCTATTTAGCTACTGTTAACTAACCTTAAGTGGTGTTACAAGCTCGTTATTATTGATCAACACCCTCCCCACTGCACATAGCTAAAACAATACAATTACAATGTCTTTAAAAAAACTCACCACTCGAACGAATTTCAAGGGTAACCCTCCTCTTCCAATCTGTTTTCAATTCCAGTCATTCAATATTTATAGAAAATAATATTAGCTATTATGTTACGTTGAGACACATTGCTAGCTTTGTTGCTAACCTCTGCATTCACAGCGCTTGCTCTCACTGGCGTGCACTCGCAGGCCCTCGGTGCTAGAGGGTTGCAAAAGACATGCGTATTACGTCACTCGACAACTGTGTTTCGGTGACGTACGAGTATATATGTCTATGGTTCCAGCAACCAAAACAAGTTCTCGTACCTGTCATGTTCTCAGCATTCTGGCTGCCTTTTAGTGTTATTCTCAAATCATGGTCATACATAATGGAAGAAATACGTACCATAACACACACCGAAACGACATCAACAACAGTAAATCAACCTAACACACCATTCTTCTGTCCTTATGGTCTGATGTTATGACAAGGTTGCCGCAGTGGTTGAAAGCTCATGTTAGGTCTAAAAAATCAGTTAATAAGACTGCTTACAAAGTAAATTGCCATAACTTAACAGGAGTCATACGTGTCAACCAGTATAAATTATGTTTGTTGACAAAGTAATTATGTGGTAGTTAACAAACTTGAATAAAATTCACCGTACTCAGCATTTCAAACAGGATTAACCTGCTGTGGATTCAAACCTATTAAACCAGTTAAAGCTAGTTCCATGATTATTTTTCATCCAGCTCATACTACTCATATTTTTTTTTACTGCAGCTTGACATCACCCCAGCAAAACCACCCACCTCTCTAGCTGTACTTTTCCCAATCATATTCATGGTGTAATGCCCATCACAACCTCCATTATCCAATCAGGTTGGCTGAAGCACTTCGGTCTTGAAGCAGTCTCTGCTGCTTTTTTTTTTTCACATTACGGTCAACAAGTCAGGCTCACACAGGCATGAGCTGAAGGATGACCCTTCCTGTGTGAGCACCCCACTGGCCAGCTGCAGGGTAGTGTTGTCATCCCAGCCAACTGAAACCTTCATCACTGGGCGCTAGTTGCATTTTGGGACTGCTGGTCACAGCCTGGATTTGATTGACAGTGATGTTCCGCGAAGGCATGTCATATTCAATGTGGTTATTGGAACTACAGATGTGTGGCAGTCACTTTGTTTTATGGTGGCGTGCTATGTCGATGTTTTTATCTGTGGGAAGGAAGTAGCCTGCATACATAAAAAGTGCAGTCATATCATCTGCACAAAAAAATTAAAAAATACGTTTGTCATAATAATGAAATCTTTGCAACTGCAGTAGACTAACAACAAAAAAAAAAAGATTAATGCAACATAACTTAACAACGAGAACAGGCCATTTAGCCCAACAATGCACACCATTTTTCGGCCACTAAAGTGTACCTACTTCTTGGGTTACCTATAAACTAGATAACAACCAGCATCATATCAAGCCTGGTCTTGAAAACCCCCGTAGTTTCTGTCTCTACTACAGATTAATTAAAATTAAATTAAAATATAAGGTTTAAACTTTGTGACTAAATGAAATCAAATTATTAGCTATTTTAACAGTATCCTCGACCACTGCTTGATGATGCTTGGTGAAAACCTGTCCATATGAAGAGATGCATCTTTCTTGAGGAAGTTTATTGGAATGTACCTGTTTTGTTTTGCTTTCTGCACAGTATTTAGAAAGATTTACTCACTTCGATCCCAGATCTCCCCCAAGGCCATTGCAGTGCTGTTTTCGGGTGCAGATCATTTGTAAATGATGAGTTTGGAAGAGCAGTTTTTGTCAAATCCTGGAAGTCCAGAAGGACTTCTGTCAAATCAATTGTGCAGACTATCATGAAAGTCAAAAACCCTAACAGCTGCAAAGGTTTTTGTGCTGACAGAAACAGTTTTATTTGGAGTGAATTAGGGTTGTAATATTTTGTTTATTCTCTCCAATACCCGTCTGAATGTGACTGCACCGCGCACCTGCCAAGTCAGTGTTTGGTCTTCATTTTCTAGTTGTTCAATCTTATTGTGCTTTGCATGTGTTCTGATTTCTATACCAGCAGATCATTTCAACAAGATTTTTTGCCATGTTCCACAATTACTGTGAGCTGTGCCCCTAAACCCTTGTCTACAATAACTCCCTGGGAATGGTACAAGACAACATAATACCATCTAACCCATCACAGGTTTACATGGCTCAGGTAGATGTTTTATTGGTAGATCTCAAACTTGCTCTGTTATTGCGTTCTTGAGAAGCGCTTTGTAGCACAGCTTTATGCTTGGACAAATATTTAAAAACTTGGCAACAACTTCCATGAGTTTGTTAACTTTAAGATTAAAAAATAATAATAATAAATTGTTGGTCGGTTGTTCTGTTAGTGTATCGGTCTGCAGTGTAGCAGATGGATGCTGGTGCATTTGGTCACTCAACACCTTTTTATCGTTTTAAATTCCTTTACTTCCATTCGTCTCCACGTGTTAGGAAAACAAATTGGTTTCATGGGGGTCACAATTAACCACTAACTGTATGATTAGTCAGGTGACTGCTAATCCAGTGCCCATTGGTACCCCCACAAGCATATTCTGTATATTATAATGAATGTTTAAACCCCTGTGGGTCACATACTTTAGAAAAAAATGGTGACCCTGACCTTGACCCATACAGCCTTCTGCTCCTGCCTCTTGAAGGTTGGGATCAGCCACACCCTTTGCCTGGTCAGCTCACAGCTGATTGGTCCAAACTCATGCTAATGCTTTGGAGAACATTATGAAAGTGCATAGAAAATGTGTGCTCTGAAACAATAGTGCAGAAAGAATACAATATTGTCAAATTGTGGTTTGATGTAATCTGCTTTCTGATCCAAAACTTTGCTTACATCTTACAAAGTATGAATGCAATTACAAAATGTGAAAAATACTAAAAAGATATTTCTGATTATTAGTAAGTAATAACAACAACAACAACAACAATAATAACATGATAAAAATAATATTTAGAAAACTAATAATACTGTAAGGTCTTGATAAATCGTGACTGTTTTTTCATTTGGTTATC
The DNA here is from genome assembly GCA_025169545.1 of Anguilla japonica. Classification (NCBI taxonomy): domain Eukaryota; kingdom Metazoa; phylum Chordata; class Actinopteri; order Anguilliformes; family Anguillidae; genus Anguilla; species Anguilla japonica. The sequence continues at coordinate 3,302,007 of CM045900.1, forward strand.
CTCAGTTTAATCAAGTAAATAAATGCCAGTCAAATACGGAAATCTGGATTTTTAAAAAAAAATGTAAAGTTGGCAGTAGAATGAATAGTAAAATTTGAATGCAAGAATTTCTAATGTAGACACAATGTCTGAGGACATTGTAAATTAAAAGATCTACACCGTGCCTCGCAGTGATCCACGCCTGTCTGCCGTTCCTGAATGCCGGGATAAACAGCGTGCTCGTTCAGGTATACAGAATCTTAGACGGATTAAGTAAATTAGTCGTTGCCATCCGGAATTTTCTCTGCGCCTATTGGTGCCTTGTTCCTGTGACCAAACCGCCCATTGTAATCCAATTGTGTTCTTACTGCGAGGCTCTAAGAATAGTACCATTTTTAGAAAAACTTCGAAACGCTTCGAGTAGACATAATAAGGATATGCTATGGAGAAAATGAGTATGGAAGCACTTAAATATGATAACCATGCCTGGTGAAAAGTCGCCTGATGGATTAGTAGCAGTACAGTAGTGCTTAGTTACAGAAAGTAAACGAAGCAACACGCAATGATGGTGAGGATTACTACTGAGCTTTAGAGATTGCGAAGAAAATACAAGAAAGAAATCTTCGTGACTGCGAATGTAACAAGGTAACTGTCCGCGTTTCGGCTCTTACCACCGGTATCAATCATGTGTAAAGTAAAATTATTAAACAAAAACTTTGGTTTAACCTTTATGTAGTATTTATACAGTATTTTTGTGTTTCGTTATTCAATTATAGATGCCATTACATTTCTATTATTAATAGTAGCAGTTTTGTAAGCATTTAACTCAGAATAAAGATGGGCAGGAAATACTTTTGTAGTCACCAATTGCTCCCTGACTACAGATATCAAGACATCGTGATATTTTAATTTTGAAGATCAGAGGAAAATAACGAACACTTTATATCAAAATCAAATTTTACTTTTATCAGTGTTCGTCCATTGTATTTGCCAGGTTGCTATAACGTATTTGTGGTTCTATATATATATTTATTTACAGAAAATAAAAAATAAAAAAACAGCCATGAAACAAAAGCAGCACTGTTTTAACCCAGGAATGCGTTTTACTAGATTGAATTTCCACTTAATTTTTCGAGTCTATGGGGTACATTCTCTCACAGATAAATCAGGTATTGTGGAAAGCTGAGAAATTCAGTTTTTAGACTTAATTCCCAGACCACGACTGGATTATTAAATAACCATTCCTCCCAAATAGTTTCAGATGACTTTTTGTCATAAATGCTGAAATAGTCGATTTCTGATACAGCACCATTTGTGTGATATTTTTGCATCCATTTTTTTCTTTCTTGCACATTGTCCTATATTAGATTGCAGTATGTCTACAGACTTAAATAGTGAGGTCAGATGTATTGGTTATAATTTAAGATTTCTAATTGATTATTGGCACCAGCTTTATTAGAAATATGTTGTCAATGGTGGTTATTTAACCAGTATTTAAAAAAATGTAAGAGATTATGATTTACAAACTGGCATGTAAGGGTTAAATGTTGTGAAATACTGACAAGGTCACCTGACTTAGAGACAAGTTTGTTAGTTACAGCTTGTATAGATAAGACTTTATGTCCTGATTTTGCTGTATCATAGAAACCCAAATATCAACTTGCTCACAATTTGAAATTGGATACAAGCCATTTAATTTTCAGCTTTATTCAGGTATAACCTAATTGTTTCAGAAGCACATTATGTGATATGACTGGCTTAAGCAACTATATGGTAAATAATTTGAATACAGATTAAACTGAGCAATATTGATATGGTTTGTTTACTGCTCCAGTGCCAAAACAAAAATACAGGTTCACTGTGCTGTGCTTTTGCCTCTTTTTCGATAAAACCATAAAGGCATAACTCCACTACAGCTGTGATGCACTGAAATGGAAAGGCTGGCTCTTTTGATTTGTCACAGGAGTAGGCAGAAGTGTAGTATGACAGTAGGATGTAGTATGTAGTATGAACTGCGGGCTTATAACTCCAAGGCTGCAGGTTTGATTCCCAGGTGGGGCACAGCCATTGCACCCTGGAGCAAAGTGCTTAACCTGGATTAGAGCGTCTGCTAGGTGCCTGAGGTGTAAAAAATGGAAGGGGAAGACACTGAGCATCCAGCGGAAGTTGCACAATGCCTTTGAGCAACTGGTCCTAAACTGAAATATATGGCCCTCTTTGCCTGCCCAGGTCAAGCGTGCTGGTGCTATTTAAACAAAGGTGTCTGACCTTTGCCAATTCGTTTATCCATTTGGTTTGTATGAATATTCAAGTTTTGTTGAAATTCTTGTTTCAAAATGAACATTGCATATGTAGTATGTAGTATGCCAGTTTTCTATAGTGTTTCATGTGCTCACTTATGGTGTGTGTGTGTGTGTGTGTGGTCATAGTATTGTCTGCTTCTTTTATGAATAAGTATTCTACATGGATAAATCAAGCTATATTTCCTACTGGAAGTCAACTGAGATTTCTCTTTTTTTTAAAAAAATTATATCTGATGATTCAAGGAAGCATATTTAAGCTAAGTAGCATCTAACAGACGGAAGTGACATCACACGTTTTCCCCCCTGAAGACCAAATGGTAGTTAAAGTAACTGAGATTTATGAAGGTTTAATTCCGTGAGACCTTGCCTGCCGTGTACTGTAGATTCCAGTACTGTATTTTGCTTTACAGCTATGGCATCCTTCTTTTAAAAGCAGCACATGATAGGGATTAAGGCACAAGACAAATGTCATTATGCTCAGCTAATTCCTCCTGCTCCTCACTCGGGTGCAGTATGTGTGCAGTCTGCTGTTGGGGGGGGGGGGGGGGGGGGGGGGGGGGGGGGGGGGGGGGCGGGTATACCGAAAGTTTAAGCAAACACCCTATTTTTTTTTTTTTTCAGGATTAAGACTGTAAGTGTCTCTGTGGCGGCGAGAATATTTCTGAACATTCTCTTCTACTATAGGAAGCACAAACGCCCTCGATGTGTGGCACTTCCAAGCCCATGACATAACCAAGCTCTGGGGGTGACATTTTGGGTCTGAAAGTCAGCATGAAAATCTGCATTTCCTGATCAATCAGGAAAAATCTCACACTAGAGTTGTCTGTAGCCCATTTTTACTTAGGGACCCCCCCCCCCCCCCCCCCAATTAGAAATCTGTATTATTTAGGGAGCTCCCCTCCATTATAAATCTGTTTCACTTAGTGACCCCCCCATTAGGAATTTGTTTCATTTAGGCCCCCCTGCTCTCAGTCTCTCAGGTACACTGTTGCCTCTCTGGCTCTTGCAGGATGAGCAGCACATTTGTGACCCTGGCAGAGGTGCTGGAGGGCAGAGGGGGGCCTCTGGGGGAAGATGAGCTGTGGGCCCTCCTCTCAGCCACAGCAGAGTCCTTAGTGGAGATATCCTACCCAGGTAAATATCCTGCACAGGTAATGCATCAGTGTATATCTAACACACAGGTAACGCATTAGTGTATATCTCACACACAGGTAATGCATCAGTGTATATCTAACACACAGGTAACGCATTAGTGTATATCTCACACACAGGTAACCCATTAGTGTATATGTCCTACACGGGTACATCATTGCATTACGCTACTGTACTATATCAGTAGAATAAGCTGTTGCATAAAGAAACTTGTTGTAAAACATGATTTGTTTCCCAGGTAACAGCAGCATGTGCAATATAATCAGCCCCGGGTCGTTCCTGCTGTCTGTGAGCGGGGCCCTTGCGTTTAAGAACTGTGCACTCTCCGACGAGGTGAGCACCTTCACCGCCCCAGAGCTGCTGCAGGGCCGCCACGGCTCCGGCAAGCTGGCCACAGAGAAGGTGAGCTGGACTGTGCTGTATGTACACGGACTGTGCTGTATGTACATGGAGTATGCTGGACTGTGCTGTATGTACACGGAGTATGCTGGACTGTGCTGTATGTACACGGACTGTGCTGTATGTACATGGAGTATGCTGGACTGTGCTGTATGTACACGGAGTATGCTGGACTGTGCTGTATGTACACGGAGTATGCTGGACTGTGCTGTATGCACACGGACTGTGCTGAACTGTGACGTATGTACATGGACTGTGCTGAACTGCGCTGTATGTACACGGACTGTGCTGTATGTACATGGAGTATGCTGGACTGTGCTGTATGTACACGGAGTATGCTGGACTGTGCTGTATGCACACGGACTGTGCTGAACTGTGACGTATGTACATGGACTGTGCTGAACTGCGCTGTATGTACACGGACTGTGCTGTATGTACATGGAGTATGCTGGACTGTGCTGTATGTACACGGAGTATGCTGGACTGTGCTGTATGCACACGGACTGTGCTAGACTGTGCTGAACTGCGCTGTATGTACACGGACTGTGCTGTATGTACATGGAGTATGCTGGACTGTGCTGTATGTACATGGACTGTGCTGGACTGTGCCGGACTGAGCTGTATGTACATGGAGTATGCTGGACTGTGCTGTATGCACATGGACTGTGCTGGACTGTGCTGCATGTACATGGCCTGTGCTGGACTGTGCCGTATGTACACGGACTGTGCTGTATGTACATGGAGTATGCTGGACTGTGCTGTATGCACACGGACTGTGCTGAACTGCGCTGTATGTACATGGACTGTGCTGTATGCACACGGACTGTGCTGAACTGTGCCGTATGTACATGGACTGTGCTGGACTGTGCCGGACTGTGCTGTATGTACATGGAGTATGCTGGACTGTGCTGTATGTACATGGAGTATGCTGGACTGTGCTGTATGCACATGGACTGTGCTCGACTGTACTGTATGTACATGTACTGTATGTAGAGAGAGGGAGGGAGAGAGGGAGAGATGGTGAACATTCAGATGACTGCACCATCTAGTGGTAAAAGAAAGTAAAGCATTCAAAATATGTGCAGTCTCAAGCACAGTAAATTGAATGAAATGTTTCATATTATCATAGGCTTCTTGTGTCCATTTCAGTGGTGTCAGTATGAGTTAGGGTGTTAACATATAATTTATACATGATTTACACATATATATGTAAATCAAGTTTCATTTATTTGTAAACCGGCGTTTATGACAAATGTTCATGAATCCAGGGCTTTTTCACTGTAATAATGTATTTCTAAAATTCATGATGAATAATTATTTATTTATTATTCCCATAATTTCTCATTCAGATGATTGTTTATTCCCTGGGAATGACCCTCTACTGGTCAGCTGATTTTCACCTTCCTCAGAACCAGGTACGTTCCCACTGATACCAAAGTTATGAGAGAGCATAAAATAAGAAGATACTGTACAAAACACCCTCCTTAATGTTTTCTTCAGTAGCTAACAGTACCAAGATTTCTTGTAGAAGTACAGACCCCTACAGGGCGCTTGAACAGGCTCAATACATTGCCGGATACTTCTAGACCAGGGGTGTCCAATCCTATCTGAAAGGAGTCGATGTGGGTGCAGGTTTTTGTTTTAGCCAGATGCTAAGACACCCGATTCCACTTATCAAGGTTTTAATTGAATACCATGATTAGCACTGGGCAGAAACAAAAACCTGCACCCAAATCGGCCATTTTGGGATAAGACTGGACACCACCCTGCTCTAGAACTCGGGTAAAATGATGTGCTAAAGTCGTACAGAGCCTTTCTTATCTTCTCATATTCAATCTGCTCTTTGTTAAATTAAATTTTCCCTCCTTTTTCCCCTCCAACAGCCAATCCAGCTGAGTGACGCCTTGAACTGCCTTCTACTGAGCATGTGCGAAGAAATGGCCTTCAAGAGGGTCAACCTCAACAGCATTTTAGAAATGTGCGATGCGCACCAGAAGAGAGCCCTCCTGCCCCCTCCCAGTAAAGTCATCCAGCGCCTGGTGGAGGGCGTCTTCCGCGAGTCTGTGAGTGTCTTTACGGCAGGTGTAAGGGTATTTGGGCTAGCAACGTGTTGTGTAGATACTCACTGCAAACCTGACATGAGAGATCGTTCATGTTCAGAGAGAGCTGACAATGCAGATAGTATACATGCCAGATATGGTGTAATTGATCCCAGGTACGTAACAGGGAGCCTAAACACAGTGGTGAGAAAACGTCTGCTTCCTGTGTCTCTTGAGCAAGTTCCTGGCTTCCCAAAGAAATGCAGGCAACCTGGTTACAAGTAAATATATGTGAATGTTTGGCCAGATTTGGCTTGTGCGGGACCCATATTCCTACCATGACACCAGCAGGAACTGCTTTTACAACGCTTCACAGGAAACAAGGCCTCGACAGCCCTTTATGGTTTACAATGACAGGAAAAGTACATCTCTGCAGCACTTTAAAGGAAGTAACACATCTGCAGTGGTTTACAGTGACTGATAGAAACTGCCTTCATGCTCTCTGCTGTGGCTGTCGGCCATCTTTGAAACGTGTCCCAAGTTGACTCTTGTTCGTGCTTCGCTGCTCCCAGCTGATCTCAGATCAGCAATGAGGGCTTTGCCTGATGCGGTGGAGCACTGTTCAGAGAAGTGGCGGCTGCTTAGCTGAAAATTAAGGAGACTGAAAACCGTTTCCCCTTAAACTGCCTATTGGTTTCAACCTGTTTCCGATGGGCAGCCATCTCATGAGAGTCCAATGGGCCTGATGATTCCTCTGCAGAGCCATATAAGCCAAGGAATATGAAACCATTTTACAAGGCCAGGTGAAGAACGGCCCTACTTCATATTACTTAATATTCATAACATTCACATAATTTTGTCCAACCCCAATGTACTGAGGTATCTTATGACAGGCTTCATAAGTGTCACACCTATTCATATGCTGTGTGTTTCGTATTACTTAATATTCATAATATTCTCATAATTTTTTCCAACCCGAATATATTGAGATATGTTATGACAGGCGTCATACGTGTCACATGTATTCGTATGCTGTGTGTCTGTGGGTGTTCGCAGGCGGGCTCCTTATCTGAGAGTGCAGTTCCGATGAGTGACAGGAGTCAGATGATCAGAGAGAGACTGCATCATGGTGAGGACCCCTTTCCTGCATAACCGTGTTCATATCAGCATCCGTTCTGTGTCCCAGCTGGTAAAAATAATAACAGTTACTCAGCAGCACAAATGAGCTGATTGACAAGTGGAGTTCATGCAGCCAGTCACAGGCCATCTTTTCTCATCAGAGGAAATGTGCCATGTCCATCCATTCACATTTAATTAACTCTGCTGATTTATTATCCTTTAAAACTATACCTGGTACACAGTAGTTTCCTTTTAGAATGAGAAAATATCCAATATTCTGCCACCATCTGTGAAATTATGTTATGTTCTATTATGATGGTACACTAATAAATTCTAACTTTAAATCATCATCACAGCTTATCGGTTACTGCCATTATTGAGGAGCTTCCTACCATAGCCTTTGATCTACGCACCTCCGTCACCAACAGTGACAGATGTTGTGTAGAGTAAGACTAGGTTGTCCCGCTTCGCTTCTTCTCTCAGTCCAGCCTCTGTCACATAGCCTGAACTTTTAAAAAGAATTGTGGGTGAAAAAAGGTCATGACCCTAATCTGACTGTACTATCATTTAAACCTACGTACTGTACACAAAGCCGCAGAGGTCACTGCCCAAGCTCCACCCCTTTTGGTGAAGCCCCACCCCCTCCAGCGCTCACTGCAATGGCCGACTTGTTGCAAACGAAACGCTTATTTCCCTCCAGCGTGGAAACAGCCGTCTTTGTGATGCACGGACACATCGATTACCTGCAGCCTGTTCTTCAGATTAACGTCGTGTTCCCGACACTAAATCCTGGAACATGTTAGGGCTTTTTTTTTGCTTTGGAAAACTGCAAAGCCAAAGAGTCGTGTTGTCTGGAGATGTAACACAATGGCAGCAATTGGATTATGGATTTAACCTAAACTGAGCACAAGATAAGTCCCTCTGATAAGAGGTCATCAGGAATAAGTGTAGATGCTTAGGTCAAACCCTCAACAAGCGCGCTTCACTTGCCGAACACTGTCCGAACCTCTCTTTGGGACACCATGACAGCGCGTTCGGCGTACCTCCGAAAGTCAACCTTAATTTAACGATTTAATGTCCCGGTCGACCAGGTAAACGGGGACCATACCGTCCCTCAGGAGAAGGTTCCAGATTGTCAACGGATGCAGAGAACAAGCCAGGTCAGCAGATTTGCCGTTTCCTTCTTAGCTTTTTTTTTTCAAATTTATTTATTTACTTTTTAATGTGTTTGAATTTAACACCGGGTATTTTACACAGAATTTTCTTTGATGTCCAGTACAGGATAGAACACACTCATCATTGTACTGTTCTAGAATAGATACTGCGGGTTATAGAGCTCAACTCTGTGTGTAATGTGAACTCTGGTTGTAAAATCTTGGACATTTTAAGAGTTAGGAAGTAAATTTATTTAGTTTCTAAACTATGAAGCGAACGAGGAATGAATAAAAGTAAGTATTTTTATAAGTTTAACCCTTGTGGGCTTGACTGATCGTACCATGTCACACACATGGATCACAATGAAAGATTTCTCCTTGTGTGTGTTGCTAAGAGATAAGCATTTTGGCACCTTTTCCCTCTTATGTCATGGTTCTTATTTAAGCTGTATGCATATTGTAAACATACCTTACGTTACATATTCAGACAGAACCAGTCACAATGCACATGAAGCTGTGTGGCTCTTTTAGCTCTTCACATGAAAAACTTGATACCCCAGGAAGGGTTGCAAGAAATCAAAGGTGTTAGGAGATACGCTGTGAAGACACGGCAGGGGATGAAGGACGAGTTTTAAAAAATGAAAGCATATTAGAAAGAAAGCAATGTTTATTAAATAAATACAAGAAAACACTGCATGTGATAGTAGACTCTATTTTATTCAACTGATATTTTAAATGAGTCTTTTTTTAAAAGTAACAGCGGTACTTGGCTACCTCCCACTGCAGGACACTTTTGTGTTTGTCATTCAGAGACTATGTTCCTTGCTTTAGTAACATGGAGATTAGCATGGTAATTAGCAGTGCATAGGTTTAGTGGGCTGTCAATCAGAAGTGAACTCCAGTACAGAACAGCCCCGCCATGTAAAACCTCAGGCTCTTGTGTTTAGAAATTACATACTTAGCATGAATTTGTGCTATATTCCTGATTATAAATTAGAAAAATTAGGTGTACATCTTTATGCTGTGACTTATTGGACACTTTGAATGCAAGAAAAAAAATGTTATTGCTCAGGGTCTTTAACCATATTCGAGTGTTTAAAATAAGCATTATTAAGATAACTGAGGATACAGCACTATTTGAAATTTAATCCAACATTTTTCTGTGGTCAGATTACACACATTTTTTGTGTTATTTTTACATTTTGATCAAATTTGGGCATGTCTGTCCTTTGATTTATTTTTCCCCTTGAGTGCAGTTAATGAGCCTCATTCACAAAACATCGCTTAAATTATTCTTACTTTTGTTCTTAAAAATGTTCCTACGAAAAAACAATATGTGATTCATGACACATGTGCAGACGTTTGTTTTTGGGTATATCGCAGGTGTATGAGATTATGAATGCTGGCTGTTTGCAAATTTTTTGCGCAATCCTTCAATTCATGTGATTTTCATAAGGAAACAGAACAAATGAACAAATACAGATAAGAAAATGGCAGTATATTCTTGGAAACGTTCTTATACGCAGCTCACGATCGAATGTGATCGTACGCATGTTTCGTGACTGGGGCCCAATCTCTCTGGTGAATGCTGATTTCAGGTCCGCGCCAGGCAGCAGCGTGGGCTCCGAAGAGCAGGAGCTCCCTGTTACACACGTACCAAACCATCCCTGACCGGTGAGCTGCCGCCGTCCGCCACTCCCGCGAGCGCTGTGACTGACCCATATTTATCTCCTTTTATCTCCTGTCTTCTGCTTAAACTGGTAGTCTGATGGGTGGGGAAGCATTCTCCTCAAAGCCAGGGTCACTGGTATAAAATCTGTTGTGTTGTCACCACACAACATAGTGCAAGCATTCCATACTGTCACCAGGGATGGGTAGTACATCCGTTACATGCATTTGAAAAATGAAAATGTATTAGATTATATGAAATGCATACAAACATGGTTTTCTCAGCATGTTTTTAGTATGGGTGATACACACAGTGTGCCATTTTGTCTATAGTTAATAGATTTTGTAGACTGTAAAAAGATATTTGTTGGTGTATTTTCGCCCATCCCTGACCATCACCAACAAACAAAATCCACCAAATGTAGTCCTCCAGTGATTTTCCGTTTCCGTCCCAGAAATCCCCGGAGGCTTCAGCACAGAGGGAGTGACAGCAGCTGGATCACCCGAAGTCCCCACCTGGATGTCCCGCATCCAGGTGACCACAGACCTGCATCCGTCACCATGAGTGACTCTACTATCAGTCTCGCCCAAAGGAAGACCAAGGTACTCGTCTCATGGTTTAGAATAATTGTAAAAAAAAAAAAAAGGGAGAAAATTTTTTTAAAAGCCGGAGTTTGGAGCAAGATTTAAATAAGTGCAAACGAGTGTGTAGCCATCATAAAGTGCCCCGGGTAAGGGCTTGTGCTAAGTGCAAAGTGTAAGTGCACTAATGCCCCAGGGCGGCAGAGTGAATGCCTCCGAGGATAGAGGGAATCCTGGCTGGTAGGCTCATGGAGTCACACATTCAGCCACTGCCTTACCCAGGGAAGTAGAGTTTCAATCTGCAGGGTATTCCTAGCTGTGTTACTAAATAGCGCCCCCTCTGGTCAGTCTGACACCTGCGGTCTGTCTGTGCCAGCGGCGACCGTTTGGCATTCCCTCAGTACTTGCGACTGTGCAGTACTTGCAGAGCTCAGCGGGGCTGCAGAAAGAAACAAGGAGGCAGCTGGTTGTATGCCTCAGGGAACGTGCGTGCTACTCTGCAACCTTTCCCAAATTGATGGAGGTCGCTGCAGTGGTGCGGAGACTACATTTACTATTTTTGCTTTTGAAAATTGCAGAAGAAAAGAAAAAATAAAAAAAATAAAAATAATAATAATAAAAGTCATTTAAATGTAACGCTGTTGCAAGTTTGAATCGGGTAATATCAGGTGACATTTTGACCTGTTTGGCTCTACAGAGTCTGGGACCGGAGTTCAACACGATGCCGGACGATCAGCAGACGGTCTTGGAGTTGCCTGGATCCATTGTGGTACGTACGATTCCGATTCCCTCCTCACGAGGCAGGTGTCAAAGAAAATCACAGAGGAGAAGCAAGAAGGAATATTTCTCACAGACGACATGACCTGTCTGTCCTTTTGCCGCCCCCCCCCCCCCCCCCCCCCCTCCGTCATGGTGAAGGCAAGGAAAGGGAAGTCGTGCTCGTCCCAGCGGACCCTGAACATCATCATGCCAAACGGCCAGGGGATTGTGGTCAAGTGTGACATCAAGTCCAGGGGGCGGGACGTGTTTGACATGGTGGTGGCTCACGCCAACTTGGTGGAGCACTTCTACTTTGGCCTTGCTTTCCTTGACGGTAAGAGTGACGGACTTCACAGACGGCAACTTGTCCTGAATATTATTATTAAACAGCTCGTTTTAGTAGTAGGTTTGAGTCTTCCATTTATATGTGTCACTGAATATATCATCCTGTGGTGCCTTTTTTTCTAGATAATGAATTCTTCTTCCTGGAGAATGAGACTAAAATCTCTAAAGTTGCGCCTGACTGTTGGAAAAAATTCCCCACTGCTAGTTTCGTTCTGTTTCTTCGAGTCAAGTTTTTCGTCGATGACATTGGGTACACTCTGTAAGTGTATGAACTGTCCCATCACACACACCGTCTTGTCTGTGCTCTCCAGGATCAACAGCAGAGCTTGTGATGAGTGTTAAAGAGTGAGCATGAGTCGCGTTAAGCACTGAAGAGAAAAGGGGTTAAAGCAGAGCATCCCAACCCCGTTCCTGGAGATCTACCATCCTGTAGGGTTTCATTTCAACCCTAATTTGGTATACCTGATTCTGCTAATTAGCAGCTAAACCAGATTTCTAGCTGTTGTATGAGGTGTGCTTTGTAAGGGCTGGAGTGAAAACCTACAGGATGGTAGATCTCCAGGAGCAGGAATGTGCAACCCCAGGTTATAGCATGACAATATAAAAAAAAGAAACTGGTGTGTATATTTTTTGTCATGATGGCCCTGCCATGGAATGGAATGTTTTTTTGTGTTCCTTTTTGAAGGCACAAGCTCACACGGCACCAGTACTACTTGCAGCTGCGGAAGGACATCCTTGAGGACAGGCTGTACTGCAACGAAGAGATGGGCTTGTTTCTCGGTGCCCTGGCTTTACAAGTGGAGTTTGGGGACTACGTGCCTGAGGTAAAGCATGGCGCACATTTGCTGGCTACACTGGTGCTGTAAAGTGTGCGTATATTTATTGTTTACGTGTTTGGGTTGAAGCACAGACTAGATTTTTGGTCATCCACAAATTGGGAGGCATCACCTCTGAAGACTTCAGCAAGTATACACTCTTAAGAGGAAAAAAAGATGGTTTGTCTCCATAGGGGAACCCTCTTCAGTTCTTTACGGAACCCTCTGTGGTAGGTGTGAAAAGTGTGACAGCTCCCAGACTGAACCATTTTGCTTGACAAAGAATGCTTGAACTAGACAGGGTTCCTCAATGGAGACACAGAGGAGCCTTTTGGAAGCCTTTTGAGGGTGTGCTGTCGAAATAGGGCAACAGCTTTTTTTTAACTTTCCAGTCCTTTGACAGCTAGGAGGAGCTTTGAGAACTGGAGTGGAGGTGTGTCGAGGGTGATGGGTTTTTGTGGGTTTGGTGGGGTTGGTTGAGGAAGTAGCTGAAGTGCTCCACTCGCCCTTGACTGATAAGCATATTTAACGTTTGGCTGTATTTGGTCAGTTTATTAGCATTATTTAGCATTTAGAGGTCTGCTCAAAGTTTACTCTGTAACTTTGTGTGAAGGTTTACGGGAAGGGCTACTTCCAGCCAGAGCAGTACGTCTCCAAGGCTGTGCTGGGGAAGATGGCCTTGCACTGTTTAAAAGAAGAGTTGTCACGGTTACACGCCAGTAATGCCCGGATGCTTCCGGAAGAAGCCGAGATGGAGTTTCTAAAGGTGAGGATGCCTTAAAGGGAAAGTCCCCAGGAGGCCAAGAGCGTGTCTCGTCACTAATCCCTGATTGGGCAATGTATGCTAGCTCCACCCACTATGGGGGTTTAATAAAAAAGTCTCAAAACCCGCCAATGCCAAAACCAACTGAGCATCCGCCGTGGAATATTCCAGTGGCTAATTTGAGCATTTGTGTTTTTTTTTTTAACCCTTTGAAATTTAAGCAAGCTGGGTCTCTGGACAGGCGCTATGTAAATAGCATTAATCACCATCGTCATTATTATTATTACTGTTCTTATTATTGTTGTTATTATTGTATTTTCCCCTCGCGTGCTTCGCCCCTAGGTTGCCCAGCAGCTCCCAGAGTACGGCGTGCTGTTCTACCGCGTCGGTCGGAGAGAAGAAGCCGATAATCGGAGAGCTGGTCCTGGGGATATGTGCCAAAGGACTCATCGTCTATGAGTTCCGAAATAACTCCCGCGTTGCGAGTCTTAGGTTCCAGTGGAAGGAAACGGACAGCATTTCTGCAACTGTGAGTTCACATGGCCAAAAACGTGTTATTGTCATGTTTTCCTGCTTCATTTTATGGCATGTTTCACAAATTATAATTCAACTTTCCTATGATAAGATGGCAAAAAGTGATTGATCAAGGAAATATTTCTGCTCAAAACAGCTTTTTTAAAAGCTTACTTGATTGTGTATTTCTCTTTTGAATAAGACAAAATGAACAGAAATTATTAGAATTATTGGCCTGTAAAATATTTATTTGTTTCAATTCATAACCAAAGACTTTAAACAATAAATCCCTCATACTAAAAAGTTGTGCTGTGAAAAATAGCACACCTTCCAGTAGTGAAATATACTGGCTAACAAGATTTAGCTTCCTTTGTACATCCGTACAGCCAAAGTTTCTCAAACACTACACTGTATGTTGTTCGCAGCGACGGAAGTTCACTGTGGAAAGCAGCTCCAACAGGAAAAAGCACACCTTTGTAACCGAGAGCTCAAAAATCGCCCAGTATCTGCTCAACCTCTGCTCCGCACAGCACAAGTTTCACAATGAGATGAATTCTCGAAGGCTGAGCCAGAATCTGGCCTCAGGTACTATTTATCTTTAGTCTTATATACTGTACTAATACTGCTGCTGCTGCTAGTCCTGCTACCTGTTCTACAATTGCTATTAGAAGCTGTGATTATAGCTAGTATTTAAGGGTTTATGTTTATTATGTTGGTGTCTGATAAGTTCATACAAGGCAATGCACTTAATAACCAGATAACAAGATAATCCTACCATTATTGAGGGGGACAAACTTGTCTGTAAGTGTTGCGAAGACATTTTTGGACAATTTCTCACTCTTTGCCGCAGACGAGAGCGCTTGGAAGTACGGGGGCCTGAGTCGGTCTCGGCACGAGCACATGAAGCGGCTGTCCTGCTCGGAGATGGTGCTCACGCGCGCCGGCCTGAACGCCCCGCCCACCGACGCCCTCAGCAGGTCCTGCGAGGACCTGCCCGCCAACCTGGAGGCGCGGCTCAGGCAGCGCGTTCTCCACGAGGCCCGGGAACTGCGTCTGGAGTGCAGGTACGCCCCCCGTTACCGCCATCTCCACATCGGACTTATATGACTGCAGGTACACCCCCCATTACCGCCATCTCCACATCAGACTTATATGACTGCAGGTATACCCCCCTTACCGCCATCTCCACATCAGTCTTATATGACTGCAGGTAGACCCCCCTTACCGCCATCTGCACATCAGTCTTATATGACTGCAGGTAGACCCCCATCTCCACATCAGTCTTACATGACTGCAGGTATACCCCCCTTACCGCCATCTACACATCAGTCTTATATGACTGCAGGTACACCCCCCGTTACCGCCATCTCCACATCTACTCATCAGTCTTATATGACTGCAGGGAGACCCCCCTTACCGCCATCTACACACCAGTCTTATATGACTGCAGGTAGACCCCCCCTTACCGCCATCTACACATCAGTCTTATATGACTGCAGGTAGACCCCCATCTCCACATCAGACTTATATGACTGCAGGTAGACCCCCCATTATCGCCATCTCCACATCAGAGTTATATGACTGTAGGTACACCCCCCTTACCGCCATCTGCACATCAGTCTTATATGACTGCAGGTAGACCCCCCTTACCGCCATCTACACATCAGTCTTATATGACTGCAGGCAGACCCCCCATTACCGCCATCTACACATCAGTCTTATATGAATACAGGGAGACCCCCCGTTACCGCCATCTCCACATCAGTCTTATATGACTGCAGGTTCTCTCCTTTCACTTCCGTAACCGCCATCTCTACAAGAAAGTCCTTCAGTTAGACTTATGTGTGTGTGTACTATCCTGAGTCATGGCTTTTTAGAGGCGAAAGAATGTCATGGACCTGGCCTGTAACTAACTAACTAACTAACTCACGAAATCACTCACTCACTCACAGTATAGCTGCAAACTCTAGTGTCTAAAGCATGTTGCCAAGTGGTGTAAACAATGCGTAACGCATGTTCATAGTTGACGCAAATCCAGATTATCTTGATCGACAAAGCGAACCCCCTACTGTAACCCTGACCCCACAGGTTAGGTCTAATTCCTACAGTGGGCCCCATTCACGTACTTAAACAACACTCTACCCAGAACCCAACCAAAACACTTCATGCAATCACAGATGAATTACTAGCCATTTAACCAGTGTGTATCTGTACATCTTATTATATGTGCTTATTTAATAACAGTGTAATTACATACTGAAAGTGCTTGCTAAACGCGTCTGTAAACAGTTAATATCCATTATTATAGTTCTTATTGTAATTATATACAATTGCAGTAGATTAAATACAAATATCTACATATTATTTTTTATTTTATTTCACAATTGTTTTTCTGTGCATGTGATTCATGTTATGATTGATTTAAAAAAAAAAAAAAAAACTTTTAAAGCAATGGTCACATGCATTGAACAGAGGACCGTCTGTGTATTGACTAGATCTGCTCATCTCTGTCTTCAGGCTGTACAATGAAAGTGAAGCTTCTCCATTCTAAAAGGCAGCTGTGACGTACAGACATGGACGTGTGTGTACTAGGCAGCCATTTTAATGAATTGGGTCTCTTCCCCTTCCTCCCCCCCCCCCCCCAGTTCTCCAGAACCCATCCCTCGCGTGCTGTCCAGCAGCTCCCTGCAGAAGAACGACTCCGAGGCGTACTCCCTCGCCTCCACCTCCATCAGAGGTAGGGGGTCTGGGGGGGCGGAGGCTGCGCGAGCGACTGAGCCGCCCCGTGACGCTCGTTCTCCGAGCGGATGAGCGGCGCTCTTGGAAGGAGGCCAGCGGCCCGTCTAATGCGCCGGAATTAGCTCCTCCCACCGACCTGCCGACCCCTCGGGTCACGGGAGAACCGGGTTGCTCTGGATCGCTCCCTCCTAAGTTCTGGAAGGGCAGTGTACCGGGTTAGGGAACTGGGCTCGGAAGTCAAGGGATTGCAGGTTCAAATCCAGAGTGCAGAAGTCCCTGCTGTATCCATGAGCATGGGTATATAAGTTGTCTTCTGAGCAAGTCACAAGAAATGTGATTTGATTGAGACTGAGAATGGTTGGAGGGATAGTTAATCCACTGATGAGCTCAGCTCGCTAAAAGCTTTTCAGTGGAGTGACGTGTCCCATCGCTGGCTATAGAACCCTGACCGTACCAAAGCTAACGGTGGCTAGTCCAAAAACTAGTAAAAGCCTCTTTCGATTAAATTGAGATACAAATAATTTGAATTGAGGATTCAGTCATGGAAAAATGGTTGCCAACTAAAGCATGGCAGAAAATGCAGAAATGTTTTTTTTTTTTTTAAGACAGGGCATGGGACGACTCAAGTGAGGGGGCACGCTGCTGTTGAGAAAAAGTTAACAGACAAGATTTTGTTTTTCTCGCGCAGTGGACACCCCGACGAGAGTGACCCCAGAGAGGGAAATCATATGCGTGTCCCTGAAAAAGGACCCCAGACTCGGCCTTGGTGAGTAAAAGTCTCATTCATGGCAAGTTTAAGAGTCCCTTGCGCTGCATTTCAGGATAACATCTAACTGGAATGCATGTACTGTATACTGTAGCTGGCAGAACAGAGTGAAGGTATTCCATTCTTTTTGTCCCTCACCGAATAATGGAATGCATGTCTATTATATTACATTTTATAGAAAAATTTTAATTGTGATTATGATATTACAAAATTTGAAACAACATTGCTGCAATATTATGTTCACTATTACAGTGTTTTAAGTCAATTATAAAGTAATTTATCGCAGTGTATAGAAATCACAATACGCATTTAGTGCTAAGAAACGATATGAGCAGCTTCCTCTGTGTGTCCTGTTCATAATGCACGGTGCAGGCTTTATAATCGTTGGGGAAGACAACACAGGGAAACTGGATCTTGGGATCTTTATTGCCTCGGTTATACCTGACGGGCCAGCTGACAAAGATGGCCGCATCAGACCAGGTAATATCTTAAATATGATTTTATATGAATTTCTTGTCAAAAATGAGTATTCATATTCACTATTCAGTTTTGGTCTTATTTTTCACTATCCTTTATTCCTGCATGCATTTTGCTTTCATATATTCCTCATGGGAGCCTATATCAGGTTGGCAGCTTAAATGCAATAAAAGGAGAAAAAAAGGATTACAAATCCATGTGTAGTGTTTTTTTCTTTGTTGATATTGGAGCTTTCTTTCATCGATATTTAAAGGGTTTTCCAAAGGTATGTGTCTGTGTTTGTGGGATGTGCTTAAGGTGGCCGGCTGATCTCTCTGAACAAGATCAGTCTGGAGGGGGTGACCTTCAGTACGGCGGCCAACATCCTGCAGAACTGCCCGGACGAAGTGGAGCTGATCGTGTCCCAGCCCAAACGTACGCTAACCTTAGCTTCCATAGCACAGTGGAGCTGATCGTGTCCCAGCCCAAACGTACGCTAACCTTAGCTTCCATAGCACAGTGGAGCTGATTGTGTCCCAGCCCAAACGTACGCTAACCTTAGCTTCCATAGCACAGTGGAGCTGATCGTGTCGCAGCCCAAACGTACGCTAGCCTTAGCATCCATAACACAGTGGAGCTGATCGTGTCCCAGCCCAAACGTACGCTAACCTTAGCTTCCATAACACAGTGGAGCTGATCGTGTCCCAGCCCAAACGTACGCTAGCCTTATCATCCATAACACAGTTGAGCTGATCGTGTCCCAGCCCAAACATACGCTAGCCTTAGCTTCCATAACACAGGCAGAACAGGTAGCTTTAGCTAAGTGGAGCAGATCATGTCCCAGCCCAAACGTACGCTAGCCTTAGCTTCCGTAACACAGATAGAGAAGGGTAGCTATGAGAATCAACCCCCCCCCCCCCCACTTGACCCAGGTCTGGCCTCCATTACATGTCAATCCCAATGTTGATGTTTCCATGTGTTTTTATTTGGTCTTCATGAACAGAAACGTTGCAAGACAGCAAGAGCTCGCTGACGCAAAGCAGCATGGGATTGATGATGGAGCACAGCTTTGACTCCCAGACCACGCTGACCGCCGAGTATCGGCCGGCTGTGGAGGAGCTGGAGGAGGTCCTGTCTGGAATCATGACCCCAAAATCTGTCCGAAGGCTGCACATACCAGTGGTGCGAATTCTGGACCCGCAGGTATGTCTAAACATGGGGATGGATCTTTGGTGTTATAGGGCTGTGTCCCATGTACACATCCTGGGGCTGTTGTTAAGGACAGTGGTATCATACACTCCAAAAAGTGCTAGGATATTGTGTCTGTGGAGAGAGAGAGAGAGAGAGAGAGATTTTTTTGGGACAATTCCATTGAAATTCAGTTAATTCAGTTCAGAAAATTAGTTTTTTATATTCATGTATTTAAAGTTAACCATGTACTGTAATTCTTGTGTTTTTCCTTGTTCTGTGATTGGTACAGGATGGCCGCTCCAGATCTTCCTCTATATCCAGTTTGAGGCCAGCTGAGCTGCTCTTTGTGGAACTGAAGAAGGAAAATGGCAGCCTAGGAATCAGTGTCACTGTAAGAGAACTACACAGTATTCCTGCTTGTTACTCTAAGCCATTACACCGAGTCATTACTCTGAGCCATTACAGTAATGCCTTAGCATACAGACATGCATACAGTGGCAATGCTGCAGCAGCAATATATGGATGTACTGGAGTTTTCTCCAGTCAAGTTGCATCCATTTTTGAAAAATACACACCTGCTAGAAAAGATCTGAACAAGGAAAGGGTCACGTTTGAACCAATTCTGTGTGTGCTCAGCAGGATGTAAATTTTCCCAGCACTAGTAAGAGGTCTCGTAGTTTTTTTCTTTCTTTGGTTCATTGCTGTATTTAAAAAGTGACACCTTGTAATGGCTACGCTTGTCCTCAGGGGGGCATCAACACCAGCGTGCGCTACGGCGGGATTTACATCAAGAGCCTTGTCGCCGGAGGAGCCGCAGAGCAAGATGGCCGAGTGCAGATAGGTAGACTCCCCCCCCCCCCCCCCCACGCCTGCAACACAGCCCCCCCCCACCACAAAATTAATTAATGAATTAAAATACAAATGTCATTACTTTTATCAAAGCAAAGGCAAAAGCGGCAGGTGCTTGGGCACCCAGAGCCCCAACTCCCCCCCCCCCCCCCCTATTTATTGGTTTGCAAAAAGGAGTGGAAGAACATGCTAAAGTTTTCTAAAACCCTTGGGGTCTAAGCAAGTATCTGAAACACTGAAGGTTTATATCAGAGCAGTGAACAGACAGATAAAGCTCTGTGTAGTAGATGTATGACAATGACAGGCTGCTCGCTTGTTATCATATGTTCTGTACCGCAGGTGATCTACAAAGCAAAGTACGCTGCCACCATTTTGATTGTAGTTTTTAAGACACGTTTGTTTATGGCATGAGACAGCTGGCCACGCCCCCTGACTGTGCTGTGTTCTGTTGTCCAGGTGACCGGCTGCTGGAGGTGGACGGGACTAACCTGCGCTGTGTGACTCACAAACAGGCCGTGGAGTGCCTGAAAAAGACTGGAGAGGTACTGTATGAGTGTGCTATCAGAATGTAAGACTGCACCCCCCCTCAACACTGCACCCAGACACTGCACCCCCCCACACTGCATCCTGACACTGTATGACTCCCCCCCCCTCCCCTCCACACTGTACCCTGAAACTGTAGGACTCCCCCGTGACACACACACACTGCACCCGAGAATGTATGTAAATGTATGAGAAAAAATATGCATCATTTCTACATTTTTTATGGTCATAGGTACCCATACTACTAGAGAATTCTTTTGGCTCATCCAAACTCAAAAACAAACCCATATCCTGACCTTTCAAACCATTACCTGAACACAGCCGTGAACTCACCTCAACCCTCAGACTTAACCAAAGGCCTACCTGTAACGACTGACCTGTAACAGCTAACCGGTAAACCTCACACCGTGGGTCTGTCCGCTGATGGAGTGGAACGCCATGCTGTAGTTAATCTATAACACGCTACGCTCAGATGATTTTAGCCAGTGGCTCCCAGCCTCTCAGTCATGCAGCTCCTTCAGAATTAACATGTTAATAACAATCCCACGAACGAACCATTTTGTTGCGAACGTGCATTGTAATAAATGCTGAATTTTAAATGATCAGTTATCTGCAGGAATTTTAGTGATGTATACAATGGCTAAATTACTTCAAAATAATTATTTTACCTAGTTACGCTGCGTATACTTCTTTTTTCTCCAACTCATTGTAATTAGTTAGGACTGTTAAATTAATTCTAAACTGAACTAGCATTTTCTGCAGAACATAACGATACATAACAAGAATAGGCCATTCAGCCCATTTAGGTTCGTCATTTAACTACAAACAGAGTATTTTTTACTGCAGGTATCGTTGCTTGTGCCAGTAAAGAATAAAGTAAACATATTTGATGTATTTTAGGGAATATAAATGAGATTTTTAAAAAAGTAAAGAAAAATAATTTTTAAGAGAATTCAAATCCATATCAGTATTGAGTTAATAACTAATCAGACCTCACTGACTGAGGTCGCAGGTGAAATGTGAACGCGCGCGCACACGCAGTGGGTCCCCCGGGTCTGGGGGGTCTGGGGTCTGCGCGGGGTGTTGAGAGGGGAATCCTGGCGCAGTCCGCACCGCGAGTGGCCCGGCGGCTCAATGCTCGCATCTCATTAGTGGTTCTTAAAGGGGCGGCGCGCTTAATGCGACCCGTCGTCACGTCTCCAGCCGGCACTTGTTTGGTTATTAACTTACAATGCGAGGGCATCGCCGAGGGTCACTGCCCCCGACAGACCCCCCCGCCGCCGCACCCCCTCCCCAGTCTGTCAGCAGGACTGCTGCGTTTACCAGTTTGACATTGCCGCCGGTCGCCCCGAAACACCGCCGGCAGCCACGGCGGGGACGGGACAGAGCGTTCCTGGAATCCAAACTGACGTGCGGCCAAAAAAAAAAAAAAAAAAAAAGAAAAACATATGTTTACTTTTGCTGTTATTTTTACCCGGCCCCTAATTGGATTTTAAAGTCCTAGGACAAGCTGGCACTCGCTTGTGTGCGTGTGTGACATCACAGCAGACCGGACTGAGAGGCGGAGCTTAACAGAGCATGGTTCCTTTTTTTTTTTTTTTGATTAGGTAACCTATTGGAATGAGGCATGCGGTGTAATTACATAATGCAACGTGGGATGAATTAAAGGGCACCTTGGGAAAATTGTCTGAAAAAATATTTCTACCCTTATTTTTATTGTGTTCCTAAAGGTAGGTCTAGTTATATTGGAACTGATTTAAAATGTTTGAAGTATTTGCAGTACTTTACTTTAAAAAAAAAAGTTTTTTAGCATGAACCCTGGGGGATGTTCCTGTTGATAAAGCTCTTTGTGTGGAAATAAGCAAAAGTCAATTTGCTGAATAAGGAAAGCCAGAGCCAAGCTAGCTATTTGTTGGTCAAGTAAGAAAGTGGTAGCATGAGCAAATTCATTAATTATTCAATTTGGCAAAGTAACTTCTCAAATGAAGTTAGACATAAAGCTACAACATAAATTGACATAAACAGATTCAATAAGATTTAAAAAAAAAATCAACTTATCGTATTTGTGTTTTCATCAGAATTTTCATCAGAATTTTGACCTGACTTGCTAAGCATTATTAAAAATAAAATAAAGACCCTTAGTCAACCATTGAGCCAAATAGCACACTTGTGACTAGGTTCAAAGCAATCCTTTTAATTCCCGTCCAAGACAGAACATTACTGTGTCTGCAGCATGTAAGATCCAGCGAGCAGGCAGTCTCAGTCCCCCCCCTCCCTGTTCCAGGTGGTGAACCTGGTCCTGGAGAGGGAGACCGTGTCCGTGCCCTACTCGGTCAGCACCGAGGGACAGGACGGCCTCCGCAACCCCCCCAGCCAGAGCCCCTCCCCCATCAGGAAGCGCAGCCAACCCGCCGCCGTTCCCATGGAAACGCCCCTGCCCGTCAAGGCCAAGGACTACAGCTTTGTGTCGGACGGTAAGACGAGACAGCGCAAAAGAAAAGAAAAGAAAAAAGAAAAGAAAAAAAGGGAGAAACATCTTCACTGAATGATGGCAGCATTGACACCGGCCTGTCACTGGAACAAACCATAACTCACCATCACACACCATTACAACACCATCACACACGATTACACACCATCACCACGCACACTGAACTCTGCAAACCAAACGCACACTGCATAACACCCGACTGATAACTGAACACCTGACTGATAACTGTAATAAGTGCAATCCAATTATACTGCCAGCTGTAGCTGAGATGGTTAATCATTTAATGCTACATAACCTAATTATATTGTAGCAGCCTCTGTAAGATCATAATTGATCTCATTATATGTAATATTGCTGATATAATCTTTTTCATGTTTGTATTGGGTCTGTTGTATTTATATTACTTTTTATGCCTTTATACTTCAAGGGAAAACACACAGATTTAATGTTATTGTAATTAATTGATTCATCCCGTGTTGGAAGATTCAAAACATGTTTATCTGAGTTGTGGTTGTCTAGATATTGTACTTGCTCTGTATCTGAAACAGTCCTCAATGACTCAACTATGCATTACATTTAAAGTGGGCGTAGCTTCCCTGGTGATACAATATGCAGTAATTTCAGATTTTTCTGCGATGGGAGACAGATCTACAGAACACTGGTATCATATTTACAAGATCAACTGAATTTACCAACTGCAATGGGCTTTCCCCTTTAACTTGATTATGACAACAGTATTTCCCTGAGGAGGCAGTAAAGTCAGCACGTGGGCAGTTGAGCAGTGCAGATGACCTCTGACCCCTCGTGTTTGTGCAGAGAACACACAGGAGGTGACTTTGAGAAAGAACCTGAGCGGCCTGGGATTCAGCTTCCTGATCTCGGAGCTGGACACCCCGGAGGATTCTGGGAACGTGGTCCGGATAAAGAGGCTCTTCCAGGGACAGCCGGCGGAGGAGAGCGGGCTCGTCCAGCAGGGTGACATCATCCTGGCCGTCAACGGCCTGGCGGTGAAGGGACTGTCCTACCAGGTAAGCACAGGGGTGCACAGTGAGGGCCAATTCCATGCAAGTTTTTCCATCCTGTTTGATCTTTTCTTTCAGTGTCACCATAATCAAGAGATTAGGGAAAGTTTGAAATAAAGTTTGAACTTTTCCCACCCGAGAAACAACTGCACTGTGAACGGGCATGTTATTACTTCAATCTGAAAACCACCCAACCTGAAACTGAGTCCCTCAGAGGTGAAGGGAAGGCTCTGTGTATCTGTGCCCTTGAAAGCTCCTTCTGAAAGCAGGGGTGTCCAGTGTTGTCCAAAAAGGGCCGGTGGGGGGTGCAGGTTTTGGTTTTAGCCCACCACTAAGACACCTGATTCAACTAATTAACTAATCATGGTCTTCAATCAAGACTCCAGGTAGAATCGGGTGTCTTTAGCGCTGGGCTAAAACAAAACCCTGCACCCGCAGCGGCCCGTTTCGGATAAGACCGTTATCCAAAAACACCCCCGCTCTAACGTGTCAGCATTGGCGCCTTAATCTGGGGAAATCTAGCCCCCTGGAACACACGGGATTAAATGGAGGAGCTCATTTAGGAAGTGAGTCAGGTCCAGCCTCCCGCGAACTCTGCGTGGACAGCGGCCAGCTCCCATGATGCATTGCACAGATGGCCCTGTCGTTTGCGCCCCCCCCCCCCCCCCCCCGCCCCCGCAGGGAGTTCTGCACCTCCTGAGGGGGGCCCCAGAGGAGGTAACCCTGTTGCTGTGTCGCCCCCCTCCCGGCACGCTGCCCGAATTTGACGCCAATGCCATGGTAAGACTCCGCCAATAAAGACGTTTCAATAAACAAATAATCATGTGAGAAGATTACAGCTTCTTTCACTGAGATAAGGTTTACACACAGAATGGGAGCAAATGCAAATTCATTTTTTTAAAAATCCCATTTCATTCTGCTGTACAAAGCATATCCATTTGCTGAATACATGCTTTCCTTACAATGGCTTATTTTGCGTCCTTGCTTAATTTCCTTGCGTCCTTCCCTCATGTCCTTTCCTTGCGTCCTCCGTTGAGTGGAGCTAAGGAAGCTAGGAAAGGAGGCAAGGACAGGAAGCGAGGGGGTAAATTAGGCGACTGGAAAGAGCCCTTGCTCTAGTGCTCTAATGTGATGCAGCTGTATGGCTGTATGAGAAGTGATGTGATGACTGTCCCCCTGTGTCTCTCAGACTCCCATTCCGTCTCCCACTCGAGAGCACAGATCAAAGTCCATGGACCTGCAGGTGGCGGGCGTGACCCCCGAGTTTCACCGGCTGCTGCTGCAGAGGGTCCAGGAGAAGGCCTGGAGACAGGTGAGCGTGTCTGAGGGCCGGGAGGGGCCCCAGGCGCTGCAGCAGAGCCCAGAGAACAAGCCGAAGGCGGAGCTGGCCCCCTCCCCACACTCCAGCTCCAGCGCAAGCAGTAATGCCGGGGAACACGAAACAGCGACCGCCGCTGACACTGAGCCCTCCCTGGCAACAGGCTCCGCCCCGGAGGAGGAGCCAAGTGATTCTAGCGCTGCCTACACCAATCACGCTACCACGTCTGAAAGGTAACGCCTCTCATGTTTGCCCTCAGTGACCTTAACTGAATAAAATGCACTGATGCACTGTCCTTCATATAGATTCAAAGGTTTGACCTTTGACCTTCATATATATATATTCAAAGGTTTGACCTTGAAAACCAAAACTGATAGACAAATCAAAATCAAGATAGATAGACTTTTGTACAGTATTGATCAATGTTGGAAAGTGGCAAGCTCTGGATGTTGTACAGCAGCAGCGATCAGTATTGGAAAGTGTAAGCGGTGGATGTTTTACATTATTGATCGTTATTGGGTAATGGGAGAAATGGATATTTTACAGTATTGATCGTTATTGGGTAATGGGAGAAATGGATATTTTACAGTATTGATCGTTATTGGGTAATGGGAGAAATGGATATTTTACAGTATTGATCGTTATTGGGAAATGGGAGAAGTGGATATTTTACAGTATTGATCGTTATTGGGAAATGGGAGCCGTGAATATTTTTTGGAGAGAGTGTGATTTGTTTTTGGGGCCTGTGTCTACAGCACCGTCCCGGAAGACCCCGCCACCTCGGCGGAGAACGGGCTGGTCATCCTGGCGGACGAGGAGTACCTGACCATCACCTCCACCTCTGGGAGCCCCGTCAGCTGCAGCTCGGAGTCCCCCGATGGCCCCATGTATGGAGTCGTGCCCAGCCTGCTGCCCCCCGAAAACCCCCCGGCCGAGCTCTCTTACTTCAGTAACTACGCGTGGGACGAGTCGGAGGAGGATGAGGAAGACCCGGGGAAGGTGAGGCGCACAGAGGAATCTCCGATTCCAAGACGTTGCATTACATCAAGTTGCATAATATTACCGTACATTGCATTGTATTACGTTTCATAGTATTTGCATCAGGTGTGGAAGATTTAAAAAATATTTCATACCAAATGCAATTAGCATAAAGCATAATTAAATCTGTGGGGCACATTTTACTGTAAATAAAAGTATCATTGAACAATGCAACTGAATTTTTTATACTGTATTTTGTATTTACTGTTTGTTATAAGGGATGTGAAATAGGACTTGTGTGACTTACAGTGCTGAATTTTGGACCTATGAGGCAGTCTTTCTTTCATCTTGTTCATTTGAATGTTTGAATGTTCTAATATGAATGAGACCAACTGTAGATGTGACTTAAATCCCTTCTTCTTGAATTTCTCTCCACTAGGACATGATGAAGGAGTATGAGCTGAAGGTGACGCTCACCAAGTCCCGGAGCGGGAGCTTTGGGTTCACCATCGCACGGAGCAAGCTGGACGACTGCTACTACATCCAGGACGTCCTGGACAATCCTGCCAAGGCGGACGGCAGGCTGCGAGGCGGAGACCGCCTGATCACGGTACGATGGAAATGAAGATCTCGATTCGGTTCGTGACGTGCCCAACCGGCGAAAATCCCGGTTTAAGGCAGCTGGGGGTTCATCCTACTGAAGAACTGTCCTAGTGCATGGATGGGCCCCATGGTCTGGTATTGGATAAGGCTCTGTTATAGTGCATGGATGGGCCCCATCGTCTGGTATTGGATAAGGCTCTGTTATAGTGCATGGATGGGCCCCATGGTCTGGTATTGGTGAAGTTCTACTGCATTGATGGGCAGTGTCCCGTACCTGTTAAGACCCTGTTCTGGTGCGTGGATGGGCCCCATGGTGGTCTGGTATTGGCTAAGGCTCTATAATAGTGCGTGGATGGGTCCCCTGTTGTCTGGTATCAGTTAAGACCCTGTTCTAATGCATGGATGGGCCTGGTGGTCTGGTTTTGATCCAGACAGTGCCAGAGCTGGCAGCCCCCAGGTTGACACACAGTTTCCACTTGTTTTTGGAAGGATGGGATGTTTCAGTCACAGGTGTATACAGTATATACGTTTAGTACTATAAAATCAGCACAGTACTGTTCAGAAGAGCGTGATGTTGTAATAGCGCGCTGGTTTTTTTTTCCCGCTCTCCTTCGACGCTGCAGGTGAACGGCTACGACGTGACGAACGTGACGGACGACGTCGCCATAGAGATCCTGCGGTCCTCCACCAAACGGCTGAAGATGGTTTTGGGGAGGGCGGTGCAGAACCTGCGCGCCCCCCCTCCGCCCGACAGCCTCCCGGACATCACCCTGTACAAGACGCCGACGGGACAGCTCGGTGCGTTACGCAGCCTCGTCGGGCACATTTAGCTAAAAATTGCCACGGATACCAAAATACCAAACATTATTCTGGTGGGAATAATGGAGACCAGGGGGGGTGTTTCAAAAAGCAGGATTACGGAGTTACTTGGATAGCTGCGCTGAGTAAAACCTGGAGCAGTTCTTTTTTTTTTTCTTCAGTCCACGTTCCAGTTTTGGGAGGGTTCCGGTTTTTACTCAGTGCAGTCATCCAGCCAACTCAGGAATCCTGCTTCCTGAAACAGGCCCTGGAGTGACCAATCTTCTGTGATCACGAGTGCACTCATACTGGTTACAGAAGATAGGTCTTACACACGCTGCACTCAATGCCATAACTCAAACCATTAAAGCTTTTGCAGGTAGAAAGCTAACATTAGCAGTTAGCATGCTATCTGGTTGGCATTGCAGGTATAAAGCTAACAGGGGGAATTAGCAAAGCTATCAGGGCCATTAGCAGTAAGCATGCTATCTGGTTGGCATTGCAGGTATAAAGCTAACAGGGGGAATTAGCGGTTAGCATGCTATCTGGTTGGCATTGCAGGTATAAAGCTAACAGGGGGCCATTAGCAGTTAGCATGCTATCTGGTTGGCATTGCAGGTATAAAGCTGACGGGGGGCATTGGCAGTAAGTGGCAGGGCATTTACGTTCTGGAGGTGGTGCCAGCCTCGCCCGCCAGTGAGGACGGCAGTATTCAGCCCAACGACAAAATCCTCTACATCTGCGGCAAGTGCACCATGGGAATGAGCCTGGAGGACGCAGTGAAAGCCTGTGAGCTCGCCCCACGCAAGGTCAAGCTCAAGGCCGTCAGGTGAGCCGCTCCCCTCGCCGACAGAACGAGCTGCGATTGGTTCACCAGCGTCACGATGTCTGACTCTCCTGTTCTGTGTCTGTCTTCTGCGTTTAGAGACGACCAGCCTGTGACGTCAAAGGGAAAATGGAATGGTATGTTTTCATATAATTATATTATAAAGCCTTGTATAATTGTTAAATAATGCTTTTATGACGGGGCATCGATAAGCTGTTTAACCCCTGTCAGGTGCGAGGTCAGAAATATGTGATTAGAATGTTCTTAACTGAAAATTCTAACGCTGATGTCACAATGGCTGCTGGTGATTGAGAGCAATGGAGTTCTAGAACACTGACTTCGGATTTTGAAGGAAAAAAAACAACAATTCCAAAGAACCTGCTCTCCAAAGGGTTTAATAGCACTTGTGTCTTGTTTGCCGTTAAAGGGAGAGTTGCATGCGCATGTTACCGACACAGTCTGTAGTAGGCTGGGCTCGTTTATATTCCACCATCTAGACCCCCCCCCCCCCCCCCCCCCCCCCCCCCCCCACCCTCCCCAAGTAAGTAAAATAATTACTGCTGGCAGAGGCTGCCTTTCGCCATCGCTCATCTGCGCCGCCTCGTTCTCGAGCGGACAAGGCCGCTGCTCGCCGGATCGCGCCGTGCGTCTGTTTAACCTTCCCCTGGGCTGATCGAGCGTTCGTGCTGTCAGAGCCGCGGTCCCCCCCCCCCCCCCCCGGCTGAGCGGAGCTGGCTGCTCGGCTCGCAGACCGAGAGGTTTAACTCTAGTCGGAAGTGACATGAACGAGACGTGAAGCTGCTCCGGTGGCTGCCGTGCCGACCTCACCGTCAGTCAACGCTTCGTTGCCCTCGCCGACGTCTGGAGCGCGGTGTCAGTTTCTATTAGGGAAACCCCCCCCTCCTCACTTCATTGCCAAAGTGTTGGGTTTTTTTTTTTTTTTTTGCTCATTTAAACCAAGCGCAGGAACCACGGCTACAAAATAAATAAATAAACAAAATAAATAAATAAATAAATAAATAAATAAATAAATAAACAAACACTAAATGCTTGTCGAACACATGACATTTAGGCTATATAGGCCAGGGAATCACAAGCGGTTCCAAATTCATTTTGCCAGGCAAGCAGAATGAATGTCCTTTTGTGTACGCTGTGTGTGTGGGCAAATGATTGACAGACAGGCTGTTAATTCGGGGGATGTAACCTATTTTATTGTATCTTTTTTTAATATTTTAAACTAATATATTATTATATTTTAACGAATATATTATTTTTAAATGTATTGTTGGAACAAATAATTAATTCAAATAATTAAAAACATAAAAAATTTCAGTTGCCTGCAGAACCACATACATATTCTAAAATGTTAAAAATAGAAAGAAGATGAGTTTTTCCACTCTTGGAAGTTGTTTGAAGGAAATCCTGAAGCGGGTCCTAACATTTTCAGCATTGGGCCTATTTAGAACTCACACTTGTCATCCTTTCTAAATTCTTAGTTTTGAAAAAAAGTTATGTGGTGTTTTTATCATACAGAAATGGACAGTGGTGGTGGGGTTTTTTTTTTTTTCTTCTCCAACTGTAACTGAAACGTCTTCCCAAACCGTCTCTCCAGGTTTATTCGAATGGAAGAAGGACATCAAGTTTTTCCCGCGGTCCGAGGAGCACAACCCGGCGGGGCCCGCAGCGGCGGCGGGCGAGGACGGTACGGAATCTGGTTTCTCGCCGCCGATTGTCCCCGTCGTGCAGCCCGACCCCGCCGTTGACAGACGGAGCCTGTCTGGGGCAGAGGGATTAATTATTTGCGAGGCCCTCCAGCGGGGGGGGGGGGGGGGGGCAGGGGGGGGGGGTACTGAGCTGCATTTTTGCGCGCTGTCCATAAACCCGGCTCATCCGGCCAGCGCGCGCGCGCGCCGCGGTTGCCAGGGGAGACGGCTAAGCGGGAGGTAGCTCTTGAAATAGGGAGGCGCGTCCCTCCCGTCAGGTGAGGAGGAGACCCGTTCATCAACACTCCTCCTCGTGCGGCGACCGCACTGAAATGGAGGTCAGCTCTTCGGCGACGCTGAAATGGCTGCACGGAAAGGACGCCGCTGTGAGTTCTTGACTTGTTTCAGATTTTGCTCACCAGCTCTGTCGGCGAAGTCTGGGTACGATACGACTCAGTGTCTCACGGTGTCAGTCGGTATAGCGTTGACTCAGCGGAGTGGTTTTATTATTGCTTTCTCTGATAGCCTACGTTGTAAGAACTATTCGGAGTTGCGGTCTTTTCATTTACTTTCGAGAAAGAATATCCATTAATTTAACACTTTTCAACATGTATCTATAACTGGAGCTTGAAATCAATTTTCTGGATAGGGATAGAAGAACTTTAAGACTCTCTTAATGTAGTAACTGCCCCTTAATAAACTGATTTATTCATTTAGTTTTTCCAACTGTAGCTTGGTTTTGTGGTTGTTTTATTAATAACATGATGGGAGACTCTCTCGATTTGTGAAAGAGCTGAAAGATCCTGCTATTTACAGAGGGAACTCCAAAATGAGCACCAGTAAGCAGGGATCCAGAAAGCAGTGTTTAGCGTCAGCTGGGCCTTTAGAGGAGAGCCAGGAGAGTGGCATGCACATGTTTTGAGGCCTGCGATCATCTGAACGGTTTCTCTCTCTCTCTCCCGCTGTCCAGCCACAGTCACAGTCACGCCCAAGCCCAGCGTGAAGTTCAGAGGGCGTCTCTCCTTGACCTCAGAGCAGGAGGTAACTGCCCCCTTCCTTTCATCCAGGTGACAGCACCTGAAACCCGACCCCCCCCCACCCTCCCCCCACCCCTCTAATCCCGCTTTGTCCTTTGGGCTGTTAATGGCCCCCATCCCCGCTGGCATCACCCTCGCTAGATTCATGCATTAATATTTCACTGGCCTTTCCTTCAGAATGACGTGACATCATCACCCTTGTTTCCTGGCAGCCAGGACCTTTCATAAACCGGCGTAGGGATCTGACGTCAGGCGCTGGGGCTGTTGCCGGGTCTACGCTGTCCTCTGTAACTGTTAGCGGTGTAGCGTGTGGCCATGCCTGGGATAGGACCTTCTCTCCACTGGAGAAGGGGGAGAGGAGTGATATGGTTCTGGAAGAGCATAGCCCTGACCCCCTCCCTCCTCTCCTCCCCCCACCCCCCGCAGAGCTGCATTATCCAGGTGGAGTTCCAGAAGCCGGAGAGGGGGGGGCTGGGCTTTTCCCTGGTGGGGGGCGTTAACGGGAGCGTGCTCCGGGTGAGGGAGATCTGCTCGGGGAGCCTGGCCCAGCAGGACGGCAGACTGAGGGTGGGAGACGTGCTGCTGGAGGTAAGCTGTCAATCACACCGTCAATCACACCGTCAATCACCCTGTCAATCACACATCCATAAAGACTCTCTGTGGCCACTATGACCCTGAGTAACATCTCGGCTCCACACAAAGGGGATATATTTTGTTATATTGTAGAAATCCATAAAGATCAGCTTAAGTAATTCAGTTAAATTCTATGTTTTTGTGTGTGTGTGTGTGTGTGTGTGTGTGTGCGTGCGTGCGTGCGTACGTGTGTGTGTGTGCAGGTGAACGGCATCATCGTGTCTGGGCTTAGTCCACAGTAAAGTGGTGGACATCCTACGCAAGGCGGAGGGCTCAGTGCAGCTGACCATCTGCAGGGATACCCTGCCTCAGTGTGGCTCTGCCCCTGGCCTCGCCCACTGCCCCGCCCCTGGCCCCACCCCCGGCCCCGCCCACTGCCCCACCCCTGGCCCCGCCCACTGCTCCGCCCCTGGCCCCACCCCCGGCCCCGCCCACTGCCCCACCCCTGGCCCCGCCCACTGCTCCGCCCCTGGCCCCACCCCCGGCCCTGCCCACAGCCCCACCCACAGCCCCACCCCTGAATCTGTGTTTGCCACCACTCAGGATTCACCAGGTGAGTTTACACCTCAGACACGCCCCTCTCACACCACACACAGCAAAACCACTGCCAGGGATGCACCGGGTGGTCCCACCGTAAGACACGCCCACAATAAGACTGTTTGAGTTTCAGAGCCCCTATCATCATTGTGACTACCACTCTCAGCTAAAAGGAAATTTTCTACAAATATTGTGAAATCTGGTTTGTTTTCTGAAACAAATATACTTGCTCATCGTAAAAACTTCCCTGTTAAAATAGAAATGTGTGTAGTGCATTTAAAATTACCCAAACTCATTCCAATTAACTGAAATCTATATTTTTTGAACTTTCATTTTTTCATGCTGAGTCGAAACCATATCAACAGCTCCGAGAGTAAATATAAATTCTTGGCAAAGCAGAAGTACTTTCCCTTTTCTTTGTGACTGAATGTGCCCAACTCCTAGAAGCTATAAATATATAAATAACGTTTACATGCATTTGTGTGCACTTTATTTGTGTGCTTTAAATGCAGAAATCACCATACAACCAGAAGCTCAAGAGGATCGGGAAAACCCTCAGGCTTCATGGAATGAAGAAAAACAGGGAGAATCTCCTGAAAGTTCAGAAAAGGTGAAATAGACACGCCTGCAAACACCTGAAAGTGACATCCATTCCTTCAATTATTACTGCATTAGGATGTCAGTGCTGGAGTCTGATATGGTTTTTCATCCCATACCACTTATTCTAAAGAATACACACAATGGAGTACACAGAGGAGGCTAACGTGCTAAAGAGAGCCAAGCTTGCACAGTGCAGAAAGCACAGAGGAGGCTAACGTGCTAAAGAGAGCCAAGCTTGCACAGTGCAGAAAGCACAGAGGAGGCTAACGTGCTAAAGAGAGCCAGGCTGGTTCAGTGCAGAGCACAGAGGAGGCTAACGTGCTAAAACCAGCCAGGCTGGCACAAGGCTTGCTGTGGTGACATAGGCAATCCATAAAATGAGTTACTGAAGCCTCGCATTCCCTGCTGTGGAACAGCATATAGAAACTCAGGTGGTGAGAACCAGTCTGAATGATTGCCACTCAAACCTAGCGCCTCTCTCTCTCTCTCTTCTTTCTTTCTCTCTGCTCCTCTCTCTCTCTCTCTTCCCCTCCCTCGCTCACTCTCCCTCTCTGTGTCTGCCCCACAGGACAGCCGAAACTGTACACCCATGCACCAGACCTGCTGCTCTCCCCTCTGCGTCTCAGACATCCTACAGGATGCCTCCGAAAGGTAGGACCCGGCCCCCGCACCCCCCCCCCCCCCCCTCGGGACGGGACACCCCGTTTCCCTCTTCCACACCACAGGACAGGTCACATCAAAAAGTCAGCAGCCCACCTGATGGTTTTGGGACTTTATCATGGGAAAATTGGTTCAATGTGATCTACCGAGTTTAAGGAAGGCTACTATCCATCTCCAAGACTCAACATGTTAAATCTTGAGCCCATCGTTTTAGGACCAACTCGTAACCAATGCTATGAAAAGTAATTTAATTTGGTCACAGTTGTGTAGATGAGGGCTGTGTGGGCTTTACTCGATAATGCTCTGGCAGGACGCTTTTTCCTCATCTTGGCTGCCCTCGCACTTTTGATCTGAACTGGGCCTTGAAGAAGACGATAAGAGCCTCTGATCTGTCTCCTTACATTACATTACATTACATTACAGGCATTTAGCAGATGCTCTAATCCAGAGTGACTTACACAACCTTTTTTACGTAGCGACAATACGTACAATCTCCTTATCTATCTGATGCTGCATCTACCCATGATGCTGCTTCCCAATGCTGAATATAACTTTCTGAAATTTCATAGATATTTACAGCACTTTCATTTACTTAAAGCTGTTAGCTTTCAATGTGTGTGTCACATGACAATCACGACATCCAGCTAAATTATATCTCCTCCTGTTAATTTCCCTGGGTGACATAGCATTTTGCATATTGAGTAGTTTAGCCTGTGGCAGTGCTTATGTGTGTGCTAACAGTAGTGAAACGTCTCTGTGACGTCCACAAGGGGGAAGCAGAGAGCCACTGATATAACTAAAACTTTTTTTTTAGGAATGACAGAAAGCCTGGAATTAAAGGAGAACATAAACTTAAAGAAGCGGAATCTGATATGTCACTGCTTACCTGTAAAGCGGTATATCTGTCCCTGCGTAGAGTCTCAGGCTCAGCTGGAACCCCGTAATCTGAAACTGACGGACAGGCGTTCGGCGTCGGGGCCGCCCGGGGCAGATACTGGGGGCTCTGTTGTCTGGCTGGGCTGAGAGCGAGCCCTGAGCGTGTAATCAGCTATACAGGACGATGTAATGATGTGCTGATTTGTGAAACACTGGCTCCGCCCCTCACCTGCCAATCACTCTGACCCCTGTGATGAGTGACTTTGGGGGGGGGGGGGGGGGGGGGGGGTCAGAGGGGTGAGGGGGAGGGGAGGGGGGGGGGGGCCTAATGGAGTCACCAGGTTTAGGATGCACTGCTTCCCCAGTCTGGACATTCTCATTTCCCTTTGCTTGGCTTTTCCTCCCCCAGTCTACATTAAAATTCTGTGCCCGCTTATGTCCTGTAGGGGGCAGTGTAAGGGAGGTAGCAGGGGGTGAGGTGCAGGGGAACAGTTTAGGGGAATGATGAAAAAGAAAGGTTATAGGCAGGGGTGCAGAAGAACATCATAGAGGGGGAAGATTAAAAAATGTAAAATGTCCTGCATTAATTCAACTCTAACACAGGACATCCGAGTCAAACAGGGATCACGTGTACTCTGTAAGAGTTGATTTTACACTGAACAGTTTACGGAGTAGCAGAATGGTATGAAGGAAGGATATGTATACAAGATAAGATATAAGGAAAGAGAACAGTATTGGGGAAGGGTATAGGGGAAGTGTATAGGAAGATATAGGGGAACAGTACTGGGGAAGGGTTTAGGAGATGCATCTGATTACCAAGTGTAAATGCAATGTGGTTAAATCTTATCCAGATACAGATCAAGATACAGGTCACCTGAAACGACCAGGTATAAACGGGGCCAAACACCGACACGTTTAGAGGTAGAAAAAGATACAACAGCTGCTTCACGAGTGCCTTTTTTCATGCCCTCTGTTCTCCTTCAGGTGGGGAAACTGATCCATGTAATTGGTGTCGGCCGATTGCGTCTGTTACAATTAGCAGCTTTTCTACCTTCTAGGTGGAAAAATCGCAGGAAAATCCACCTTGCGTGACTTTCCCCCGCCGAGCCATAGCACTGTTCCTCATTCCTCCCCCGATCCCCCTTCAGAGCCCCGCCCCAGCACTCAGACAAAGGTGTGAAGGGAAAGGTCAAAGGTCAGTCTGACGGCTGGAGTAGCGATGATGATGATGATGATGATGATGATGATGACGGTGACGACGAAGACGGAGAGTCGTCTAAGCCCTCCGATCAGGAGCCGACGCCTCTCGCAGGTAGAGCTCGAACCGTTCGGTCGCTAGCTGCCGCGAAATACGGAATGTTCCGGAAGAGTCAGCCGCGATATTGACACGTAGATTCATACTGATGATTACAGGCTCATTTCTAACCAGCAACATATCCGCAAACACTGCCACATTCATAATTACAGTTTTTTTCCACGTGTGTTCTGTGTGCTGTAAAAATATGCTAAACTCATATTTCAAAACTCTAGTCACATGCGATGAACACACACACATCTGTATGTGATTTGTGCATTGTGTGGCAGGTAATGTTGACATTATAAGTTTAAAAAAAAAAAAAAAAGTAGAAGCTGTTGACAAAAGCTGTTGCCATTTTGATATCTGAGGGACACTTGGGCGAGGTCATGTTCCCATATGAAAAACTCTCGCTTGCCTTTAGCCTTTGAAGTTAATTGGAGGTTTACGGACTCTCACCTTCAAACAACTTCAAACAACTG
Organism: Anguilla japonica; assembly: GCA_025169545.1. Lineage (NCBI taxonomy): Eukaryota > Metazoa > Chordata > Actinopteri > Anguilliformes > Anguillidae > Anguilla > Anguilla japonica. The sequence continues at coordinate 3,337,999 of CM045900.1, forward strand.
ACGCTAGACACAGTTCCTGTACACGTCACCTACCGTCATGCAAGAGCACCGGCAAAAAAAAACCCAAACTTTCCCATAGCTGCTCCCTAATCCTAACAAAATCTTTTCAATTTGCTGGGTGACACCAACTCCTTGTCTCACTTTCTTTGGTTAGGAAACACGGAAGATTAGAGTAATGCGCTTGTTTAACGTGTCTGTGTGTGTTCCTTGTGTATGTTGCTAACGTTATGCCAAATATGCCAAATTATTTAAAGAGTAACTGTCATCTGAGACAGCTCTTGGTGCATATGTGAACATATCCAAAAAAAGGATGTGACTAATATGGAAATCCCTTTCATTGTACCTCATAATAGTTCTTTGTGCATTTTTAATGAATAGTTATGTTCAGAGTGTTATAATTGGTGTAAATTTTCATTTTGTCATAATGCATACTTATGCTGTTTTTCATTATTACAATCCACCTCCATTTTTATTTTCGGAGGAGATTCTGAAAATATTTGGGCATCGATATTTAATGTGAAATTCAGTTTTGTGCATACTGTTTTTCCTTCACCCTTGTTGAAAAGGTCCACCTATAGTGACAGAAGAGGAGCTGTCCAGTCTGGCGATGATCAGCCCCTCCAGGACTGGCCAATACTCGGGGTCAAGGGTCAAAGCACTCATTCAGATCCTGCAGCACCAACTGGACCAGCAGGAGCTGGTGAAAGAGTTCATGGTACTGCACACATGCACCCTCATCCCTATTACACTACAGCAGTGGTGATCAACCCTGTTCCTGGAGATCTACCACCCTGTTGATTTTCATTTCAATCCTCATGTGGCACACCTGACTCTACTAATCAACAGCTCAGCGAGATCTCTACCTGTTGAATGGGGTGTGCTTAAGTTAGGACTGGAGTGAAAACCTACAGGACGGCAGATCTCCAGGAACAAGGCTGGTTACCGCTGCGCCTACAGGCTATATCCGCACAGCCACCCCATTACCCAGAGCAGCCCGCGCGATTTTAGTGGTTAATGTGTACAGTTGAGTTGTTAGGTGAGTGATGAGGGTGAAATTCTTTGCTCTAGGGCAGGAGTTTTAAACTGGTTCTGATCCAGCGCCCCGCATTTATTGTTCCAAAAAAAGCCCTCTTTACTGGGGGAACCAGAAGGCAGGTGACAGGGGGGAACGTCCAGACTGGCTCCCGCTTGCCATGACATTACATTACTGGCATTTAGCAGACACTCTTATCCAGAACAACTTACACAACTTCTTACATAGCATCTACATTGCATCCATTTATACAGCTGGATATATACTGAAGCAATGCAGGTTAAGTACCTCGCTCAAAGGTACAACAGCAGTGTCCTACCCGGGGAATCGAACCTGTGACCTTTAGGTTACAAGACCAGCTCCATACCCGTTATACTACACTGCCGCCCGCATGCTAGCCAGTCGCGCAGGGTGGGGGGGGGGGGGTGGAGGCACGGTTACAGATAGAATAACAGCAGAGGTCAGCGTGTCGTCGCTCTCTTTACAACCCTCGGCTCCTGGGCTGTTTACCGGCCATTTCGTTTACGGCTTTCGTCTCTGCTCCGCTCGGCCTCAAGCCGTGAGAAACACCCTCTCACACTGCTGCCTGTTTTACTGGGGGGGGGGGGGGGGGGGGGCGGGGCACAGAGAGATGCCAGGCCGTATGGACTTAATTATCTAAAACTGGAATATGGTGATTAACCCACAGAATGTCTTATTGTTCCCCCCCCTCCTCCCCCCCCTCCCTCAGGCCCTGGAACATTTGAAACCCTCTGACAACTGCCTCATTGGGAAAGCACCTGAAAACCGGGAGAAAAATCGATACCGGGATATCCTGCCCTGTAAGTCTCCTTTAAAACCATAATAATACTAATAATAACTAATAATAATAATACGTTGTTGGAAGCCCGCAGTTTCACTCCGTACCTTAATCCATCATTTTATTAGTACCCTTATTTTATTTCGTTTTTTTTTTTTTTTTTAACACAAGTGAGGTTTAAGTGAGCGGCCATTTCACTGTTGACAAAACGCGGAACGCCGAGCCGAATTGTTTAGTCTAGGTGGCGCGGGGCCGTGGGTCGCGGAAAGACAAGGACGCGATTGTGCGCGCCGACGCGCTAACGTGCTAGCAGCGGAGCGCTCGTAGCCCCCCCCCCCCCCCCCCCCCCCCCGTTCAGCACGGGGCTAGCTAAACGCATCGCATTCTACGCTCGCGCGCCGCTGCGTGTCCCATAATGCATCAGATTACATAAAATGACGTCTTCACTTCCTCGGTGGTTTGGAAAGCCCCCGATGCTACGCTAACGGTCCAGCTTCCACGTTCAGCGGCCAGAGGGAACCTGTTTATACTACTTATGTTTTTTTACACGGAGGTGAATGGGAGGTTGCGATGCACTTCAGAAGACAGAGTTTCCCAAAGGCTCCTTGGTGCCTCCACAGAGAAGCCCCGTCTAGCTCAAGGGTTCTTTGTCACACAAAACGGTTTAAATCTGGGAGCAGCTCCCACGTTTTTCACACCTACTGTGGAGGACTTAACAGGATTCCCCCTGTGAGGACAAGCCAAAGAACCCTTTTTCCTAAGAGTCTAGGCTTTAAACGAGACAACAAGACCAGGTCAAAACCTAGTACATGTGGCTGGACCGGCCAACCAATGATGTAACTTCGTAACTCGGCCGACCAATGGTGTAACTCCATCATTCACTCATCAGGTCACAGACATTCGCGTTTGTAGGGCTGGCCCCACTGTTGCGGTCCAGCCAAAAATACGTCCTCATCATTGTTGTGAGGTTTACTGGCCCACGGTGGCGGACACGCGGCAGTTTGTGGGCTCCTCCCCCTACCACGCCCCTCCCCGCCCCCACATGGCAGGCGGGCGGCCCACAATGCAACGCTTCGTTTATTATTGCGGCCGCTCACCCGCTCACCCGCCCTGCCCCCCCACCCCCCCCCCCCCCCCCCCCCGAGCCTGTGGTGTGTTTTTACGGGGAACCACTGCCCTCCCTGTGTAACCTACAGACCTGGGGCTGACACACCCGTTTCACAGGGCCATTTAGGAAAGAGGTGTGGGGTGGGGGGGGGTGGGGGGTGGGGGCGTGGTGCTGTGAGAGGGGTGGCCAACCTGCCCAACTGTCCCCGAATATTTATATATGTATTTATTAATTTGTTTGTACAGTACATTTGATGTGGAAATTTATATCTGCTACAGGGTTTGAGGGGTCAGATGTAGTGCTTCATTGTTTACAGCACTTGCTAATTTACAACACCTGTACCCTGGGCTTTTAAAAGTACATTTATAAGTTACAGTTAAGTTAACAGCCAGTAATAATAACGTTAACATACACATATGTGTTTCTGCGATAAAGCGAAAGAAAAGCGTGCGTACATGTAGCGGGTGTAGCTCGGCTAGTTCACTAGAGAAGCGCAGTAAACGTGCGGTAAAGCAAAGGTCTCGTTAAGGTTACCGTGACAACACTCTCTGGCGACACAAACCTCAAATAAAAAAAATAATGACATTGCCCTTGGCTAGAAGCCATTTCGCTTTTAGCCGACCGGTAACGGATTTGCCTAATGTGTCTCCATAGAGGAACTCTATCTAGCGCAACCCTATCTAGCGTTGGGAAAAACGGTTCAATCTGGGAGCTTTCACAATCTTCACACCTACAATAAGTTTCCCCAGTGGAGACAAGCCATTGTGTCCACTGGGGTCAGGGGAGTTTAGAAGGACATCACCCTTCCTCTTCCTCACTCACTCCTAGGCCTGATTTCCAGATCATGTTTTCCAGATCTTTCTAGCCTGAGGAAAACATTTTTGTTATTGTATCCACACACCCATGGGATAGCATACTCACTGTGTACCCCTGAAAGCAGCACAAGTTTACATTGTTTTCTGCTTAAGTCGCTCTCAGTGTGTGAACGGCTAATTACCAGCCCCCCCCCCCCCCCCCCCCCCCCCCCCCCCCCCGCCTCATAAAAAGCATAAAGACCCCAAAATATAATTCTAATCAGCAATTTGGGAACGGTACTAACTGTGCAAGTGCCTTTTTTATTTTCCATTTTAAAAAACCATGCTGGGAAAAAGACCACCCACTAATGAAAGCAGCAGTTTGTGTTTTTAAATGAGCAAACGTGGGATACTTACATGAAATGTAAATACAATATGTTCATGTAAGACAATACTTCACCCTCACAAAAAATTATATTTAACATTACACATTTAAAGACATATGACTCATATTAATGCTTTATAAGGCCACATGCCTGTACAAATATTTATATGATTTTTTTTTTAATATGTAAAGAGAAGATCGTTTTAAGAGTATCCCAATCGACTCAGTTATTGTTTTCTGGCCCTTGTGTTACTCATGTTCGATGAGAATAAAGAAGATGTTGTATTAATCGTAATTGTAATTAATATTAAATAAAATGCGAATTGGAAATCCGTCATTGCTAGCGTTTCGGTTTTGGGGTTTCAGTGAACCCCTGGATGTAATGGATGTAATTGATCCTGATTAATCAGGAAATACTGATTATCAGACCCTAAACGGTATTGGCTGAGGACCTGGCTGTGTCATTAGCACTCATTAAGTAGGGTTCAGCTGCAGCGATGCTCCGGAACTGAATTCCTGTGCTGTCTAGACTAGAGGCCAGGGGACAACAACAAAAAAAAAAAAAAACCTAATTTGGTAATAATATACTCTCGAATCCAATTTACCGCAACAGAGACGTCTGGCGGTTAAGCAACATCGCGACTAACGTTTCAGAGAAGCAAGTGCGCCTGAGGACAAATGTAGCATTGGGGATTCCAATGAGCCGACATCGAGGTTGTGCGAGAAAATCCTGATCCTAGATCTGCAATGGAGACGTCAACTGCGCGGGACAACGTAACTGACATTGACCTCAGAAACAGGATGTTTTCTAAGAACAGTGGTTGTCGCACTCGGGTCCTGGTGGACCCCCTGTGTATGCTGCTTTTCATTCCAACCACAACTGCAAATCCAGAATTTCAACAAGCCATTCAATACCTCTGAATTAAATGGTTTTCATGTTTTGAAGGATAATTTAGCCTAATCACATTTTTATGCTAGAAATATCTATGCGTGCCACAAGAATAAAAATCCCATTTTTAGTTAAGTCACATGGTGTCAGAAAAGCCATGCATGCGCTGAAAAAAACAAAAAGTCCCATTTTTAGTTAAGTCACACGGTGTCAGAAACAGCCATGCATGCCATGAAAAAAAAAAAAAAAAAGTTTTTTTTTTGAGTGACGTGCTGTGACTCCGCCCCTCGTGTCTCGCAGACGACAGCACGCGGGTTCCGGTGGGGGAGGCCGGCGAGTACATTAACGCCAGCTACGTCCGGATGCGGGTGGGGCCCGACGAGTTCCGCTACATCTCGGCCCAGGGTCCGCTGCCCGGCACGGTGGACTGCTTCTGGCAGATGGTGTGGGAGAACCGCTGCCACGTCGTCGCCATGATGACCCAGGAGGCGGAGCGAGGCCGGGTCAAGTGCCACCGGTACTGGCCCGAGAGCCCCCACGCGCCCCTGGACACCGCCCGCTACCGGCTGCTGCTGGACAACTTCCAGAACCAGGACTACTTCCACATAAAGATCATCAAATGGTGGAGAAGGAGGTGAGCCGCGAGGCCGGAATGGATATGATCGTCATGACGTCGTCGCCTTATTGGTGGAATAGAGAGAGGAGCTCCACCAATTGCACAGTACTTTGGTTGCAACCAGTACAACAACAGTAATGGTGATTGGTGGTTACTTTCTGGGAAAACTTCCTGGCCTCTGTGGGTCTTAGCCAGCAGGAAGTAGCCCAGCAGTGTCCACAAGTCAACATCCGCGGTGTGGTGTGGGTCATTACCAACGTTCTCTATGATTGGTGGAGCCTGTCTCTGTTTTCTACCAAAAAAAAAAAAAAAGTCAAATGGGAATCAGCCAGTTCAAAGGACTGGCTGATCCCTGTTTGACTGTCCATGGCGTGTGCTGTCTGCAAGTCGTGACTCAGCCTCTGAAGCGTAACTGCCTGTTGAAGGAGCTGCTCGTGAAAGTCTTGTTTACTTGTCGTGTCCTTCCACCAACACCCAGAATCCAGGGTGGCATATGATGTGAGATCATCCCAAAAAAAAACGTCTAACTGAAAACAAATGATTTTTTTATGATTACTTTATGATTACTCAGCACATGCTGGAACATAAATACGATTAGTCTTTGGGGGAATTAGAAGCGGCTCGACTTCAAAACAAGCTGAGAAACGGAATCTGCTGGGGGAAAACTGTGGATTACGTGTGAGAGGGAGTTTTGATAAAAAGGGCATTAAAGGCATTAAAGACAGAAAGAGGAAGTGGTTAGAGAGAGATGTGCTGTGGGTGGAAGGTGTGGCTGCAGCAGAACAGTAATCTGTTCAAAGAGTATCTCACATTGCTTTTGTTTTATGCAATGAATGCAGTAAACAAGTAGAGATGGACAAAATACACTAAAATGTGTTCAGTTACAAAACACAAAATTGCTCTCTGAACTACAGTCAGAATGATAGAGGTGTTGCTTGCTTTACTGGGGGCACAGAGGCATATTTAAGAGTAAATAAGAGGCAAAATGTTTTATTTATTGATGCTTAGTCTATCCAGGAGACCCACTGAAGTAAAACTCCCTCTCTCAACGGAGCCCTGACGTACTGTATACATTACACATATATGCAAATACATGTAGGCTCCGTATTTTAAGTTCATGCATTTGAGTTGGGCGAATTGGGCGATATAGCTCAGGAGGTAAGACCGATTGTCTGGCAGTCGGAGGGTTCAAACCCCGCCCTGGGCATTCAAAGTGTCCTTGAAAGACACCTAACCCCTGCCTCTGGCGAATGAGAGGCCAGGTAAAGCATAAAAGCGCTATTAAATGATTTACCATTTACCATTTGAAGTACCGCCTAGCCCAGGACATAGCCGCTTAAGAACATTCCGGAAGCGTTAGTGGGAACGTTAGTACACA
>CM045900.1:3347500-3602500 GCA_025169545.1 Anguilla japonica
AATTTAGCCTGTTATTTTTTATTTTTTACCTTTCATTTACAGCAATCAATTTAAATATTTTATATTCCTTTTTTTTCGTACTATGTAACATTGTGCAAGTCTGTGGTACATAATGGCAATTAAGATAAGATAACACAATTAAGATCACTAAGAGACTTTAAATATGAAAATGAACAATCTGGGGATAAACAGGGGAATTAAGTGCTTCTTGCATTCACAAGAAGATTGTAAACAGGGTCTTAAAAGGGAAGGCTTTGTAGCGTTTTTTGTTGATTCGTTCGCTTTCTTTTCCAGCAACACGTCAGCGCTCCATGCATGCTGTCTGTAGATCGTTTAACAGCCATCAAAAGGAGGAAAAAATCACGTGCCTTAGACGCTAACAAATTCTGTGCACCTTTTGGGCCGAGTTGCCATAGCTGTAGCGGCAAAGGCATTCATGTAGACAAATAAACGAATGTACTAAAGCACACGCCGACAGGCCACTCAGACAGGTTTCTCCGAGCATGATGGCTAATGCTGGCTAACGTGTGGTTCATCAAGTGAACACCACGATGGTTCATAATGTGAGCTCCACAATGCTTCAAAACATCAGCACCGCAATGCTTAGCGTGACCGCGATGCTTCATAACATGACCACCATTACAGTGTTCTGAGCTTGTCGGCGATGACCTGCTCAAATGTTTGCAGCTTTGAGTTTGCGTTGTGCCAGTAACACGGATCAGGCAAACATGGCCTGCCTGGGGCAAACATTTATTTGGAAACACTAACTTTTTAGATGCTGGCAAGATCATAAAACACTCTTGAGAACCGTCAAGGACACAAAAATGTACTGTCAGATAAAGAATGTCACAAGAACAGGCAACATGTTCTGTTTCTGAATGTACTGTCGTGCTCACATGCACACACTGCTGCCTATGTCCCCACCAAAAATCTAAAGTCGGACAATGCAAGCAATCCTTCAGCGAATGTGAACCATTGAGAGATGGTAATACTGTTATTTTTATATATTTCTTTGTTCCTAATATACTGCTGCTTCTTCACAGGTATTTTGCAGTGCTTCCACGCAGTTACAGAGTCTGATTGTGTGTAGCATAACTCTTCTGAACTGTATATACGCATAACTGATGAATAATTGCCTTTCCCTGCATGCTGACGGACCAACCGTATCCTCAAGAGCATGTGCATATTCATTTATACACATTTATGAATGCAATGGATTCCTTATTAAACTGACGGTCCTGATCTTTGTGCTGTGCTGTCCTTCCTTAGCCACCGTGCGTTCGTGTGTGTGTGTCCCACGTTCCTCTGAAACGCGAGCCACCGCGACTGTTTTTCCTTCATTTCAAACATTACGAAATGCATTTGCCTTCCGTAATTTCATTTCCCCTACTGTACTCAGTGTAATTTAGGTGTGGGACATTTAGTCTGAATGTTAAAGTTATTAAAACTTCTGTGCGTAGGGAACAAGGAGTCTCCACAATGCAGCCCATTCATTATAAGCGGGTGCCATAATAGCTTTGATTGTTTAAGCACATTTGAACTGTTGTTACATGCCGGTAATGTTGCCTGTAGGGTCCAGGCACGGTTAGCATGGGGGAACGGGATAGCGAGTGGGCTTTCCTGTAGCACAGCATCACCTGGGAGGCTGTGTGGAATAAATCATGAGCGGGGGGGGGTGGGGGGTGGGGGGGGGGTTAAGGAAACGTATAAAACTGACCAGGGATCTTTTGTTTCCTTGGAATGTTCCAGAGATGGACCTTGTCGCTGGATTTGAATACCACACGCTGGTCTTCGGTAAATGGGATGATTGTTCACTGGTCCACAGAGACGACCTGTGAAGGATGTTTAAAATACTCAAATTTAAAAAATAATAATTTTCACCTGCCTAGACCCCCCCCCCCCATCCCCACTCCAGTTCCTCCATGTGCTGAGTGCTCACTGAGACTGTCCAAAGAGGGAACCACCTCTGTGTAAACAGAGTCACCTGACATAGAACACATATGTGAAGCTAGTGCTGACATAACTTCATCTTCCAAGCTTTACGGGCAAGGCTCAGCAGGCACAGAATATTCCAGAAATATGCACGGGGAGGGGGGGGGCTAGTAGGCCTCCAAGCCCCTATCCCAGCATGCATTGGCCAAGAATAAGCGGGTTAGATAATGGATAAGACTTCACAACAAATGTCACCTTACACACAGAAAATATGTTTACAACATGGGCTAGCTCCACCAATCATGGTGTATGTTGGTGACAAACAACCAACCTCATTCACAAAACTTTTGTTGCCAGAATCAGGGTTGCCTATCCCTGGATTAGACGTTCATTTCTGACTGTAGCCCACTAAATGGATGCATCTCGATTGGGCAAAATGTAAAGTCATGGTCCCCAGGTACCAATGCCACAACATCCGCTAGTGGGCAGTAGAAGAAGTTCCATTTTATGGGCGAACTTACGGCAGGAGGCAAAGAATGCCTACTTGGGTTTAACTGTGGAGTAAACAGAGCGTCTCACAGAGACCTTTGTGACACCATGGAAACGCTCGCCCCGACATTCAGGAGTGGGAAAGTATTAATAGGCCTGGCCAGAACTGGGGGGGGGGGGGGGGGGGGGGTGAAGCCTTACCCAGCAGCCTTTGCAATAAAAAAACCTTTGGAATACACTGACCCGAACTCGTGCCTTATCCCCTTTCCCTTAAAACGGACTTTTAATTTTCGCTCTGTACACATGATGTCATGCTCCGTTGAGGTGGACTTTGACCAGTGAGACCCTGATAAGACCCCTCGTATACGGCTCGACAGACACCTTCTGCTGAGGGAGATTCGGTTCTCAAACCACGGCCACCGTACGTCACAATGGTTCATGGATTTTTTTCCTGGGAATCCAAAGGATCCATCTGGTCTGCATTTGCTCTCATGTTCACTCGCAAATAAGCCCGAATGTTTTCAATTAGCCGAAGGCCAATAATGGTGCTTTGTGTCCTCGGCCGAGCGCTCGTGCTTTTTGGGTAACGTTGCTGGCTGTCGGGGCGAGTCTCCGTGTTCCCTGTGAGCCCGCGTGCGATGTTCGCGCTGACCGATCCACCCTGGAAGGGGGCGCGACGCAGCCGTCGTACAGCTCAACAGGCGGTGAGTTTTACTCACCGGATCATCGGCCGGGCTGCCAACAGACATGGTAAAATAAAGCCGCTTTTCCAACTCTACTCGACTCGACTCGCTTTTGGCACCAGGTACTTTGTTTTCCATTGCCGATAGTACCCCCCCGTCAATGTAGTTGGTCGTCATTAGCGACGCCGCATGAAACGCGTTGCTCTGACCAATCAGTGGTCTTGCATTGTTTTCACGTCATCTTTTTGGTATCGCCTCAGCTCGCTCGGAACCTCGACGGAGGCGATACCAAAAAAAGTACCAGGTACCGTCCACAACTTTTGCCTGATGGAAAACCAAAAAAGTCGATAAGAGTCGAGTCGAGCTTGAGCCTGTACCATGCGGTGGAAAAGCGGCCTAGGAGACCGAATACCGACCATTTAGCCGCAAGCCTCGGTGGAGGGGACACATTGGAGTGGTAAACTCGTTTGGAGGAGTGCTTCTGAAGCCCCCTGATTTACGAGCCCACGAACAGCGCAGCGATGATCTCACAGCTTCCTTTCAAATCCACCGACTGCGGGGTTCACAGCACGGCAAAGACACGAGTTTGTTTTTTTTGTTTTTTTTTTACGGAAGTAAAAATGGCTCGCACATAATAGCCTTCTGCCCCATCCCTACCCCCCAAACCACACACAAACACACACATGTCCACACACACACACACACACACACAAACTGAAAAAAGCAAGACAGTTTACCAGGGATCATGGTCATGCAGCTGCGAGTACTTTCTGTGCAGAAAAAGTAAAAAAAAAAAATAATAATTTTTTAAACTGTTAAATTTGGGCCGCGGCGAATATGCGCAATCCAGGGCGTCTTTAAAAAGAAAGCGCGTTTTAAAAAGCCAATTGGCACATTAATGTTAATTTTTAGAGCCATTTCCTCATTAAGTCGCCGTGTTAGAGCGTTAAGTGGCTGCTGCGATTAAAAATAGACAGGCGCCCTGTTTTTACTGCACGGGCCTGCAATTCGTCACCTTTTCGGGACGGGACACCACAACACGGAAAAAAAACGACCTCGTCATCGCCTTATTCTTCTGAGACCTGGCAGAAAAACATGTTTAAAATTATATACTTTTTTTACATAATACAAGTGTCGTGGATGACAAAAACATGTTGCGGTGAAAATATTTAATTATATTTCTTTCTGTAGAATGTCCCTTGTAGTGTAGGTTTCAGCATAGTAGAATATATATGGTTGTTGAGATCAAGACCAGACACTCACATCCCCTACAGGGGACTAAAATTAATTGGCGGGACTTAGGGTCCTATAATCACTTTCAGAGAAAGAGAGACACAGACACTGAGGGTAGAAATAACACTGTGCCAACACTACTTCATTTTTTTCTGGAGAGGCCAGAGACATGTGATACATCTGCACTGGGCGAGCAGCAGACTCATCATTACAGCAGGGGTTTGAAGAAGGGACTGTTCTGTCTCTGAATGTCATGCCAACTCCTGCTCTAAATTAATTAACCCTTTATTTCATCTGGCTTTTTAAAAGAAATACACCCACAGAGCTACAGCTGTACGGAACTTGCGGGCCTATCCGTGGTGAAGACATTTTACTGTGGCCCCACACAGGAGTGAACCAGCACTGGCGCTCACAGCTGTTTAGAAAATTAAGACAGAATAACTGGTCGGACACCCCGGCCCTTTTGGGGAGAGGGGTTCTGCACCCCTGTGGTAGAGATGGGCGACAGGATGTCGGCGTGGGTGCCGGGGGGGGGGGGGGGGGGGGTACCCCAGGGTGCGAGTGCTGGAAGGGGGGGGGGGGGGGGGGGGATACCCCAGGGGTGCGAGTGCTGGGAAGGGGGGGGGACCCTGGTGTGTAATGCATGCATTAGCCAGCTATCCCTTGCATACTCCTCTGCGCTGAGTGTGAGACTCACACACATGAGTAACGACCCCCCCCCCCCCCCCCCCCTCCCCCCCCTCCCCCCCCCCCCCCCACCCCCCCCCCCCCACAGGATGGAGAGCGTCCTGCTCACCTCCTCACAAACTGCCCAAACATTCCTCACTGTCACCACAACAACAGCCCCGATCGCCGGCTCACGCCAAGAAGCACAACTGCAAAGCGTGCTGTGCAACGGCGGTTAATGGCCGTGACCAGGACTTTTTCATACTGGCAAACAGGGTCAGTTTTGTACTCCCTTGTTTAATTTGACTAATTTTCTTTAATTTCGCTGCACAACATGTGCCTGAGCTCCAAAGCACACAGTTTTCCAGGCGTCTAAGTTCACTCGCGTTCAGTAGCCTTGTTGGTTCCCCCTCCGCCTTAACGCTTTGACGAGCAGGCTTTTTGGAGTACATTTTTTCAAAATTCTAAGTCAGTGTTCTAGAACTCCATCGCTTTCAGTCGCCAGCAGCGATTGTGACATCAGCATTAGAATGTTCAGTTAGGAACATTCTAATCACATGTTTGTTGTGATCTCACACCTGAATGGGTGAAGGACTTATGTCTGTTTAATGACAGGAACCTGCAGCACAGACAAGTATTCCACAGATTTCTCTCCACTGTCAGTGACGGACGCAGCCCTTGCAGTGTTTTACAGATCCCCCCCCCCCAACGTCCCCCCCATCACTTTGTAAACCTGAATTTCACGGCTGCCCAGATACTAGTTTCAAGCTTCAGGCACAATATTGCAGTGCCTTTGCACACATTCAGATATTTTTGTTCCCATGTTCAACACTCACTGACCGTTTCATTTAGCCAACAGACAGGAGCATTCTAATGAAGTGTATAATGCTGCTTCACTCTTCCTCTTCCTCTTGACACTAACCATTCAAAGTCCATGCCAAACATACCCATTCTGCTGCAGTAACACATTATATCTTAAGGCCGTTCGGCTCGCGTGAGAATTTGTGACACTTTCTGGTAAAAAAAAAAAAAGAGTCAAACAGAGAGGTTCAAGTGGGCGAGTTCCCCTGTGGCATGTGCGGGATTAAGACGGCGGGGATTATGGGTAATAAAAACACAAAGGCCGTCGGTCTGAAAGGGGTCCGGCTTCCGAGCGGCGGGTGGGGGGGGGGGGGGGGGGGGTGGGGGGGGGGGTCAGAGCGACAGCCCGCGCCACGGCGGTGCAGCTGGCGACAGTGCGGTACTTGTGTGTTTGTTTTTTGACGTTGTTCTTTGTGTGGGGCCCCGTCGCCGCGGCGGCGGCTCTGGAGCTAAGGAGACGTCGGGCACAGAGGGGCCTTTCATGCCTCCTGAATGAGGGCCTGCACTACAGGCCTCTGCTGTTTAAGGGGGGGGGGGGGGGGTGAGTACGAAAAGTCAAGAATAGCCAATTATGATTAGCCTTTCTTCTGGGTTTCGCTTCTAATTATCTTGTGCTGGAGAGGGGGGGAATATTTTGTTTTCCTCCTCCTCCCCCCCCCCCCGGCAATTTGGTGTCCAGGGCTGCTCTGAGTGGGGGTTTGTTGGCATGCGTTTGTGGATTCGCGTTTGTTTGTGTCACTTTTAGAGTGCGCGAGGGTGGCGCTGGGGCCGCCGTTGAGGATAAAAAGCCAAATCGAGACACGGTTCCACCTCTCACAAAAGCATTTGAGGGGGGTACTGACGGGACTCTTTGTGAAAGAACTTGCACCCAGACAAACGGAAACATCCTTACCTGGCCCGCCTTGAGGTAAACAACTCTGAGGTTAATGGGTTTGTTGTCGAAGACTGGCACCTCTTGTCATTACAGTTTTGGAAATGACTTTGTCACACATCAGTGGCTTTCCTTGTGCTACAAAAGACGGGGGGGGGGGGAGGGGGACATCCAGAATAGGGGTCCTAGCAGGACGGCCGCCTTCCAGCCGAATGATTGATTGTGCCGTATTTGCATGATTGCAATTAGCGGGGATGATTGGACCGTAAACGGGTCCTGATGGGTCTTAATGCGCCCGGCTCTGCGGATTATCATCATCAATCCAAATTTCATCAGGTGCAGAGCCACAGCCCCGATTAGGGTAATAAAATCCACCAGGGGAACGGGGAAGGGGAGGGGGGGGGGGTAGGATCAGGTCCCATCTTCAGCCAGCTCCCCGATCCCGGGGTAAACGCAGGAGGGTCGAGCGCCCAGCCTGTCCGATTAGCGCCACGATCTCTCGCCCGATTTCCCGCTCTCTTCTGCGTGGGGCAGATCTCTTGTTTTTTTTTTTTTGAGAGGGAAAGGACTGCTGAATGAATAAAGGAGGTCTGTTGGTGCTGAGGTTGGGGCGGGTATTTTCCCAGATTAGTTAGCGGATGGAGGTGAAGCCAAGGTTTGGAGAGCCAGGTGTGTCACAGAGACTGTGGGAAAGGAAATGGTGGGCGGGGTCAGGGAAGCGAAGCCCTGCCCCCTCAGCAGTCACCTAAGCCCCTTCTCTGTCTCACAGGGCGTGGTACCGTGTCTGTATCCAATTGATACTTGACAAGAGGTCCTGGTTTTAGGTTGCCAGAGCTACCAGAACAGGCAACCCTCGCACAGAAAGGGCATCACACACAAGGGCCTTGGACAATGCCTTAATAGCCCAAACCAGAGCTTTTCTTTACTGCAAAATAATGATTCAGTCATAACCATAAGCCGTATGTTATTCTCTTGTCGCCACAGTACACATCAATGCTTCTTGTTTCTATAGCAATAACTTAGGCTTACCTCGAGTGCCCGAGGCCCGTATTTTTAAAGAATCTCAGCGCTGGAGAGCTGATCTAATTGGGTTACCCGTGTTCATATCCTAACCTAAACTAAAAGGCTAAACTGATCCTAGACCAGCACTGTAGAATGGTTTATAAGTACAGGTCTGATTTCCCGTCGTAATTCGTAGGCTATAGCATATAAAAGCGAATGACAGTTTCTAAGGAGAAAGTGACATTCAAAATATGAGGCGATAATACGCGTAAATATATTTTACAGGCGCCTGAAATGAAATTTGCATCCGCAGTGGGAAACAGCTTGGGGATGTGAGATGCTCATTTGACCCTCGTTAGCAGCGACAGCCGGAGACACGTCGACACCGAACCGCCGGACGGCTTTCCTTGTTGGGAAGTGTGAGGCGTTAATCATACGGGGCACTAGGCTACCAATTAGAGTAGAGGATCTATCCCTGCGATTAATTAAACAACAAATAACCACGCAAAATTGTTGAACCCTTGAAAACCTATTAAATCAAGTGTTCTTACCTGAACATTCAAATACTATTGAACATCACTACTGGCAATTGAAAGCACTGGAGGTATAGAACATTGGAAAAAAACGTGCGTAAACACTTCAAAGGCCAAATTCGAAAAAAATGTAGACCTACCATAATGGGCAGGTTTTTCAATAGGCTACATTCAAACATAAATTAATCCTACAGGAACGCATTACATATCCAACCAAAGTATATTTTACATGCTGAATTACTTTTATATTTTACTATAAATAGAAATAATTTTATCTGAGGAAAGAATTAACTCCTCTGTTTTATACCCGACATGTTTATAATACGCACATCAGCCTTCCGTTATTGACCTCTTTGTAGCCTACTACTTGTTATTCTTCAACCTTCCATGATGAAGAGAAAGTCGAACTTGACAGTCGGTCGCACAAGTGGACAGACGCTGTCTTGACACACGGAAAGGACGGGCCTCTTTTTGTTAACTTTCCTCCTAAATTGAAATCCTCATCAAATGTTTAATAAGCACCTGCTCTCAATTACATAACATCGGTGACATACTTTGAAATAAATAAATAGATAAATCACGGCCGCTTATCGCGGAAGATGTGCCTAAATTAGAAAACTATTAAAGCGAAGTACCAGACGTTCAGTTTCTCCAGCGAGATCATTTGTCTTCATCAAAAAGGGCTATCCTTGAACAACTCAGCGGGGGCGGGTAATTGAAAAATGCTAAGAAATGTGATCGTTAGGAGCGATAATAATTTATTACGCCGAGCACGAGGAGCCCTGGGAACCATTTGTATTCATTAATGTAAATCCAAATTACATTTGCGATTAACATGTGACTTTGACAGACAGCGAGCCCCGGCTTCGGGAGACGGCAGCTGATGAGACCTCTAATTTCGGGTCAGTTGCTCGCAGCATATTAACCGTTAACATAGCGCTGGAGGCCCGCTTTCCACCCTCCGCGTTCTGCCTTTGATTCGACTTGAGTCATTTAAACTGATGGCTTCGGAGCAGCGCGTGGAGGGGCGGAGCGCGCGCGACTGACGCAAATTAAAAATTCCCAATTTTGTCAGGGAGCGCCTCGGTTAATTGAAGTTAAGACATGAGGCTGAGAGTATCGCTCCCTCCTTGGGTAGTTCTGACCACACACACACATGCATTTATTCGCAGGACTACGTAATTTCTTTGACATTTCGGGAAAAGTAGGCGCGGAAATAGGTCACTGTCACGACGATAACGTCAAACCAGGCTGGGCACCGCACTTGTCCGCCTGTCATTAATAGAACGAAAAGACGCATTATTGAGTGGTCCCATAGCCAGGGATTTAAAATGACCCCTAACGCACTCTGTCACAGTGGAAAGTGAGTAACTTTATCAGATGTGCGCCGCCAAAGGTCATTTATCATCATTCTGACAAGTGACAGGTTCACTGCTAAACACGGCGACTGGAGCCACGGTGACAAGGCCACTGAGGAAAAGCCAAAGAAAAGCGCGAGGCATTTTCTGGGTATTGGGTTACACAAAGGCGCAGACTGACACGCGGCAGCAAAAGGGAACCGCGTTATTTTGCACAGAGGAGTTTTTAAAAGAGCGTTAGCTGAAATTGTGTTTAAAATGTAAAATCCCTCGACATCCTTAGGTATTCGTTTCGCATTCAACATTTCCTTTTTTCACCATCTTTGATGCATAAGCTAATAAGGAAATAAGATGCTTTGCAGCGAATGGAACATCCAGTAGATGTCAGTAGTAACTGCAGCTTAACTAATTAAGTCAGTTAATAAAGAGATTATGGTGCATTGGGGACGGCGCTATAAAATCCATCTTCATCAAAAGCACTTAACGTTTCCAGGTCTATAATGAATAGAACTCAATCTGAGTGACCATACTCGCATTCTTATTTACTAGGGGCTAAGTTTAGGGGGGGGGGGGGTCAGGGGGGCATTTCGCAATGACTTAACAGGTAGTGCTGCTGCGCAACCATATCATTCCGCATACAAACACTCGATGTCCAACTTCCCCATTACGAACGGACAAGTCATCGGAGCACCCACATGCATGTCAAAATCCGGTTTGAGCCAGCTGAACAAAGGCACCGTTTGGGGAAGCGGGTTCTAATTAGAGGGGGGTGTGCGTGTCACCGGAGGCCAGACGGCTGTGGGCAGTGCCGCCCGGGGCGGGGCGGGACGGGACGGGAGGCCAGCCCGGCCCCAGGACCACTTATCACCTGTCACAGACTTCCCCGACCCGGAGAGATGAAAGGGCCATTGTGTGAAGCACCGCGAAACGTCGCGAGGGCACGATGACATCACCTTTCGGTCATCGGAACAGAGAGCGAGCCTGTCTGGCGTTGGGGGAGATAACCATCCGGCTGCCATGGGGGGGGGGGGGGTTTCTCTGAGCGCAGGTTTCCCCCGTACGTGTCAGGGCTACATGCAGATATCGAGATACTAGATAATACAGCGCAGCCAAGTGTGAGAGAGGGACTGGGCGCACAGTGCTAAATGAACTATTACAGTGCGCATGATCCCTACTGGACTCATAGAGACTTTGGCTGTCATATTCCAAGTTTCAATGAAAACAAACAAGTATTAGCATAATGATGACCATGATCACGGTGGTGATGATGCGGAAAATAACTGAGATTATTATTATTATTATTATTATTATTAGTAATAATAATGGACTAATATATGCCTAACCAGGGGTGTCAAACTCCATCCTGGAGGGCTGCAATAGTTGCAGGTATTTGTAGTTTCCTTTCAAACAGCAGCCAATGAAAGGCATTGAGAACAAGGAGTGTGGGCTCCTCAGCCAATCAGTGACTTAAATTAATCTCTCCCACAGAAACGCATTAAAAACCAGCACACTGGGGCCCCAGGCACCCCTGCTCTAACTTGTAAAGAAAATGACAATAACAGCCAAGAGTCAGATTATCAACAGGAACTCCAGTTTAACGGCAGCAACAAAGGGATGTGAGAAAGCCCACCCTATTTCTGTACATCGTATAAAATACAAAAAATTTGTACAACATTTCATATCATAATCACAGTTCAATATTCCAGGTACGCAGATTAAGCTACTGAGATAGGCAGGCATCTTTTAGGAATGCCTCCTGTAGTGCAGGGATATCACACCAGTAGATGGCGCAAATAAGCCTTGTGACAGGATGTTGTTCTGTTTTTTTTTTTTTTTTTTTAAATTCTAAGCCATTCTCCTCGAATAGAGCAGTTTGTTGGATGGAGCAGTTTCTTGTTAGAAAACACATTGACGCTTGTGGATTACATACCTGGGTGGCAGTCCACTGCTGTAGCTGATGGCTGTATCCTAAAACAGCTTGGTGACATCAGCCTCCAATCTGCAAATTTTTCAACAGCCAACACGTGCGTTGTGGTGATGGGCCAGTAGGGGGCGATCTTCCCTCTGGTCAAATAAACCCCAATGTCCCAGTGCAGTGATGGGGACACTGTGCTGTAGGAGACACAGTCCTTTGGGGTGAGATGTTAGACCAAGGTCCTGACTCACCGTGGTCATTAAAAATCCCACAACACTCATTGTAAAGGGTAGAGGGTTCCCCTGTGTCCTGGCTAAATTCCCAGTCTGGTTCTCTCAACCTGCCACCTAATCATCTCCCAGTTTAATTGGCTAATAACTGTTCTCTCCCTCTCCACCTCAGCTGATGTGTAGTGAGCATTCTGGTGCAAAATGGCCACCGTGCGCCACCCAGGTGGAAGCTATACGCTGGTGACGGTTGAGGAGAATGACTTTGAATGTGAGAAAAGCGCAAATTTGTCCTCTGCATTTGACCCATCCCAGCTACTTAGGAACAGTGGGCACTGGGCAGCCACAGTGCAACGCCCAGGGACCAACTCCAGTTCTAAGACCAGTGGCTTAGTCAAGGGCAATGGCAGGAGTATAGGCTACCAAACCTGACATGCATGTCTTTTGATCTAATGTCTAATAGCAATGAGTAATGTCTGTCTAATAACAGACACAGGCCCAGTATATGACAATTAGCTTCTTCTTTTTTGCATGAAAGTGACAAATTAACACGCAACGGGTTTCATTGCTTCAAGGATAATTATTTCAGTGGTTGGTTCTGAAATGAAAAATATCTTCACAGCCATTGTTTTCAATGGACAGGAGGACGCCACGCTTTTGTAACAAGACGAAACTGGCGGATGATAAATGTGGTCGCCTTCCATTAAAGTCTACTCGCTTTACACCTCCCGTATTTTCCACTGTGCTCAATGTACCGACAGAGTTAACGGTTCTGGGGTGTGCATGCTTTCATGCTTTCAGTGTCAACGTCCTCGGTCTCAATCCATTTTTCAAAAAAAAAAAAAAAACGCACAAATAAGTGTTAATTTGTTACAAAACACAAACATTTTTCATGAGAGGACAATAGGAGCTTATGACAACTAGGCTATCGCGCGTGAGCATGCGACTCGGTCTTGTCAGTGCAACGGCACGGATAAAACAAACTAATTTCGGTTTCATCCCACAGTGCGAATCCACACGGAAAATAAACTGCGGTTATGTTTTGACTGATCCTATAGACGGGGGAAACGGAAAACATGACATGTTTTTCACACTGTGGGCACTACTGTCAGTCCGTCATTAATAAGCGACGGGCGCTTGCATAAATAACACCGTTGAAGCGTTTGAATCGGCTGTCATTTAGCGCTGTCGAAGACGGCGTTTGAAAGAGACAGCGAAACAGGAGTCTCCCGCAAACACCGAAAGAGGTCTCCCCTTTTCGCAGCGAAATCGTCTAAAATTACAGGCGCAGATCATTCATCACTGACCGAATCAAAAGGCGGAGCTGTCGCCCCCAGTAGCACACTAGAGTTTCACTCAGAAGTCGATTATCAAGCGTATCAGGGACAATGCCCTGGCAGTAGGAATTTTGCACCTGCAGCTTGTGGGCGGGAGTTTTTGAAACGAAGCTTCGACGAGAGGGTAAGAGGCGCACGTGCTTGTGTGCATATGTGTACCCTTTTTTGTGCGCGTGGGTCATTTCTGGCGCCTGTAATAAATCAAGGACAGCCTTTCGGAGGCCTCTCACGGATTTACTTTACTTTATTTCCAGAAAAGGCAGAAATTACTCGGCTGAAAAAAGGAAAAGTATATGGCCAGGGAAGCCCAGGTGATTTGTTTTCACACATGGAATCCCCCCTCATGCCCTGCCAGTTTGTTAAAATTTTCCAAACTTTCAGAGAAATCGTTTTTAAACATAGCGCTTGACTCTTCGGTCAGTCCCCAGTCATTCAGGGCAAGTCTTTGAAATGACACCACACCCCCCATCCACCTCCATCATCACTTTCTTTTTTAAAGCGAGCCCGGGTCAGCTGGTTCCTTCTTCTGCAGGATTTGTTTATCTTCATACAGTATATACTCTACATGTGCCACTATTTGGCTCGCCGATCTCGAGTTACTGCGGCCCTCCTCGCTAAATAAGCTGCCTCGGCACGCTTGGACGCCTTTCAAAGTGCTCTTCGGCAATGTGCAATGTCAAAAAGACAGCAGACTACTTAAAGCCTTTTTGTTTTGTTGGTGATTCGGTAAAAAAAATGGGAGATGAAGTAACATCATTTGAATGGCCAATAGAAACAGTAGAAACCTCAAAAGAGGGCTGCTTGGAGGCGCATCCAGCTCAAGTACTGGCACTGCAGTGGACGTGTCCCGCGGTTTGGAATCGAACCCTGACCGTGGCAGTGCGGTCTTTGGCCTACAGCCCTACTGAGCATCACAGCGATAGTCCCCTTCAAGTCGATCGCCCACCTTCAAGTCCACCAGTCAAGCCGCGCATGACGTACTACGTCTTCTCCCAAATTAATGACCGTATTCTTCATGTCCAGGACTCTAGCCGCCACTGTTAATGGCAGATGGATCCTAGTTTTTCCCCACAGTCTTTAATGACACCCACGTGAGGAATCAAAAAACTGCCTTTATTGTGCAGCCAATGCTTGGCATGGCTACTGCGGGCTTGTATATCAGAAGAGGTTCACTGGGTCTATTTCTCAGTCTTTGAAGCATACTGGGCCTTCTCCAGGTATCAGGGTTCTCTTTCATACTTCTATTAAACGGACCTCTGAAGAAGTACACCTACGGTTACAAAATCCAACATTATAAAGGGTTTTTTTTCCCCCACCACTCTTCCCTTTAAAACACACCCTTTTGATACATCCTTATCTGAACCTTTGTTTTAAACTCCTTCCAAGTTTCTCTTGGCTTTTAAGCTAAAGTATCACAGCTGAGACCTCTGAAATTATATCTCTGAAAGGTACAAATGGCGCTATGACACTGGAAGAAAAAAAGGACTTGTGGTTGATGCCATTTTTTTGGTTACATCCAAGTAAAAACAGATGCCATCATGCTCTTGGTAAAATGAGACTGACTGCCAAATCACAGTCAAATGACTTGGGAAGGTGAACATGAAGTAAATGTGCGTATCTCTGTGTGGCGCTCAGTTTCCTGTGTGGGGTTGAGTCTCTCCTGTGGGGTTGAGTCTCTTTCCTGTGTTCAGTCTCCTAGTGGAGCCGCTATAATGAGAGAAAATGTCAAAGGTCATAGAGAGGTCACTACCCACCATTCCCCAGTGTCCTCTCAGACACACACTTATTCACACACACACACACACACACATACACACACGTGCGCGCACACACACTCACACACACACACACACACACACACACACACACACACACACACACACACACACGAACACACGCACACACACACACACACACGTGCGCGCAAACATACTCACACACACACACACGAACACACGCACAGACACACACACACACACAGACAGACACAGACAGACACACACACACACACACATACATACGAACACACACGCACACACACAGACATAGATACACAGACACAGACAGACAGACACACACGCGCACACACACACACACACACACACACACACACACACACACACAGACAGACAGACACACACACACACACATACATACATACATACGAACACACACGCACACACACAGACATAGATACACACACACACACTCTGCCCCCTGCCCTATTCTGTCCTCACTAAAACAATGGCACAAGCGCAATTTAAGTTATATGATCTCTCGGGTTATGCTTCCAGTAATTTACTCATTAGATTGATTCTTTTACAGTGCCTGTGTGCTTCTGTCAGCCACTCTTTCATCTCTAAATAGAAGATTTGAGCGAGTGCTGGTCTTATGAAAACCGTCTGCCTAACTTCATTATCACTTATATTTATGTAGCCCCTCTGAAGGAGTAAAGCCGCAGTTATTCTCTCTGTAAATTAAGATGTTACACAGCCTCTGCCTCCTGAGACAACTTGTTTTTCTCGCCACTTTCAGCCACGTTCTTCTCAGAATAGTGAAAGATAAGTTTCAGCGTCTTGTCTTTATGCTTATATTCACACAAAAAACTACTTCCGCTGACTGCAAGCGTGTCTGCAGACCTGGTAGCGCTTATGAGTTGTTACACCTTTCTCGGGGGACCACAACTGTTCCCGTTTTTTAAGGGAAGCCCCCCCGCCCCCAACCCCCCCCCCCCCCCCCCCTCCCCGGGCAGGGTTCTGCGATTGTTTTTGCGCCGCAAACAACCGCAAACTAACGGCCAGAGGGCGACAGTGGGGAAAATCGGCGCGACACGCATTGTTTGCAGAAAGGAATTCCAAACACAAGCTCTCGGGTTTTTTTTTTTTTACCTACAGCCCGTGCAGGAACAGCGAGCCTTTGGGCCGCTAAGTGTGACTAATTGTGTATAGAATGGGAGTTTTAGACGTCGGAGGGCCATTAGCGATTTACTGTGGAGGGAGGCTCAGTGGGAGATGACAGTCATTGTATCGGTCCGTCGCTACCCCCAGCATGCTCTCTGGAGCCCCTGAACACGGGCGGTCTTATGGGGGGGGGGGGGGGGGGGGGGGGGGGGGGGGGTCATAAACAAACACAAGGCAAGCTCCCACCACCCCAAGAGACAAAAAGATAAATAAATAAACTAGTGCTGCACTTTTTTTTTTTTTTGGGGGGGGGGGGGGGGTCTTGGGGGAGACTGCCGTCTCTCCCCTTTCATCCTCAGCTGAAAGCCACTAACTCTCTGCAGTTGGAAATGCAGTTTCATCGATGATACGTGATCGATGGAGTAATTTTTCAGGCGCTTAACATTCACGCCGTGAATTTATCATTCCGTCATTTTTTTTTTTTCATACAGCGACTAGCCTGCTATTTATAGCACATTTCAATTAAGCCTCGAGCTGACTCTGTCGGACCTCAAACGAGCTAGTGAGGAGTAAAACAACATGTAGGCATTGTACCCTTGAGAAGGGTACTTAAACTGACTTCTGCTACAGTACATATCCAGCTGTAAAAATGGATGTAAGGAAAGTTGTGTGACTCGCCGTGAATAACAGCGTCGTCTGAAAAATAACAGGAATGTAATATAGGCAACTAAAATGTTGAGTTTAATAGAATTTCTCATGACTTGAAAATCTCAAAATAATTATATTTCACAAGAATACATCGATGCCAGCAATGGGTTTGGGTCAATATAAAGCTCAAGAAAGCATTATAAATAATACTTGTTTTATGAAGTACAATTCATGAACTTGTAGGTCTTAAAGCATATCACACACTTACACAGTTCAATACAGTAATACTGGACACACGGTAGTTAACAGAAGCTCTGAGGAAGTGCAAAATACATTAAAAACTTTTGTAAGAGAACGATAGAAAAGCTGGGCAGTAATGGCGTGTCTTGTGCTTAAACTAGCGACAGTTTCAAGGTGTGATATTTTTAGAGGAATCTTTCCAACTCTGTGCCGTGTGGCTTGAGAAGGCACTGTCAGCCGACACAAGGCCTCCAGGTGGGTTGGGAGGCTGGAAGACCCAGACTGAGAGAATGGTGGGGGTCATGGGGGAACTGTAATACCCCCACAAAAAATCCCAAAGAGGGAAGAGGCCAAGATGTACAGTCCAGGACTGTACAAGTCAGCTCTACAGTCCTGAATCACATCCAAAAACTCTGCAGGGAGCGAGAGGTTTGTTCCTGTTAGCTGTAAACGCTGATTCATCCAGAGGATAATAATGGCATCTGTAAGAACCCGGAGAGCCTCACACCCTTGTGGAGGTGGAGGTGGGCCAGATAACTGAAATACAGCGTAATACCTGGAGTCTGGCTTGGAAACAGTTGCTGTGATAGGGACTGACTCACGCTGAGGCAAAGCTCCCAGCCAGCAAGGAACAGTACGTCTTTTTTTTTTTTTTTTTTTTGCATGGGAACATCTTAAAAAGTCAAGAAAATGGCACTCTTTGCCCCAGATGGATTAATTATACAAATTAAAGCACACTGCCGTGTTTTTTTTTTTTTTACACACAGTCTCAGCTAACGTAGAGCCGGCCAAGTCTTCTCCCCCTGTGGTTACGCAGATGGCCAGCGACATACAGGCTACGATGCACCTTACAGTGGATTCCTGAAGCAATGGAACCAGCCCACAGCTCTGACTGGGAACGCATGTAGAAAAGGACGAGGCTATTTAGAAGTACAACAAAAATAACCAAACCAGCAAACCACTTACTGTACATCAACAGTTTGGTGAACCCATACCAAATTGTTCAACATTACACACACAGCAGTGGTTGTTCAATATATGAAATCTGCGTGGTTATGTTTCTTGGGAGTAGGCACGGCATTTTCAGGCAGCCAATCACGTTCTTCGCCAGGGGATGCGCCACCAGGGAAAAAAGACCGGGTAGAAAAACCGCCAAAGGTCCGGAATGTTCCGAGCGATCCGCATTTCTACCGTTTTTTTTTTTTTTTTTTGCCGCCTCAGCAAGCGTCCGCTGGACGTGTTTCGTGTGCGGAACGGGAAGCAGACGGGGGCGCGGGGTTCCCGTCGCGTTCGCGGGGCGCCGGGGGGGGGTTCAGCTGCGAGCGCTAAACCCAAGGGGCGCCAAGGGCGGCGGCGGCGGCGGCGGCGGCTTCCCACAGCACGGCCGTCCGCGCCGAAAAAACCTTACATCATGTTTACACAGGACCCCGACGGGTCCCGGGACCCCTTTTCAGCGATGATTTTATCTCTAATTTCCAGCCAATTTATTTATTTTTAAGGCCTTATTTCAGGTACCTGTTGTACCAGACTGGGGGGGGGGGGGTTCCCCCGTGACGTTTAATGGTTTTTCCAGTAATTTCGATATCCCTGGTGCTTCGAAGAGCCTAAAGACCTGGGGGGGGGAGTGCGGTAGGGAAATTTAAACAAGAACGGCGCCCCCTTTTAAGAGGAAAAGGGGCCTCGCCGTCGGATTTTAGATTACTGTAAAAATACGCTCCGTTCAAAATTCTCCTCGCTTGCAGGAACAAGCCGTGGAAACTCTGCGAGGCCACAAACTCTCTGATTTCTGGAGCGGTAACAGCACCGTTGAGAGGAGGGGTCTCTGGAATTTTGCATTCACACCTACGCACAGAAAAACCCCAGAGGTCTCACCTACACGTTTCTTGAGCGTGGAACTGATGGAATGCAGAGGTATTCATTTTCAAAAGGACAGATAATTTCAAGCAATCTGATCTTTGATTCTTTGTTAGGCCTTTATCATACACTTAACCAGCTAGAGTATAGCCACCATATGATACAGCATGCCACTGGCCAGCTAATAGAGGTAAATGACAAAGATAACAACAGTAACACAATTCTTGAGTTTGCGTTCTGTAGCCTATCAGTACATAATGCCTCATGCTTCACACAAAACTGATGAAAAATTTATGAAACAGAAGGCTGTCCATAATCATAAGTAAAAATATTAATTTCCTATGAAATTCCAAATAACTAAAAATTATGCGAGAAGTGCTTTCATGAAAGCTACATTGTTCAATTGCCTACTGTACTGCTGCATAGTAGGACCCATTGTATTACAATGACAGACACAGATGTGGTCTAGTCTGAGAAAATGTAGTCTATCTGTCCATTGGGGAGGGATTCTATGAAGAACCACATATCAAACATTTCCTGTTTTCATCTTCCAGGACAGCGGAGTCACTGGCCCTCCACCAATGCAAACTGAAGACCTCTCCTCTCCACAGCAGGGATCTACAGAGCTTCCATTTCAGGAGCGTTTGCTCCTGAAAATGTGTGTGTGCTGAATGTAAAATTAATTTATGAGCACGTCTACTAATTTCTGATGCATTGGCGTGCGCCTAAACTTTTACATTTTTGAACTTGGAATAAATGTTAGCGGAGAGCCCTGCTCTTCAGACTGCATCTTGGAATTAATTAAGTTTTACTGTTCCAGCCTCTCGCACTCTTTTCTACTGTAATCGCTTCAGGACTGTTACAGCATGTGCATTTACTATATATGGATATTAACTGAGTTTGTCATATATTTCTTGTATAAGTGTTTGTATTTGAATTTGTATGATTGTTATATTTTGGCAAAGTTGACTTGCACAAGTACTTTAATGACATTACACGAACATCCGCTGATCTGGGAATCTCACGGAAATAACTGATAGAAGTACCAAGTAGTTTTTTTTCCTTGTAAGAGCGTCAGCAAAATGTAATGTAACGAAAAACAAAAAAATATGCTCCACGTGTGGTCCCAATTGCGAGACAGACGTCCCCTCGCACGGTTGTGCGTACGTGCTAATCTGCCTGCTTTTAAAAACGAAGGAACGCGCGCGCGGACATCGACAGGGACAGCTTCCCGCTCGGAGGCATTCGTGGCGGTGAGCGCGTGGTAGAACGAAAACAGAAGGCGCCATTTCCGCCGTGGGCCCAGGGCGTCAAAGGGGCGCCCAGCTCCGCCCGTCCCACACATCGCACCTGCTGGGAGCGCTCAGGGGCGCCGTTTCCCCCCCCCCCCCCACACATCTGACAATAATTAATTCCCAGGAAATCCTCCAACGGTCACGAGACACAGAATTCCCACCGAGGATGACAGGGCTCATCGATCTTCGCCGCTGCCAATCTTCAATGCCCTCTCTGTTCCCGCGCGAGGAGGCGAGAGTGAGGGGACAGGGCTTGATACATGGTTTTGGGTTTTTTTTCTGACAGGCAGCCGCCTATTGCCCTGTTGACCAGGTAGGCAGCTGCTTCCGGTGAAAATCCCCCTTTACGAGCGTCCAGGTAATCTACTGCAAATGGAACGCCCTATGAAGGTTGCATCTCTGTTTGAACACCTCTGGTTCTGTCAGCCTGCGTTCTGTTCCACTGGTGTCAAGCGCTTTGGCCCAGACTCGGTTCGTAATCAAGGGAAGGCCTCTGGGAGGGCCTGCAGTGCCAGGAGCCCACCCTGCAAAATGCAGCTCGCAAAGCAGCAAATCCGCTTCTGTTTTAGCCCAACAGGCACAACCCACACGGGTGGTACATGGGAACGAGAGATTAGGTCTAGAAAGGCAGCACTCCATGGTACCCTCGGACTCAAGATAGTCCCAGAAGAGGTGGTGAGGATGGTTCCCAAGGAAACAGAGGGGCTCCTGAATGCCAGACCTCTGGGTTACGTGAGGCAGATGGAGCAACGTGACTCTTCTCTCCCAAAAGTTTGAATTCCGAGTCAGAGGTGTTGAGCTTGAACGTACTGGAAACACAGTCGGATCCTCACCGACCACTTTTGGGCCCACTTCACGAAGTAGTACTTACCCAGTCTGCGAACTTGCCACAAGTAGCAGGATGCCACTGTAGCAGGATGAAGCAAATCAAAAAAAAGTTTTAAAATAAATTTGCCACCCAACACGGGCCTGTACATATCCAATTCCTTTTCCCTAATTTGGAATGTTCAATCTGCAACCGCAGCCGTGTTCAGGCGTGAACCCCCACTGCAGATTGGGGGTGAGTGTAGACAGCCATGGCAAATACGAATTTTAACTGAAAATATGGCTCCCACGATCATGTGACGCCAACAGTGACACAGGCACTTTCATAACGTAGCGTACGGCAACCTCGACGCAGACGGTCAGGCACTTTGCTCAGAGCGCAGGCCACCCCCGAGCGCAAATTTATGGTACTTACCCCCCCTGACATGTTATGGATTCTTTTAACTTTAAATAACGTACAAACTGTTTTTTTTTTTTTTTTTAACATTTGCACATTTGTTGCGTTTGTTTGCTTTTCTTTGTAGCAAAGCTCCCCGGCGTTATGCAAGTCTGTCAAAATCGCCCCCAAGCTGGAGCCAGGACGTGCTAGTTCTGCTCCGTTTGCTCAGCCCCAAAGCCCCCCCCCCCCCCCCCACCCTCCTCCCCCCCCCCCCCAATCGAACTCGAACTGTTGGTTCTACCACTTACTGAGAGTGCCTACAACGGCCCGCGAGATTCCCCGAAATTACCGCGACGGTTGTTTCCCCGATTGTCTCCCCGAGCGAGAGCTGTCACTTGGACGCGATCCCGACCGAACCGCCGGGGCGCTGCTCGGGCGAGTTGGCGGGCGAGTTTGGCGGGAGCGGTTGGCGGCCCGCTCTGTTTTCGGCGAAGCCTCGGGTTTTCCCAGCCCCGCGGCCCCATGGGGGCGTTTTGAGCGTTTTTGAGCTTCGCCCAGCAGGTACCCGCCGGTTCACAAAGGCCGTCTCTGCTCAAAAGGGCCCGGGAGGAGAGAGTGCCAGCTGGTGCGAGCGCTAAAGAGAATAACGACTCTATCTGCCCAGGGCCCACTGACCCACCGGCAGAGGAGCTGGCAGCAGGAGCCAGCGCACACGTGACGCTCAGTAACCACAGCAAAGGCTTGTGGGAAAAAAAAAAATGGACCAGGCGTAGTGGGGGAGGACTATAAAAAGGCCTTTATGAAACTCAGGGAGTCTGGAGAACACAGAAGAAGAAAAAAAAAAGAGTCGAGAAGCATTTTTATGGAACGCTCTGCTGCAACTCGTTGCTGTGCAAAAGCGAGGACGGTTCACTTTCGCTCCCTGAAGAACCAGCATTAAACTTGTAATGAGATGGTTTTGCTACATAGCCCAAACAATAACAGCCCTTTCCCCACTAAATCAAAGCTTCATTAAAGGAAGAAAACCTTGGCAGCAATACTTCTAACTAATTTAATGAGAAATGCATGAGGAAATGTGTGATATCGCTGCACTCTGATTTAAAAGGCTATTCTGCTCCAGAAAAGGCTTCTCAGAATTAGTTTTAAAGGAATTAAAAATGATAAAACATTTTTTTTTACTATCATGGTCCCCATAAACATACTGCTTTGGTAGAACTGTAATGACTAGCTATCACTCCTAGGCCTGTCATTTACTAGATGTGCTAATGGGATTTTAGGCAATATCTTTGAGAATAATATAATATAATGCAATGTAATAATGATGACAAACTCAATCAGCAAATGTGCCGCAACCAACCACTTCTTTTGTCTTCCCATGTGGTTGTCAAAAAGCACTTCACGATTGCATCATGCTTACAAATGTATTCATGGAATTTTCATACTTGAATTCAGACCCACAGCACATATACCACCACAAGCACTACATCTACATAAACGGAGAGATTTAATTTCCAACCACTGCTTTTATTTGTTTTGCCTGTTCTCCGTTTGATTTTCCCTGTTTTTAAGATTTTAAACTTGGAGCCTTTAGATTGTTTTGCCTTCAGAGTGACATCAACATCACATTACTGAGAGGGATTAGCAAAATGGGGAGAGAGGGCATTTGTTGTCTTTAGGTCATAGTATATGAACAGGGAGAAAAAAAGAAAACCACAAGGAAGTTTCTACAAGGGCACTAAATTACTTTGCCCTTTGACCCCGAGGTAAGTAGGTCAACACAAGATTAATGTTGGGCATTATCTACAATAATATTCACTCAGTCGCTCTCAGGCTTAGAGCACCCACACTGCTGTCTCCGAAAAAGACTTTACAGCCCTGCCGGGTTAGAAGGTCCAGTAAACATAACAACTGTCAGTTGGCCAAAACAAATCAGAAAAAAGTACTATATTGTGGAGGAAAAAGTACACTACACCCATGGTATTCAAACCAGGCACAGTCATGGGGAGAACATGCTGACTTTGGACTCGAAGGAACAAGGTTAGAAATGGGCCTGCTTCTGTGTGGTCAGGAGTCATGAGGTTTGAGTCTTTGGCCCGTTATGATATAAGTGTCCCAGAAAAGTTTGCTGATCCAGGACCAGTTTTGCCTTTTAGACGGATAAGGTCAGGATACGAATGGGGGGGAAGGAGATCCTTGACCAGCTCTCCTACACTGAGATTCTCGATGAATGTAGGTCCTGGGCTTGGCCTATACGGGATTGACGAAAACAATTAATTCCTGCTCTTGCCTGGACAACTCCTCACCAGGCAAGATCCAGCATCGTCACCCTCAAGAGATCTCACTTATTAAAAAAAACACAACTCAATGAAGACAAGGAGAGCAAGAGAAGGAGTTATACCTTTGAGTTCACATCCAGTGCTTTTTTTTTTTTTCCCTCTGCAATGTGATACCGGATGATAAGCTTATGGGAGTGAGAGAGATAGCACAGGAGTCTATGACAGAATATGAGTCTCAACCGTCAGCAGTTAGAAATGCCTGTTAGTTGTACTGCAGCAACTTCAGTTTTGACAAATATGTCTCTGAAGCGGTAAAGATGTTCTGCGTCATGCTCAGGCGAACTGGGTTACATCAGTGTTTTAGAGATGACCATCTACAAAAACCCAAAATCCCACTGGAGAGTTGTTACCTTTCACTTGTCTTCCTGGTGCTTTCTCCAAACCCAGTGAGCACAAGTCTGAATCTAGACGGAATCTAGACATCTAGAGGAGTGGAAATCTAGGTTGAGAGATGTTTTGACATAAATGGACTAGTTTAAGCTCAGGTTAGCTCCATTAAGCTCAGGTTTTACCCGGATATAGCCTGGCTATGTCCTAGTTGGCTAGAAAATGTTCACTTTTCAACCAAATGTAGTCAGGTTTTCACCAAACGTCTAGATAGCATATACCACGGCTGCACAGGGTGCTGGTTAGCAAGCCCTACCATGGCCTGCCAGTACCAGGCCTGTATGGTTGCGCTTGACCGTTAGCCTCTGTCTCTGATAGCCGTTTAGCTTCTGAGCGGGAGAACAGTGTGCGACACACTTTGTCGAGATGTTGGGGCGTGGGCTTTACAGTGTTGTAAATTCACAAGCTTGTTTCATAGAGCCAGGCTTGATTGCAGGCCTAATGAGTTTATGCAGCATAAGCCCCCTTAGCAGAGCATGTGGTTTTATGGCCTCTGGTGCTTAATGGCAGGGTGAGAATGGGGGGGGGGGGGGGGGGGGGTGTTGAACACCTCAGGAAGGTGTGGGGGTGAAGCTGGCTCGGGTTTTGGAGACCCCTCTCATGGTGGTCCCAGACACAGAGCCCCACATTCCTTACATGGCTTCCGTTTTTAAAATGGGCTATCCTTCTCCTCCGCATGCTGCACGTCACGTTGCGTGTGCAGAGGTATAAAGTGTACGGCTGAAACTGCAACTGCCACCATAGTCTCGTTGTGTGCCCACCCCTGGAAATGAATTTCCCACGTAAAGTCCCGGCATATTTCACAAGACGACGAACAACAGGTCAGGTGGTAGAAAAGGGGGAGGAGTCCGCACTGAGGCGGGAGTTAATGGCGGCTATCACTTTCAGTAGACTAGACGAGAGACCTTGGGCCAGCTGACACAGAACCAGCAGAGGTACACCCTCCCATCGACACGGTTCAGCGGTAATCGTCATAAGCGATCTGACACGTTGCACAATCATCAACTGTTGTTTAGCCTGTTAAAGTCCCCCCCCCCGCCCCCCCCCCCCCCCCACATGTGCGTTTCATTAATGGCGCTGGGTGCCTGAAAGCCGGCGCTGTTGTTTTAGCAGTTAAAGCTGACGCAGGGGGCCAGAGCGCACGCCCGGCTGCCTCTCAGGCCACGCGGCCGAGGAGCCTCTGACTCAGCTGGGCAGTCGCGGTGCGACTGCGCGTGTGTGTGTGCGTGTGTGTGTGTGTAGGTTTTGTGTGTGTGTGTGTGTGTGTGTGTAGGTTTTGTGTGTGTGTGTGTGTGTGTGTGTGTAGGTTTTGTGTGTGTGTGTGTGTAGGTTTTGTGTGTGTGTGTGTGTGTGTGTGTGTGTAGGTTTTGTGTGTTTTATGTGTGTGTGTAGGTTGTGTGTGTGTATGTGCATGTGTGGGTTGTGTGTGTGTGTGGGGGGGGGGGGGGTGTGCGTGTGTTTGTCTGTGTGTGTGTGTGTGCCTGTGTGTGGGTTGCGTGTGTGTGGGTGTGTGTGTGTGTGTGTGCGTGTGTGTGTGTGTGTGTGTGTATGTGCCTATGTGTGTGTGTGTCTGTGTGTGCGTGTGCACGTGAGTGTGTGTGTGTGTGTGTGTGTGTGTGTGTGTGTGCGGGTTTTGTGTGTGTGTGTGTGTGTGCACGTGAGCGTGTGTGTGTGTGTGTGTGTGTGTGTGTGTGTGCGCGCGGGGGTGACTCTCTGACCTCTCTGCATGGCTAATAAAACATTGATAGAAGCAGAAGAATTCCAGCGTATAGTTTCTCTCTGTGTGTGATGTTTAGGGTCCTGCGGTGGCCACACGGTGAGCGCCATTCTGTCTGCAGACAATGGGCGCTGTTCCGCGCGTATTAGCATGCGCTGGGCCTGTGCTGGGCCTGCGCTGGGCCTGCGCTGGGCCTGCGCTGGGGCTCGCTCGCCGCTAAGCTAATCAAATATTTTCCTTCCTCCTGCCGAATTTGTCTCAATAAATAGCTACGCAGATTTTTTTTTTTGACCCCCCCCCCCCCCCCCCCCCCCCTTTGATTCGCCGCGATCGATTACTGATCCCTGCACACCCAGGTGGGCGTGGGATTTCGCCGTTTTGAAAGGGCCGCTTGTGTGAACGTGTGAGCGGGCTGAGACGTTAAGGTCGTCTCTGATCGCTCCTCGTGATTGGCCGGCTTCTGTGACGTTCTGGCTTCACTCGAGCAGAAAAGAATGCTTTTAAACGATTGCTGAGGCCCCGCTGTATTGTCGTTTTTGAGCGATATGTCACACTGCAAATTTTCCAACTCCGTTCATAAAGGCCCCAGAGACCAAACAAGCAACCAGCTCAGTGCTTAGCACTCTCGCTCTCTCCTTATTCTCCAGATTGACTCGACGTGCTTCAGACAAAGGCCTTCTTAATGAAGACCTTTTCATTCAGAGAGAGAACGCCGAACTTAAACCACTTCGGCACAAGAGGTGCTTCAAGAAAGCAAAGCGGGAGAGCGACAGAACTGGTGCAGAATTTAAACCTTTTCACCCATCTGACACGCAGCCTTTGTGCAGGTCGCCCTCCAGCTTTCAATAGCTACTTCATGAAGTGGGAAAAACCCCAGTGTTTGGTTAATGTCCTGCCTGTTGGCTGATTGTTTTTTTTTTTTTTTTTTTTTGCGGTTTGTGTTCAAACTGCCTCTCCGTGGCTCTCGGCCCCGGCTTCCCAGCAGCGGAGGAGACTGCGAACGCCCGGAAAAAAAAAGCATAAACGAATTGATTCTGGGTGTAACCTAATACATTTTGCAACACAATCCCGCCACATTTCTTGCCTGGTGATTGCCCAACTGCACCACCAGGACTTGTTTTCCGAGTCAAAAGGCCTCCCCCTCGTGTGAAATCACCCAGCTCTCGGGCTGTTTTTCTTCGAGTCTGTTCTCCAAATCTGTGATTTAAAAAAAAAATCTATAAAAAAAACTCTACAAGGCTGGCTCCAAAGCCAGACTCTTGGTGTTATATTTACAAGGACACGGTAATATCCATTAAAATCTAAGCTGTATATAGCCATTTCCTGAAAACTTTCCACAGGCGTATGACCTCTACCTTCAGAGTGAGGCCACAAACCTCTGTGGGCCCCGAGAAAAACGGAAATTGCATTCTAAGATTGATTGGCCAAATCCCTTTAATTTTCTGATTTTTATAATTGGACATGAATGGTCTGTTAGATTGACAAACAGAGAATTGAATGTTTAGCTACTAGCTACTCACGGGGAAAAAAAACTCGAGTGAATGTTTGAATGAACTAAATTTCTAAAACAATTCCATTCAGTTACTCGGATTGCAGCACATTCTCTATTGGAGGGAAATTCCTGAATCAAATTCCAAGGCTTTATCTGAGTTGTTAATTACAATTAAAAAAAAAACTATTTGCAACCTCAGTCTCGATTTAGATTTCTCCCTTATCTTTTCAGCTACAAGCATAAGATATGGAGTATACTATGAAATATGCCCACACATACTGCATATTAGTACACCCTTAAAAATATCTGTGTGTAACTGCTTCTGACAGGTCTGCCTGTAAGACTCAAGAAACGCTTTATCTGAAAGCTTGTTTTCCCAAACCAAAATTATTTAAGAAATTAACTTGGCTACATACAGGGAATTGCAATGGCAAGTATCTTTTAACAATATGCAATGGGTCATTTTGAAAAGGCTTCTCGTCAAATCGTTTCTGCCTTAACAATAATATGTGATATTTCCAAATAAAAACCCTTCTCCTTGTGGAATAATAAACTTCCATACTGCATATGTCCGCTTCCCATGTAAACACTTCCAGCCTGGAATTTTTTTTTAAATGGGTAAGCAGCTACTTTTACGATGATGTCACGTTGATAGAATTTCAGGGAGCAGTGTGACTGTACAAATTTATCTTCAATTACACGACACACTGCCAACTGATATTTTAATTCCCTAAAGCGCAAGAATGGCTCACACCACAGCTATGCAGTTCTGCCCATGACAAAATTACAAGGACACTTTACTGCATTTACTGCCACTTACTGCAGTTTAAGAGTCTCGTTCTGCAGATAATCAGGTCAAATAATGCAATAGAATGATGTACAAGTCTGCAGCATGTTAAGCCAGCAATATAATTATTACAGTTTTTACGGTAGCTTAAATACACTGCGCCATTTGGTCGAAAGCTTATTATGTTCCCTGTGAACAGATCTCAGAAAACGTCAGATTTGCGCAATGCTGTGCAACGTAGCAACATAAAACAATCACTATGTGGCTCCCTTTTCCATTGTTATAACAACAGCGAAAAAGCTCCTACATTGCTGAATCATTAATGAAGCCAGTGTTTGGTTTATTGGTTCTTTTTTGGTTGTTGTTGTTGTTATTATAATATAATAATAATGTTGGTTTACATCCTGAGGAACATCAGATGTCAGGCACGTCATTCAACAGCTAGAGATCTTGTTGAGCTGCTAATTAGTAGAGTCAGGTGTGCCAAATTAGGTTGAATAAAAACCAACAGGACTGTAGATCTCCAGGAACAGGGTTGGCCACCACTGGCATAAAAGTGTCTTACTCAGACTCGTGTCTGTGCAAGCTTGGCTTGTGGGCTGCAGTAGCTGGAGCACCTGGTGCCACCGCGTGTTTTGGAGGAGAAGGTGTGCCCGTCTACACTCTCCCTCATTGGCCGCAGCGGCCGGAACACGAGCGTGGCTGTACATGATTGGGTGTTCCAGATTGGGCGAGTTTCCATGCTTTCCCAGATGAAAACATTAACTGCAGGCAAATGAATCCATCATCACACCACATTCAGCATGCCATTAGCGACCAACGTAAAAGTGACAAACGACTTCCGTTTACTGCTCACTTCCACTTCAACAGTGAACTTTCCCAGGGGGAAATGGTCACTCTGCAGACATTGACTCCATCACGGGTACAAAGCTGTACATTTTGCTCAGGTGAGCTGTCCTACTCAACAAATTACATCGTCGGTGTCAGTAGAGTGCCCAGCGGCTGCACGTGATGCGTTCGCTAAAAAATTGCGTAGTTCTGTTCCAGGCCCGCGCCTGTTTCTAATCACAGCCCTGGCTGAAAACGGCCTGTTTTCATGGAACAAGTCTGAGGGTGCCAGGCGTTGTTTTTCGTAGCTGATGCTCTTAAACTAATATTGTCCCAATAAAAGTTAAGCACTTGGATTTCCACTCTAAAATTGAGGAGCCGTGTTGCTACGTCACCAAAGCCCCCTCTCCTCAGCCCATTCTTCCCGTTTTGTCGTAAGCGCAGTATTTCCTCATTCATCAATTAGTGAACTTAAATGGGAATATTTGGGTACAATAAGCTCTTTTACAAAAGGCTCAGCTGTTATTTTAGACATTTAATAAAACTAAAAATTTCTAAATTTCGGCTTGTGTGTGTAATGAGGTTTCGCAGGAAGCTACAACAACACGCCGTGCTCGTGCTAGGAAATAATCTCGAGCACAATGAGACGGGGGGTTGCCATGCAAAAGAAATGCAGCCCTCCATTCACCTCAGCCGCATAGCTCCGCAGAGCAGCAGTCGCCAATTTCATAGGAACGCAGATTTAATATCAATGGGAGCCTTTTGTTAGCTTAATTTTTTTTCTCCAAACAAACGAGCGCTCAACTTTCCGTCTTGTTATTTTTCTTGTGCATGAAATACGGCCGCGTGCGCCGCACGCAGGATGAGGATTCCGCCGAACTTGATTCATTTCATGAATGAACGCTATGTGGAATTCCTCTCGCGCTACACACGGAGATAAAAATCTTTTCCGGTGTGCTGCTAAAACCATCATATTTTTGGCTTTTATAGCATGAGCTAAAAAAAAAAAATATGTACGTCAAAATGAAAATAAGCGCATATTCATCTTTGCAATAACAAAGCAAAAAATGTTAAAATATGCTAAATAAATAAATAAAATTGAATTCAGGGCTTGTTATTCTTAAGCAATGCTCAGATGATAAAGCCTGTCACATTTGCAATATGACCTGGAGTCACGCGTTTCCCCAGATATTAACAATCAGATTTATCTTCCTCTCATTATTTCTGCTGCACACGCCGTATTTCACCGAGCCGGTGGATTTGAACGCCCCAAGGCAGCCTTCGCCTCCTGACCTCGGCAGCCTGGCAGTCACCGTATTTTCATTGGCCACGGAATCAAAAGGCTTCGTCGAAATGCGCACAGGTTAAAAAAAAAAAGAAATGTGTTGAGTGCGTCTAGACAGTCGGGGTCAGGGCCCGTGGAGGTGAATTGGCGATGGAGAGAGGCATTGTGCATTATCAGACGGCTCTGGAGAAGCGTCTCACCCTGACAAGTGTTATCCCATTAATTTAAAGGAAGCTCAATGTCTTCTGAGGACGCAAGTTTGTGAGTCTGTCTAGGTGTAGCGGCCGCCTGCATGTATTTCCATTATTAAAATGCCTTGGGAGGAAATGCTTTTTTTTTTTGGTCTTTGGAGTGCTTGGTTGTTGGTTGTTATATAAATTAACAGACTCCCTTTCCTCGCAGGAAAGGGATATAGGGGCGCCATATGCAGGGGGAAGATTTAGGATGATTCCAAGGATCCCTGACTGACAGGGGTTCTCAAAAAATTGTACTGTGATGGGATGGGATGGGATGGGACGGCCTAGGGTGGGGGGGGGGGGGCAGTTAGAGACATTTCCTTGGGGGGCCCCTTCAGGGAAATGCAAAGTTTTTGGTTTTGGGAGGAGGGAAGTTGGCAGACTTTACACACTGCCTACGCACGCTTTCATCAGGCTCAGCGCCATATCTACGAATATGGCGGAGTGTGGCAATAGCTGGCTGCAAGGCCCGCCTAAATTGTACTTCCTGACAGATACAATCACTGTTTCATGAGGGGGCCATTTCAGACCAGAGAGATATTTACGCCATGCCAAGTCAACTTAAGTGCAAAACTGACTGCGCAGATTCGGCAGCTGGCACAGACTTGTATGCGTAACCGGTGGTTACGTGCGGGCGAGCGGGGATACATGCACGATGAGGACGGTGTGTTCCAATGGAGTCAGGCGCATTTTGTTCGTACGCATTTTTGGCCCAATTTAGACTCTGAAGATGTTAGGCACCTGGCTTAAGAATTTTTGGCCAAGTCAAAGTTACGCATGTTTTCTAAAAACAGGTATATGAGCCATTACATTACAATACAGGCATTTAGCAGACACCCTGCAACCTTCAGGTTACAAGACCAACTCCTCACCCATTATACTGAACTGCCACACTACCTTGAGCCCTCCATGCTCACCTGCTTACCTATCTTCAGTATTGGGAAGCGCTTCCTTGTGTTCTCTGGAAAATTTGCATCCATTCAGGTTAACCGCACGCCCACGAGTGGACAGAAATACCGGCACTGAAATTCAGATCTTAAATAACGAAGCCGCAAGCCATGAAGAAATAAGCTGGATCCGAATACCCGCTTTTTAAACAGGCCTAACTTCAAAATGAGCCCAAAAACGGCTTAAGCAGATGCGTGTGAACTTCACGGTCTGAATAGGACCCTAAATGGACTCACAAGCCGTCAGGCAACATGTTTGCAAATCGAAAAAAGTGACAAGAATAAAGTGGAAGGCGGGGTTCAACAAAAATTGATTAAATTTTTTAAAAAAGCCAATACAAGAATGTGGACCACTGTTTTAAATCTTTAAATCATACCCTAAACAGCATACACTGCTATATCAGTGTTTTAACAAAAGAAATATTTGGCAAACTAAAGCATTTTTGCAGAACCGATGGGGCAGCTAGTGTGATAGCCGCCGCGTGCGTTTCACCCCACGGCGTCCTCGTGTGCACTGGCGAGATTTACCGCCGCACCTCCCTCCCGGTCCGCGAGTCCCTCCCGGTCCGCGCCTCCCTCCCGGCCCGCGCCTCCCTCCCGGCCCGCGCCTCCCTCCCGGTCCGCGCCTCCCTCCCGGCCCGCGCCCTCCCTCCCGGCCCGCGCCTTTACGGCCCTCCCGGCCTCCCTCCCGGCCCGCCCTCCCCCGCCCGCGCCTCCCCCCCCGGCCCGCGCCTCCCTCCCGGCCCGCGGGTCCCCCTCCCGGTCCGCGCTCCCTCCCGGTCCGCGGCTCCCTCCCGGCCCGCGCCTCCCTCCCGGTCCGCGGGTCCCGACGGGGTAATTTGTGTCTGAGAAGCGCGACGCGGCGGCGGTCTCAGCCGTCCCGGGCCGGCGTGAGAGACGTACCGGGGAGCGGCGCTAAAAGGGGACCCCACGCCGGGCCGGAGTTAAACTAAATGTCACCGGGAGGGGGGGGGGGGGGGGGGGGTGGGGGGGGGGGGGGGGGCGCATAAGTCACGTCCCATTGTCTGATCTGTGGCGTCTCGTTAGCCGGCTGTGGTCTCCGGCTGCCAGGGAAAAAAAAGATCAGAACGAACGCCGCGCTTCGTTCGGCCGAATCCGCGCTGTCTCCGCCGCGTGAGAACGGCCCCCGTCCTCCTCCTCCTCCTCCTCCTCCTCCTCCTCCTCCGCCGCTGATACCGCTCTACAGTGTCCGTTTACAAATCTGCGCCGTTTTTTTTTTTTTTATCATTTAAAGCTGAAGTTTAATTTCAAGGAGGATTTCGTGGCACGTTCTTTCCCATGACGTGAGGCCTGGGTTTTGTGAAAAATAAATACAGGTCACCTGCTAAATGCGGTGGAGTGTAAACCGTAAAAAGCTATCCATTCGGATTTGTAAATTGAACCTATAGTCGCACATTTGGTCACTTTTTGCTGTAGGTCGTGGGACGTGCTCCATGATGAATGGGCTTTGCCTTGAAAGGGTCCGAGAAGCGGTACTGGATATCAGTTTCAGTGAATTTCTCGGCAACCTGCAGCCGAATGGATTCAGCTCTCCGCCGAGATCTCTAGTTAAGCCAGGCTTCAATGTGATAACGCATGACGCAAAAAAATAACAAAGGCCATGGCGCCAAATGGGGACGGGGGGTGGTGGGGGGGGTTAAGACAATTCCAGGGGCCTTGACTGACAGGGGCCCTCAAAAAATATTAGTGCAAACTATTTTCTGCAAAAGGAACTGCAGTAAAATGTCAAGTGTTAATTAAACTCTAATAGAGTACATATGAGTCCAGTAGGGACCATATTCACTCAAAGCGTTGATTTAACACTGAAGATTTTTTTACTGCGACTACCCTGATGGTCCTCCTCACACATTGGCTATGAAACCTTTTGGTGCCAAAGTGCCAAAGGGCAAAAGCAACACACACGCTACATACTGATGAGACAAAAAAAAATCCTTGGCTATCAGGAATGCCTGTGACAAAAAAAATTCTATCCAGGCACCAATTAGTGAAATGATTGAAATTCAGCTAAAAAAAAATGAGCTAATGTGCCGGTAGCCATGAGAGCAAACACAGGGCATTCTCCTCAGCTTCCCAACAGCATTCCACAACGCTGCAGATTGGAACGTCGCCATTTCACCTGGCACCTGTCACTCAAACACTTCATTCTCAGAAAAAGAGCCATCCAGTGTGGACTCGATTATAACACACACGACCTACGTGTAAGTTCCACTGCTGCGAGTATCCTAGCGGTTTACAGGGCTTTCTCCGAAAAGCACCTTGCTTCACACTTACGAAAAAACACAATGGCTTGTATTCAATCAACATTTGTCCTTAACTTTTGATTACATTACAACCCAGTTTAGCAAGTTAGCTTCAGTGACTGCTGAACTCACCAAAACGTGTCTGTGAGAGTAAAAAATGTATTGTTTTTTGACAGCAAAAGTTCAAAACAGACATTGATTGAATCCCAGCCTTTGTCTGGATTGGCTCTTTTTCCCCCTGTTCCGTGCCCTGGGGGCGGGGCCTGTGGAGCACAGATGCCACCCCCCCTCCTGGGGTCCCCAGGGGGTCCGTCTGACCCGCCACGGCCCGGTGCAGCTGCAGCAGAGAGGGAGCCGAACCCGGGGCCAGACCCTCACCGTCTGCCAGCACACCAGGCCCACAAGCGCCCCTCCACCACAGCCAAAACCGCCCTTTGGTCCCTACATGCCTCCAATCAAGAATGAGAAATCAAACGTGCAAGTGAAGACCATTCATAAAGCAATCCAGTAAGGGGCTGGCCTATCCAATCTAACACCTTCTGTGGGTGGGGTTCACCATCAAGGACCCCCAGCCCCACAAAAAAAAAAAAAATTATTTGAATGAATTTTATTTTATGGTTATATGCAAGTACCATGGTTGCAAAAGGTACTCTGTGGCTGTTTTTTCAGAAGCTTACGATACACACAGTAGGCTACTGTAGTTTGATTCCCTTGCTTCAGTCCAAAAGTGAAACAACATTTAAGGTAAACAGTAAAAAAAAAGAAAATATGAATAAAAACTATCGCTTATTGTGTCATTTCGACTCGTAGCAACAGTTACCGTAAGCTCACCATTCCAAACATGGAGTGGTCAGTGTGAGAGTAACGTGCTGCATCTCAAAGACACGAAGAGCTTCCGCTTTCATGAAGACGTTCGTTCGCGAGCACACAAAGCAACAGTTGTCCCCGGTTGTGTCCTGCCAGGCATCTCCAGTGCCAGAGGATGGGAAGCCATCTTGAAGGGTGACTAATTTTGACTGACAGGGAGCCAAAGATCAAAGCCTCCCCAGTCCTGGAGGCGCAGCGGTCGCGGTTGTAGTCGGGGCCACGGATTCTTTTTTTTTTTTTTTTTTAACCCCGCGTCCTCCGCGGATGAATTAGATCATTTCCCCTACACTCTGACAGCTCGATAAGCAGGAACTAGGACTCGGCCTGTTGCATTAACGGAACTTTTCCCACAGGGGGGTCGTGGACACATTATTGACAAAGACATCGCAGCTTTTTAGGCCCATCGGGCTAAAAAGGGTGAACACTCTGTAATTAACTTAACCCGTGTGTTGCTATAAACAAACAACAGTAAGCAACAAGTAGGTATTGTGGGGAAGAATGCTTCGCCATCAGGACTATCCCAACGATTTCCGCATGTTCCAAGGCCGGGATGTTTGAGTTTGTAATACTGAGTAAAATACAGCGTGTGATTCTATCTCCTGAAAGCAGTGCTTTTAGACAGGTTACTGTCATTCGGTTGTGTGGTTTATGAAGCCCAAAGGAAAAGAATATACTTGCCCTGAGAATACTCTCCAGGAATTACAGTACAGAAAGCGGCACTGGCAGGGATTTTGGGGCCCCATGGAAAGATCTCATATTGGGCCCCACCACCGTAGGCTACCCCATCGCCTGCATAATTTTGAAGGCCCCTGCCAGTCAGAGCCCTTAGAATTGTCCTGCCCCCCCCCCCCCCCCCCCCCCCCCCCCCCCCCCCCCCCCATGTGACAGCACTCATTTCCATTGAACTTTATGGCAAAACCAGGAGAGAACAAGGCTAAAGAAAAACAGCCCCTTATCCCAAGAAACACAGAACTAGGAAATGAATCCCTGAGACAGACCACCGTGTAAAAATCAAGTCTCCTTTTCTTATATCATACTTCCTCCAGTCCAGTGGATATTTTGAGATTAATTTGAACAACCACAAAAGCGTGGGCTCAGCTGTAATATCAACATTCACCCTGCTGCTGTCAAGGAAAAGAGAGATCCCTTTTTCAACCCGACTACCAGGACTATACAGCACCATAATTCCAAAGATCATTTACTTTTAAACAGCAAATACTGCACACATTTGTCATTGTTTACACACTAACTGAATACTCCAGCAGTTTTTAAGTTTGTTTTTTAGCCACGCCAAATGTGGAGGGGATTTGGTTCAGTAAAAATGGCTACAATCGATCAACATTACATAGGACTGTAATCAATTTACCTCTGGAAATAATGTCCGTTAGAAGTTGTAAGGAAGCCATGAGTTACGAGCTGTGAGCGTGAATGGCTGACCTACCACCCTTTCCCAACTGTCATCCGTCTCCGTCATAAGTACGTATCAACATATTTTTGTGAGATTATCTTTGTGAAATAAAATCTGTCCTCTGGAAAGAAAACGTTAGGGTTGGTCAAGAGCTCGTCCTCTTTCACTTCTAAAAACGCGAAACACACTTTGTCCTTGGGCGTCTTCGAGTTATTGGTAAACCGCCACAAGCCACAAATTCTTATGGCCATACACCCGCTGGTAATCAAGTTAGTGCAGTGAAAGAGACTTAAGAACAAAAACAGAAGAACATAGCGACTGACGATCATCGCCATTAATCCGGCCATTAGCAACAGGAGCGATTTGGCGCGATCGTTCCATTGATTGCGCGATGGTCCAGCTGGGCCCACGCTCAGGAGGCCCTTGACGTGATTGATGAAGGTGCACCCAAGATGAAGGGCCAACTGTGCTTTCTACACGTGACTGTACAGCCAATAAAAACCGGGAAGGTCAAACACAAACAACAGACCAGCCAATAATTTACTCGCTCCTGCTGAAGCCCGGCATGTAGTAGCCTAAGTGACAGTTACTGATGCCTTTCCTAAATAGTAGTTTCAAAGCCAAGCTTTACTGACCTGCCCCAAAAAAGAGAAGCTTGGAAAGAAGAGGAATTGGGTAACAGTAGAACTTTACATTACTCACTCCTTTCTATGGGCAAACACTAGAGAACCGTTTACTTTCACCGCAAAAGTCCCCTAAATGCCTTTTCAAAACAGTCTCCCCTCAACAGTTTAGTTTTAGGAGACCAAAATGAACGAGCTGAACATAAACAGGAAACAAAATCATCAATCACGTGTTCGTGCGGTCAAACATGACCTCACGGTAGCTTAACTACTCCCAATTTCAGGGCAAATTTGATTTCGGTTTTTGGTTCGCCCCTTCATTATTCCAAGGAAATGATAAGTGTGTTCATTTAAACCAGAATGATGTGTCTTAGTCATACTGCGAATTCCATTTT
This sequence comes from Anguilla japonica, assembly GCA_025169545.1. Lineage (NCBI taxonomy): Eukaryota > Metazoa > Chordata > Actinopteri > Anguilliformes > Anguillidae > Anguilla > Anguilla japonica. The sequence continues at coordinate 3,384,318 of CM045900.1, forward strand.
TGCCCAATATAACTGTCCTCATAAATACAGCCGATTTAATTAACGGTTTCATATTGTTATTTGTATATTGTGAATGGGCGCATAACCAAGGCAGCAGATGTTCTATTTACATTCTTTACGCTCATGGCTGAAACGCAGATCAGCTCTGTTGCCATGGCGGCACACATAGGAATGGCGCTTGTACCCTCTGGTCTTTGATCATTTTTTGGTGGGAGCACATTTAAAATAGTAATTGTCCATACATATCTTTCAGAGGCCACGCAGTTGAAAGTGATTCCTTCGGTCTCGAGCTATTCCAGACTTTTTGTATGTGGAATTAATTTGAATGCAATCGTTTTTACAATGAACTATGATGACAGATTGAGCCATAAAACAAATAACATGAAAAACTTTTAAAATGGAAGAATCATACAGAATGGCTAATTACTCAATTTAAAAACACCAAACTAAATACAGTATATTGGTTGCTATCTGTCACCATGTCTCTTAACATTAATGGAGACACAAATTTATTTCGATGAGCAAACTAGTTCTGAGCAATGTTCCCTCTTGATGGTGCACGAATGAAATGCCGCAGTTGAGTCAAGCAGCAGTTTGCTCAACAGTTATGCACTGTTAGTGTGCCCGGTGGTGACACGGGAGCTTTATGTTAAACTAATATTAAGGAGAGCAATATTGGCGCGCTTAATGTTGGCAGTAGTGAAGGTCCGTGCGTTCGTTGTTTTCCTGCACGTGATCGGCGAGCAGGGTCTTCGAGGCAATTCTGATAGCTGGGAGTGAATGGGAGCCTAGCCGCAGGGCATCTTCAATCAAGAGCGCGAGTCATATTAATGACCATAATGAAAAACTGAGAGACTTGAGAGCGCGGTCTCTAAGAACGTTTCATTTTACTGTAATCATAACAGGATGGTTCTTTCACCACACAATGACTTCCATCACGCTAAGATGCCGTTTTAAAACCTCAAGTTATTTAAAAATAAGTACCCACATTTAATTGTTTAACTTAACTTTGTTCACGAGAGCAGACTGTATTTTATAACCCGAAGACGTTTTACTTAAAATAAAGGAAAAAAGAAACGGTAAATGGAGTCGGCCAGCATTGACATGCAACTCGCTAATTTCCTTGCCAAAGCTCATTTATGGCCTGAAATTACAACTCAATCTGTGCGCGTGATTTATGACGGAGTGGACACGATGTGAGAAGAGATATTGTTCTCTTTGTTGCGGTTGACACATTTGAAAATGCTCTCAAGCTAATTCTCAGCATCTTAAATGCATTAGATGCAATTTATCATTCTAATGAACATCGCACGGAGTGTCATTAAGTCTATAATTAGCATTAACATATGCCTTAATGACAAAATTTATGTTTTTAAATAATGCAGTAGAGTGTGTTTTACCACAATGGACAGAAGAGAACTGGAAAGAGGGAGAAAGAATGTGACTTCATAATCCAAGTAATAACAGACAGCATGGACATAAATCATAACTTCTTCAACTACCATGTTTAATTCCTCTCACGTGTATGCAAAAAGACATACTGAAGCGATCATGAATTTGCAACTGAAAACTGGGAGCATAAACAAGTGGTGACCGAGGCTAGATGCAACAGTAACCTATGCTGATTCCTTGGAACGCATGATAGTTTCTTTCTACCTTCATCTTCCATGAATCAACCATATTGAATACAAAAGTAAAGCAAACAGGAGTTGGACACTTCTGTAGAAATTGCGCCTTTAAAAAAAATTAATCCTTATTAAGTCGGTAGGCCCATTTCATTTTAATTCCGTGCAAAGTCGCCTACAGACAGATTTACTCCTGTTGCATTTGCTCATTTCTGAATGGACGCGAGGATCACGCGGAAATGGGAACAGTAATCCGGTATACAAGTTGGAGACCGCTGGCTGTTCGGTTATCTGGGACAACCGCATTGAGAGCGCGAGCCCCACTGAGACCATCTAGCCCGCCTCGGACCTCTGCTATTTATTAACATCATTTCTTGGCACGGGCTTTAATTAACAAACCGCTCACACCACCGACCAGCTACAGCGCGAGCAGGAATAGCACAGTTCTTTTTTCAAGGTGCCTTAGAGATGCCATTGATTAGTTCGATTGAGGATGAAGGAATTATGTGACCCGCAGTTAATTTGAATTCCTCCGCCACATAGGTTTTTTTTTTTTTCCTCCATCAAAAGAGTGTGGAGTACCACGGCTTAATGGCTTCGCCTGCCCGCTGCTTCACAATAAAATACAGGGAGAAGTGCTGGCCGTGCTTGATTTATCCTTTGAGATTCGCCAGTAACAGTGTCAAAGTGGCAAGGTCTTGGGAATTCTAACGCAGATTTAAGACACATACAAGCGCGAAGTGAAAAGAAGCCTCCAGTGGGTTGGGAGGCAGAGGCGGTATTTAATGGTATACACTGACCCAAGCGGCCCAGCTTGTTGCCACCTCCCGCTGGAGCTGCCCGTCTTTCACAGGGCTGTCATTGTGTTGCGGAGCTGCAGACACGAAAACAAAAAAACAGAGGAGGGTTAGACCGTTCCCCTTGGCAGAGGTCAGGTACAGAATACCGCGAGTAAAATCAAATGGACCCCCGCAGAGGATCGTCACACAAACAGTTGTTGAATGGGTATTTTCCGCTACATCAAAACCAGACCAGTGTTTCCCGAACTTGTTTGTCACACTTTGCTGGAGAAACACAAATAGAAATGTATACACATGGAAGAGGAAGAGTCTACTTTGTCAAGAGAATGAGAAAAATATGTTCTTTTCGTATAGACTACTTAATGATGAATTACTGAAATTAATTTACTTGCCGTAAGTAGAGCAAATTGATCCGTTGAGTTGGATGATTAATTCACGTGATGATAGCATATCATAGACATTGAACATAACAGCGTAGGAAGGGAAACGCTTGGATAATTTCACAAAACATTTAAATCCAAGCAAATTAACCAATGCTGCGTTATCGTAGCCTCATTACTGCTTCTAAAATATTTCACATACTTAGGGTGAAAATGTTTAGTCTATCCATTGTTGGAACAGAAAAGTCCCCCTGTGAATCGCCAGGTGGTTCTTCAGGTCGTCTACTTTGAAATACACATAACATGCAACACGGTTTGTTTCTCGCAGATTTACATACAATTAGGGGAAGTAACACCACATAACAACAACAACAACAACAACAACAACATAATAATAATAATAATAATAATAATAATAATAATAAATAATAATAATAATAATAATAATAATAATAATGCATACAGACTATTAACAATTGTTCACCATCACCAAGGCTATGGCTGAGGGAATCACTGGTTATTCATGCTTGTCATAAAAAAATATTTTTAAACGTGTTCTTGAAACTGCTCGGCCTATCATAAGCCTCCTCGCGGAGCCCTTCTTATGGTGGGCTGGGCTGTTGTGGGAAATTCAGAAGGGTGATGTAAAAAGTTCACAGTACATTGTTGTCAGGTGCGGGTGATGGTGAGGGAGAAGTAGGCTAGTACCACACGGTAATCCGTTACAGTTGGATTCCGTCCATTAAGTTTAGGGTCAAGTTTGTCAAGTGAAAACATCCACCAACAGGTTCGCACTCGGCTTGTGGGCTGGCTCGTCGCGTTTTAGATGGCTAATTTTCTCTTCGCGTCTTCCAGTGGAAGCGGTGTACTGTAGCGAACGCTCCCGTTGGCCAGCAGTGGTAGACGTCAGCATCTTTCATTGCTTCAACATTACCTCTCGGCTTCTGGCGGTAAGAAGAAACAAGTGTATCAACTATCTGGACTATACGTTGAAGTTGAGCGCAACCCGTCCGTGTCCATTGGCTGCATTTAACAGCAACTGAGAATCAACCAACGAAAACCGTGGAAATAAACAGTCGCCTCTAGTAGCGATTAACTTTTGCGCGAGGTAAATTTCTTTTTGGGCACCTTAATCTGGGTTTTGTTGCATCAGTTTTTGCTACGCTGACTGTGGGTGCCTTGAGTGTCCAAGCTCAGAGACGCGACGCGTTGGAGATATTAAAGGATGGCAGTGGCATTCGCATTTCGGACGCAGTTGTTCTTGTGTTTGATCAACACCGAGTTGTGGACAGCGGCATCAGAGCGAACGGCGAAAAGTGCTCTGGACAGCGACGAGTCACCAGTTCACCAACCCACTGACGCCTCTGCTCTGGACATGGTTTCAGTACACATGTACAGACTTTATGACAAATACAACCGAGAACTCAACCGTCCGAGAGATGGAAATACTGTCAGGAGTTTCAAGGCTAACCAAGGTGGGTATCTTTCTTTTATATTCCTTTATTTTGCTTATCTTAATTACTTCTGATTGCGACTGCAACACAAAAGCTCCCTGCAACGATTGCCATTAAGAAGCCATTGATTGTAGCCTTTGCGACCGCGGTGGATACTGGTTTCCTTATCGAATAGCCTACCTAACGCGTTGAAGTTTGAGAAGCGAATGATATTTGCCGAAACATCATAAAACTGGCGTTCTTTTGGAGTGTGAAACGCACTAATATTCAACATAGGCATTGTTTACATTAATGAAAATGCTAAGGATATGTTCCATCACTAACTGTTCGTTAGTCGTCTGCCTTTATGATGGAATATGTAGACAGCATCGGCGCACAGTGAAGAACTACAGTCTACACATTCTGAACTGGGACTATGCCCCCGCTGGAGTACAAGAGAAGGACAAGGGTCTCAACCTTTTTTAGTTTCCACAAATCATCCCTTCTTTTGCCCTTTAAATCTCTCTCTCTCTCTCTCTCTCTCTCTCTCTCTCTCTCTCTCTCTCTCTCTCTCTCTCTCTCTCTCTCGTGTAGCAACACTCTTGTGCTACTAAAACACAGTCAAAGCTCATTAAAATAATAATAATAATAATAATAATAATAATAATAATAATAAATAATAATAATAAGAATAACAATAATAACAATAAATACCAGTCATTATTATTATTATTGGTCTTGTTATATTTACAATGCACCAATGGACACTATGCAGGCAAATAGTGATGTCTTTATCTCTCTCTCACGCTCTCCCTCTCCTTTTGCGTAAATGTTTCTAATATAACTGCACAAACGGTGTGAAATCAATTAAGTATATCCTAGCAAAGTTTCCCGATTAAAGTTAAATCAGGAAACGTACCCGTGATTGACACAGTCAGGATCCTCTCAAGGCATTGTGGGAACGAGAGGACCCACGCTGTGACAGATACGGTTCGTTGTCATATCAGATGTGGCGGCAGGATCGCTGTCTCCAGACACAGCTTTGCCATAGGCTCCAAACAAGCTAAAGAATTCCGCGCACTTCAGAGAGTTCAGCGCAGCTGTCCCGCTGCAAAAACAACGGGGTTATGAGATGGCAGCGCCGAGGTATATGATAGTATGATAGTTTTATTTTTCGCTGTGTGTTTTGACTAGATTTAAAGCGCGCGCCGCAGTCGAGGAGCGCCACAGAGGCGGTCACAGTCGGACTTTTATTGTTGGGCCGTGTTTTTCTAAGGCTGACTGGCCTCAGCTTTTTACCGCATGAACTCAACTTTTTACAATGCCCAGGCTGCTAGATAATGACGTTTCGTCGTATATTAATTGCAGGAATAACATGATCACTGAAAGGAATTCTTTTGAGTTTCCACAACGTGAAACCGCTTGATTGGAGCTCTTCCGTATTAATGCCGTCAGACATTATTAGAGGCTCGTGAAAACTCCGCCAGGGAGAGTTCAGTAAGCGCTTCCATATGCCTCCGGCTGAAAGAGAAGTAATGCATCTCCTGTTTCTTTCCCCTGACATCCTGTGTCATATAAATGTAATAAAGGCTGCTTCTTCTTCTTCTTCTTCAGGCCCAAATAAGTTACAATTCACGTTCATTTCAGTGGTTCACTCTTTTCGTTCTCTTCCCCGACAGAAATCGCGGAGCAGAAGATCTTGTACCATTTCAACCTGACCTCCATGCAGGAGTCCGAGGTCATACTCGCCGCGACCTTCACTTCTTCTTCGACAAGCGTCCGAGGCAGCAGAGGTCGGGGCTCTGCAAGCGCTTCAGGAGTCCCTCCTGCCGCCTCCAGCACCTCCACCAGCCCCCCTCCTCCCTGCGCCTCCTCTTTCGAGGGGCGTCCCCCAACGCGGCGTGGGGCCCCTGCTGGGGAACGTCACCGCGTTCCCCCACCGGCGAGGAGACTGGCAGGTGAAGGACGTGACGCAGGTCGTCAAGGGCGCCCGGGCCGACGGCCAGCTTTTGATGACGGCCGAGTTCGATTTTGGCGGGAAGCACCCGAGGCACCGGGAGCGCCCGCCTCCGCACGGCCTGCCGTACCTGCTGGTGTACGCCAACGACCTGTCCATATCCGAGCCCAACAGCGTGGCGGCCACCTTGCAGAGGTACGACCCGTCCCCGGGGAAGGAGGAGCAGGAGGAGGAGGAGGAGGAGGAGGAGGAGCCCGCGCCTCCCGCCAACTCGTCCCCCCCCGGCCCGCGAGTCAAACGGGACGCGGCTCTCGGGACCCCATCCAGAACAACGAGCTCCCGGAGGTGGTGGAGTACCGCGCGCTTAAGGACCGGGAGCTGTGGGACAGCACCTACCTGCCGCAGAAGCCCAAGCCCACGAGGAAGGAGCGGAGGCGGAAGGGCCAGGGGAGCGGCGGCGGGCGGGCGGGGTCCCAGATCCTCCGCTTCGACGAGAGGACCATGAAGAAGGCCCGGCGGCGGCAGGGTAACGAGCCGCGCCTCTGCTCCCGGAGGTACCTCAAGGTGGACTTCGCCGACGTCGGCTGGAGCGAGTGGGTCCTCTCCCCCAAATCGTTCGACGCGTACTACTGCGCCGGGACCTGCGAATTCCCCATGTCCAAGGTTAGAACGTCCCGTCGGGCACCGTTACCGTGGCCACACACTCGGTGTTGTAAATTAAACAAGATGGGTGCTGAAATGTTTAAAGATTACTTTTGTGAAACATCGTTTGGGCCTTTGCAACCATTTGTTATGAATGGTTCCTAAAAGACTTAGTTGGTTGCGCTACTCATTTAGCAGACCAAGTTTAAAGTAGAAAATGGTGCACTGGAAAAAGATGGGATTAAATTTTTTATAGTCTTATTTCAAGACGGTTCATTAGATTAAGAACAAACAAATCATAATTCACAATAGGGTCATTTAGCAGATGTTTTTTTATTTTTAGCAAAAACAACTTTAAAAGTGCATTTCACATGGCAAAAAATACTGCAAGGGCAAGAGATGCACCCTCAAAAAGGAAGTGCTCGTATCCAACACACTTTTTGTGTTACTTTCAACACATTTTGTGTCACAGATATACAGTTTATGTCTTACAACGACATGTGTTGAAAGTAACATTACATTACATTTATTTGGCAGATGCTTTTATCCAAAGCAACGTAAGTGAATAATAACGTCAGATAAGATACAATTCTACACAAAAATCACAATCGCTCAGTAAGATCACGTCACTTCTCATGCAGTAAGGCTGAGTACAGTTATGGCAAGTAAAAAAATGTTATGCTTATATTAATTAACAAGCCCCAAACATCAGGCCTAACATAGACATATTAGATAATATTTTGGGATTTTAAACACATGCTATGGTTACAGTCATATAAGTGCCATCACTGAGGTGCATGGCTCAAGGAGCAGTTGATCCCTCAGGATGTAAAAATATGAATTGTTGTGTTAACAGTTAGATACGTTTTCTCACAGGCCTCATTTAATTAACCATGAGCCACTGGGTCCAGAACTTAACAGTACATTTTATGTAAATAAATAAAAAGCAACATTTTCTGAATGCTGTGCAAACAACATGATTTCATCCGGGCCTGAGATATTTTTTTACTTGTTATATGCTCGGGATAATCAGGATTACTATAATTTGTCCAGTTTTTTTTTTCCTCTTCATTTTTAATCTGGGGGGGGGGGGGGGGGGGGGGGGGGTAGTTGTTTACATAAAGAATTTTGTTTATGCTTTAGTTCTATTCTGGGAAAAGTTCAGAGAAGCATGCCATTTTCTTGCTTACACCTAAACGGCTTTACATTGTTGTATGGCTGATTTGAATGAATTTATTTTAAAAAAAGATTTTTAATGCAGAATTCTCAGAATGTTTTGGGGGCAGAAGCGAAGGATAATTCCACTAACCGCGGCGTGTGCACCCATTCTCTCGTCTCTCCGACGGAGCAGGTCGTCCGGCCGTCCAATCACGCGACCATCCAGAGCATCGTGAGGGCGGTGGGGATCGTCCCGGGGGTTCCGGAACCCTGCTGCGTTCCCGACAAGATGAGCCCCCTGAGCGTGCTCTTCCTGGACGAGAACAAAAACGCCGTGCTGAAGATTTACCCCGGCATGTCAGTGGAGACGTGTGCCTGCAGATAAGAATGTTTCAAAAAAAAAGAAAGAAAAGAAAGAAAAGGGAAAAAAAAAAAAAAAAAAAAAAAAAAAAAAAAAAAAAAAAAAAAAAAAAAAAAAAAAAAAAAAAAAAAAAAAAAAAAAAAAAAAAAAACAAAAAAAAAAAAAAAAAAAAAAAAAAAAAAAAAAAAAAAAAAAAAAAAAAAAAAAAAAAAAAAAAAAAAAAAAAAAAAAAAAAAAAAAAAAAAAAAAAAAAAAAAAAAAAAAAAAAAAAAAAGAAAGAAAAGGGGGAAAAAAAGACAGTGGGATTTGGATGTATAGACCACTGGCGGAAATGGCGACTTTTTTCACCAGGAGCTGAACCAATCGGCAGGCAGCCCGTATTCAGCCAAGCCAAGGACTGAGGCTATACACAAACTTATAAACTGCAAATTTGTTGAACCTCTTGCCCTTTTGCTTTCTGGACCAGAGGTTGCCCGCCATTTCTCAGTTCAGAATTCTCTCCAGTTCGCTATGTGTACGTTATAACATTGCGGTTTACTTCAAGAGCTGGTTTATACATTTACTGAGCAAGTGTTAAATGCGTTGCAATTTGGCTACTAATGGGACATTTACTATTTTTTTAAAAAAACTTACTGAACGAATGAGAAACAAACAGAAAGATTTCGGGTTTTGTGATTTTAAACGGCACTTGGGTTAGCAGGCAAGGGAGTGGTTGTCATTACCGTGAAAATTTTAACATAAAATCCAGGCAGCAAATCTGAATATCCAAGATAAATAGTTTTTACACTTTAATTTAAAGACAGTTTCAGAGTAATAGTTGGAATGCTTATTCCCAATTTACTAACTATGAATATGTGTTTTTAATTATGGTTTAATGTATGTATTATCTGTTTGATACCAGTAAATATAGTCATTTAAGGAAAGGTCAAAAGTATTTTTGGTAGAAAAATGCAATGAAACCACAATCATACCTTTGGCTTTTACCATCCCATTGGCTCATTGCAGAGTGAGAAATAAACTCTAATATCAGTGATATCAAAAATTTAGTCAGTTCTGTGATTTATTTTTTTAAGTCAGAAAAGTCAAGAAAATTGTTTTGTTAATTTAAAGTTGCCCAAAAGTTTTTATTCACACTGTGCATATCATATATACTGTGCATAGCATATCATACAGTATATTTCATTGTGGGTTTGCTTGTTTTGTTCTGCAGAACACTATCTACTGTGTCACTACTAAAAGTATCATATTTGAAGAAAGAAAATATTATTGAGGTGGTCAGAACTGAAAGTAGGTCTACAGCTGTTTAATTTTAATTTTTAAAACTATTTTAATGTTCACAATATGGTACTCTGTCTATGAAATGAAATATTTTTCTATACGTGCGTGTTTGTATTTTACCTGTTGCAATTTGCAAATATATTTAGCAGCTGGTGTGTTTTAAGCTCTGTAAATGTTTTTGTTTTAAATTATGAAGTAGTCATTAGTTCAAGAATAAAACTTAAATAAGCCACATTTGTAGGCGATCATGTCATTGAACTGAACCCTCTCCCCTCCCCCCCCCCAGCTAATAATGTGTGTGGGGCTGTGGGCCACTGCAAGTACTGGCACCATCAGTATTCAATGCCCATCACCAGCTGGCCAGAAACCAAGGATTCTCAACAGCACAAGACACCAGACAGCCCTGCACTGCTTTAAATAGTTTCTATTTTCCTTTTATGACTTATTTATACACATGAAATAGAGACTGTCACGCACACAACAGTCAAAGCTTATAAAAGAGAGAAGGTGCTCTCAGTATGGGACAGTGCATACAACAAAAATACATGCCCGGCTTCTACACAGAGACTACCCAAAGTAAACACTGGAGCGCTCATGCAAAATAAAGTTTCTTTTATATTGTGAAGTGTACACGTAGGTCATAAGCTTGATTTGGTGGATTTAATCAGCTCCTAGGACAGCCAATGATGGTCAGGTGTAATGTGGGTTTTTTGACAGTTGGTATGATTCAGTGTTTGTCTATGAAGCCCCCCCCCCCCCCTTTTCAAACAGCTTATGGAGTTCAGTGATCAAAAGCCAAATGTGGACTGAAGCTGTATAATGTGTCCAGTCGAGTCCAGTGCTATTGCAGTGCATCTGCCCGATGTCAGCTATCTGGCCAATGTTGAGACACAAAATGATCGAAAGGCATCACACACTTCTGCAGCAATCATTGGATTACTTGCTTCAGACACACTCATCTTCAGATGAAGAGCACAGTACAAACTCAAGGGATCTGCAATTCTGTCAAACAAAGCCTGGTAAGACTTTTAACAGGTGATACTAAAATACAAAAAAGAAAAAAAAAGAAAAGATTTATCACACAGTTTTGGTTGTCCGTGTCTTAAAATGCAACAGCATGCATTTTAACAAGGAAAATTATAAACTGGGACACTATGACAACAGACACCTCCAGAGTACACTACATTATCATGTAGAGTGGTCTGAATCTCAGTTTTTGTCTATAGATAGGAATGTGTCAGCCCAGTGACCTTGCATAGTGAGGCAGCTGTGCAGTATTCACGGTTCTCAAAAAACAATTGTTTGGTAATCTTCCCAAGATAACAAACCTTAAACAAGCCATCCTGTTTACTGTAGACCCAGCTGCCAAGAGCAAGCAGTTTCATAAACCAGAGCAGAAATTCTGTTCCTCGAACCCGTGCTGTGTGCGCCCATATGCTGGGAGGTTTTCCAGAGGAGAGCGAATCATTTGTTGGATCTCGGTCTAAAAAGACGCTGGCTTTGATCCCACTGCGGTTAGGTCTGATGGTGTCCACAGTGGGTCTAGTGTATGCAACCCATTTCACCAGCTTTTATTCCAGTGTAGAAAAACTGGCGTTTCTGCAGGAACTGCTTTTAGGGGGCCAGTTTGCAGGAAACCTGGAGGAGTGTCTACATCACCCAAATTCATCAGGGTACCTGCACTGCAAAGTCAGGGTACCACAGGTGACCAACAGAAGCGCAGGTCCAGTAACTATAAGCCTGACGGACCTGGAATGTGTAACAGGTGCAGTTCCTGTTAGCTCACTAGCCCGGGTGTTATAATCAAGGTAGCCTAAATCCAAAAAAAAAAACAGAAAAGAGGCTTCAACAATATTGACACCACCTTTCATCGTCCTCATTGATTACTGAACAGAATGTACAACATCTCACCAAAAAATGTAAAATAATTTTTGATGAATATGAAAATAATCACGAGCCAGCTAAGAGGCATTTGCAGGGGGCCATTCCGTGTCTTTAAAGCACCACTCCTCCCTCAAAGTGTAGTAAATTTAGAGTGAAAACTGAAATCCGTGCTGCTGGACGGCTTGTCCCGTTAAGGCGCTGTTCACACTCACAAACCGGTACCGTGCTCTGGGTTTGAGTCTGCACTGTGGCAGGCAGCCCTGTGCACAACTGGCTCTAGAATTACCCAGAGATGGGAGTGGACTCGGCTGGCTGGGATTACAGCGTCTGGAGCCAGATGCGGCCTACCAGTTACCACTGGGCACTGCTAATTACGACCACAGTAAAGAGTTCTGCGATAAAATTAGGTTCTGTAAAAAAAATGATACCTGGAAAATTGATGCAGAGTAGAGAGAGAAAGAGAGAGAAAGGGGGGAGGGAGAGAGGCAGTGATGGATAGTGTGAGACACAGAGTGAGAGAGAGAGACAGAAAGACAGACAGTGAAAGAGAGAGAGAGACAGAAAGAGATGGACAGTGTGAGAGAGAGGGAGATGAACGAATAGTGAAAGAGAGAGAGAGACAGAGAGAGATGGACAGTAAGAGAGAGAGACAGAGAAAAAACGGACAGTGAGAGGGAGAGAGGGAGAGAGAGTATAATGATTGTCCCACTTATCCTTGTAAATCTGTTCATCCAGTTTGAAGGGGTTATCCTTTATTTGCTCCAAACACACATTAGGCTAATTACAGCAGGACTGCTCGGCCTCCTTTGGAAAGGCAAACATTCCAGGAGCGAAGCCAAAATAAACGTTTTCCACAAAAATAGATCACGCATGTAATGAGCACGGCAGCTTTAAATTAAATCCTCAATTTGTAGGTTTACACACTAATTACATCAAGAATTTCTAACTTGGGAAGGCCAGGATGAACATGTGCACAACTATCATAACAAGATAAATATAAACTGCATATTGGAAGTAGGCTAAAATAAAATGCTCAAATTGAGTGGCTAACCTAACAAACTGGTCAGAAATGGCAGAAATTACAATATTTTTCAATATTTGATTAACTTTTTAACGATTATTTATCAAACAAGTGTTTGTGCTTTTTTTGTTGCAACACTTCAAGAATATACGGATCTTGTCTTGGGTTTGTGGCAGCACCATTAACCCACCAAGCAACCTGATACACTCACATAAAATGCATTTCCAACAATATGGAGAAATGCTGTCCAAAATTCCAGCTGTCTTGAATGTACTTTTTTTTACATTCACGATGGAAATTTGGTCTCCATTCATATTCATGAACATAAATCACAATCCCTGACTGCAAAGACACTGAGCTTTTAAACAGTAGGAGGGAATTACAGAAAGTTTAAGAGATTCTCCGAAACAGTTGTGTTTAATTTCTGTGCCAGTGCCTCACGATCTTTACTGAAGTGCAGCTTCCAGTTTGACTGGGTATATATTGGCAGTTGTTTACTATCAGTTACCATAGCACTGGTATAATGACCATTGGCATGACCTGTAGCTACTTAAAGTTGGCTCTAACAAAAGAATGCAGTCCATCCATTTCAAACCAGACATTTTAGAATGAACTGAAATATGAAACGTGTAATTGTATCTACTTTTTTGTGTTCCAGCACGGCTAATAAATGCATTGTAAGGTTGTAATAAAAGAAAGTGTTGAGTGACGCGACATTTGTCAAACTTGAATAGCAATTCAATTCTATAGCAATTCTCTAACAGCCAATAACTTACATTATTATAGCTCCCTTGTACCACGTAAAGATAGCCTTTCAAACGTAACCAGAAACAAATGTCATTTATCACAGCGCAGAGATAACTCCGTCCCCAAGATCTGTACCAAATTATACCTCCATGTTAAGGATAATTCAAAGTGCAAACCTGCGGAAAATACGTTGTGAAAAGGCTAAGTATTCAGAATTTAAAAAAAATAATAATAAAAAAAAACCTTTGATTATGTGATTTCCCATCATATGTGTGACAGTACATTGACTCTTTTAGAAGCATGTCAACATATTCCGGATATTGATCAGAATACTACAAAATTGCCGTTGCATTTCCTCCACAAGAAACACTGTGACATGGTATTCACAGTGCAATTTAAAGCTAAGAGAAATTGTTTCATAAGCAGTTTTTTTTTTATTCGCCATCGACCCACGCTTAAAACTTATGATAACAACTCTGCCAGACGGATCTGTTCATGACGTTCCTTGGCCATCGCGCGGTCCTAACCAGCCAGCCCAAATGGTCGCGCGGCATTATTGCAGCGCGTCTGGACCCAACTTCAAGGATACCCTTGAAGTTGGGTTTTCTGTCCTGCGGAGATACTCTCTGCGGCTCTGTATTCCGTTTCCAACGGTCCCCGGTCCACCTCAAAACCACAGGCAGCAATGGGACCTGTGTCAGTGGTAATCAGCACAGGAGGGCGAAATACCCCCGAGCGGATCCGCAGCTCTCCGGGGAACTGCTTTAATATTCAAATTGCGTTTAGAATTCTACAGAATTCATTAGTTCAGACAAAGAGCAGTTACAGGACTACCCAAGGACAATATTTAGGTTTCCAACTGAAGGAAGGTACATTAATGGCGAATGGCTTGGAAAAAGACATCGTTGTAAAAGTACAAAAGATTTTCTGTGCGCTTATGAAATAGCTTTTTCCTCCTCTGGTGATTAATGTCAAAGATCTAGCCCTCGTTCCCTTAATTGCGAAAATATTGTTTCGAAGAGATAAAATCGCGGGTCTAAATGAAACTTGTGTTTGCTCGGGGGATAACACCGTGTTTGATTTTGATTCGAGTGGCCGTCGGCTAAGGAGAGAGAGCATGAACGTCGTTGTGGGGTCAAAACCTTAACATTTCCGCGAACCTTGGTTTGGCCTCGTGCTCTGTGCTCGCCTCATTTACCTGCCACAATGAGCCTATTAAACAAACTGTTGTATTTAGTTGTCCCAGTGCTCTCGGTGTATTTTTAGAGAAGACTACAAATATACTAATTATTTAAAACTTCGGATGATGGAAACCATGTACAATAGTTTATATTGTTGATTGAAACTGATTATTAGTTGATATCTAAAGCAATAAAAGTTTTTTTCTACAGAATGAAAAAAGCAGCTACAACTGGTTTCTGCTAAAAAAAAAAAAAAAAAAAAAAGAAAAGGTAGGCCCATAGTAAAAGTCTCGCGTCGATCTACCACACTAGACTGCGGGTAGAACGTTGAAAACGTTTGGAAATTTATTTCGGCTAAATCGTGAGCAGAGAGCGCACTCTACAGGTGTGTGTGTGAGTTAAGTTTTACTCCGTAGGTTGTTATTACACCGTTAGGCTATTCAGTCATTGATATTATTTATGGACCTTAAAACATAAATTATCTTCTCTCCACCATTACAACATTATTAAAGATTAAAGTAAATCTATCCAATTACTTTTGGTCCCCCCCCGAAAAGAGGGGTCTATCTATGAAAGAGCTGAAATTCCTACAGGGTTCACCAGACGTGGATGTAAATGCCCTTAAATTAAAGCTGACACTCTGCAATTTAACCTCATATTCATCGTTTCATTTCAAATGGAATGTGCTGGAGGACAGAGCCAGATCAACAAAAATGGTGTCACTGTCCAAATATTTACGAACGACAATGTATAGCCAGATGCCCATATATCCCTGTCCTAAGAAAAAAAAAATATTGTCAGCTTTTAGTCTAATTGATTTCCAGCACAATTACCTAAATTGGTTCGGCCACAGGATGATCCTCTTTTCCATTTTAATGCCGAACGTCCCACGACTGACGCATTTAACAAGGCCGTTCCATCCCCAGGATGAGAAACCTCTGTCCCGCTGGCCCTACAGAACAGACAAAAATGCTTATATAAGTCAAATGGTTTTAAACGTTAAGCGCCAGTGTCCACTGGGTCGCTTAGCCCGAAAATACGTCACTGGACAATTTAATCATCTCCCATAGTCTGTCCTAGATAATAAATCGTCTGTCCCATTCAAACTTCTATATGTTTTTATTTCAAAAGTTGCAATGACTTCAGATTTGTGCCTAGCTTTCATTATTGTGTATGTGTGTGTGTGTGTGTGCGCGCATGTGTATGTGTGAAAGAGAGAGAGAGAGAGAGAGAGAGAGAGAGAGAGAGAGAGAGAGAGAGAGAGAGAGAGAGAGAGAGAGAGAGAGAGAGAGAGAGGGGTGCGTGTTGGCTTTTAACTGCGTATTTACTCATTAAGAAAGCTTATCACCTTTACACAAACAGTGCCATCCCATGATAACCCCTGCCCTGTGTGCCTTTAACTTGGTATAATTCAGGCATAGAGCTCAGGTATTGTTCCCCAAGGACTTTACACTTCACAAAATGAGCAGATGAAAAAGACCTGAAGATAAGAACAGACACTTGAGTTAAATATGTGAGCCTTTTTTAAACATTGATGCATCATCTTCTCCTTTTCATGGGACCCCGTCACATTAAGCTTGGGTGACCAGACAGCCTGTTTTTTTGCTGGATAAGCCCCTATTCATGTGTCCCGATTTATTCTGAGGAAATCTTGATTTTCCCCATGCTCCAGCCATGCCATATTTCACAGAGGTTCCTGACTGTAACGTTCTCACTGCATTATGTACACGTTCCTCCAGAGAATCTGGTCGCGCAGACTCAAATACATTTTTATATTTTGTTGCCTGCAGTTAAAACCAGAAACTAATAGTTAAGCAGAACCTAGATTCAATAAGGTTTCAGTCCCATTTATATTTACCATTTAAGTGCATTGCAGACTGCATAGTTTCATCATTTTAGTACATAGTTTTAGCCAGTTTAACTTACAGAAAACACATAAAAGTTTCTGGCCTGAAAAAACAAAACATCCTCGTGCTTACACAAGAGGACCGGAAACAACCTGTTCTGCACCAGTATGGACAACTACCTTGAGCGTGACCTTTTCCGCAATATGTTGCAGCCTACATTACTAGATTGTTATTGTCTCAACAATGCACAAAAATAATGCGATTAAAGGTTTATTTATAGCAAAAGCCTCTTATGTCGACGTTGCCAGGGAGCATACAGTGGAAACGGAGACTTTTTGGGTTAAACGGAATGGAACTCTGTTGAGGCGTGTGCTGCAGAGACAAGCTTTCCAAAGTGAGCAAGACAAAATGGCAGGGCCTCGCCTCTTGTTGGGGTCTCTGCTGTTCCTGAGCAGCGTTTTTTCTACCCGCTCCTCCTTCCAGCCAGCTCTGGTGCTGGACATGGCTCAGATACTCCTCGACAACTACTGCTTCCCAGAGAACCTCTTTGGCATGCAGGAGGCGATACAGCAGGCCATCAACAGCGGAGAGATCCTCCGCATATCAGATCCAAAAACACTGGCCACTCTGCTGACCACAGGGGTGCAGGGCGCGCTCAACGACCCTCGGCTGACGATCTCCTACGAACCCAACGGCGTCAACGCGAGGCCACCCGCCCGGTCCCGTCTTTCCCCCGAGCGCCTGATGAAGATGATCAGGAATTCTGTCAGGTTTGAATTACTGGAGAACAACACGGGATATCTGAGGATGGACCGTATAATGGGGAAGGAAGGGGCAGAAAAAATGAGCTTGTTTCTCCTGGAGAACATCTGGAACAGAGTCTTGCCAACTTCCGCACTGATTTTGGACCTGCGCTACGCCACCTCTGGCGACACATCAGGCATCCCGTACGTGGCGTCCTACTTTTTTGACGCCACGCAGATTGTCCATATCGACTCTGTGTACAATCGACCAACCAACACAACACAGGAGCTGTGGACTCTACTAGCACTTCCCGGGAAGAGGTATGAAAAGCCTAAAGACCTAATCATTTTAATAAGCAAACGCACCTCTGGTGCTGCTGAGGGCATTGCGTACACTCTCAAGCACCTGCACCGAGCTATTGTGGTAGGGGAGAGGTCTGCTGGGGGTTCCATGAACATTGAGAAACTGAGGATTGGGGACTCAAAGTTTTACATCACCGTTCCTGTCGCCAGATCCATTAACCCTGTAACGGGACAGAGTTGGGAGGTGAGTGGAGTGTCACCCAGCGTGGTCATCAATGCTAAAGAAGCTGTCGACAAAGCCAAATCCATCCTCAGAGTTAGAAGAGCTATCCCTACAGTGGTTCAGAACATCTCCAACACAATTAAACACTTCTACTCCTTCACAGACAAAGTCCCGTCTCTTCTTCACCACTTAGCGTCAACCGATTTCTTTTCCACGATCTCAGAAGAGGACCTGGTGGCCAAACTGAACTACGAGCTGCAGTACGTGACTGAAGACCCACGACTGAGCGTGAAAATGGCCATGGACATCTCTGCCACTGTCGAGGACTCCGTCGAGCCGACCGACAAGCTGGACGTTCCCGCTTCCCGCGAAGGCGCCGTGGACCGGATTTTCAAAGTGAACATTCTGCCGGGAAACACAGGCTACATCCAGTTCGATGGGTTTGCCGAAGTGCGCCCGGTTGGCGGAATCACGGCCCCAGGTTATCAGGAAGGTACTGGAGTCCATTGGAGACACAGAAAACCTCATCATTGACCTCCGTTCCAATATAGGGGGGCCTTCAGATGCAGTGCCCCTCTGCTTTCCTATTTTCATGACACGTCTCCTCCGACTCACTTCTACACGATTTACAGCCGGGTGGGAAACAACACGACTGAATTTCGCACGCTGCCCAGCACCCCCTTGGGCACACCCTACGGGTCGAAGAAGGGGATCTACATCCTGACGAGCCACTACACCGCCACTTCCGCCGAGGAATTCTCCTACCTCATGCAGTCGCTTCACCGAGCCACCGTCATCGGAGAGATCACATCCGGCACTCTCCTGCACTCCAAATCTTTTCCAGTGGAGGGCACAGACATAGTCGTTACCATCCCAGTCGTAAACCTCATAGACAATAACGGGGAATGCTGGCTTGGAGGGGGTGTCGTCCCGGATGCTATTGTGTTAGCAGAAGAAGCGTTGGACAGGGCACTTGAAATCATCGCGTTCCACCCTGAAGTCCACTCCCTGGTGGACGGTACCGGGGAGCTGGTGGAGGGACATTACGCTCTCACAGAAGTGGCCACAAAGATCAGAGAAGTCCTCAGGTCAAAATGGGCAGAGGGCCTGTATCGGTCAGTTGTGGACTACGAGTCCCTCGCTTCTGAGCTGACCACAAATCTTCACGACATATCAGGAGATCACCGCCTGCACGTCTTCTACAGCGACACTGAGCCAGACACGTTTGATGAGGTACCCGACATTCCAACTGCAGAGGAGCTTGGGTACATCATCAACGACCTCTTCAAGACGGAGATCCTTCCTGGCAACATTGGCTACCTGAGATATGACATGATGGCGGATGTGGAGACGGTGAGAGCTCTCGGCCCTCAGCTGGTTAAGCTCGTCTGGAACAAGCTGGTCAACACCGACACACTGATCATCGACATGCGGTACAACACAGTGGGTTACTCCACCGCCATTCCCCTCCTCAGCTCTTACTTCTTCGAAGCGGACTCGGTACGGCATCTCTACACTCTGTTCGACCGCACCGCGGCAGCTACGACCAAAGTCACGACGCTTCCTCGGACGCTGGGGCGGAGGTACGGGCCTCACAAGGACGTCTACATTCTCACCAGTCACATGACCGGATCGGCGGCAGAGGTGTTCACCAGAGCGATGAAAGACCTGGGCCGGGCCACGGTCGTCGGGGAACCGACCATCGGAGGCTCGCTGTCAAGCGGGACGTATCAGATCAGGGACAGCCCCTTGTACGTCTCCGTTCCCACGCATGCGGTCCTGAGCGCGGTGACCGGAAAAGTCTGGAACGTTACCGGAGTCGAGCCGCACGTCACTGCCCCGGCGAACGACGCACTGATCGCTGCCGAAAAAATCATCCGCCTTCGAGCCAAAATGTCCTCCATCGTCCAAACGGCGGGCCGTCTGGTGGCCGATAACTATGCTTTCTCGCCGATTGGAGCGGAAGTGGCAGAGAAACTTACTGACCGCGCTCAGAAGGGCCGGTATAAAGCAATCAATTCTGAGGCAGAACTCGGCACAAAGCTCTCGGCTGATATGGCAGAGCTATCGGGAGATAAAAATCTCAAGGTGACCTACATTCCAGAGACCTCCAAAGCCATTTTTGGGCCAAAACATAAGCAGGTGATATTTCTTCTTCTTTTTCTACATTTATACCGAAATCCTCCTCATTCCTCAGTGTACACTGGTCCAGCCATCCTAACCTACAGTGCACACTCAAAAAAATCTATAGTGACTCTAAAATTCTGAGATGCCCTGGACCCTCCTTATTTAAAGTATGTTAAATATACTAAATTAGCACTTTTCTTGGGAGGAATAGAATTTTGCTAAATTTAGGAAAGCTTATTAAAAGTCAATTCTTTAATTTCACAAAGGAGATCATTTTATATTTGTTAAATTGATCTTTTCCGAGTTAAGCCATGAAAGATTTATCACAGAATCATTTCTCATATTTATTGATGTTCCCCATCTTCTTTTCAGATGCAGTCCCCAGAGACGCTGGCCGAGCTCATTACGGTTTCCTTCCACACAGACGTGCTGGAGAACAACATCGGCTACCTTCGATTCGACACGTTCTGGGATTTCGAAGTGACTGCCAAAATAGCGGAGCTTCTGGCGAAACACGTCTGGATCAAAATTTTGAATACCGACGCTCTTATTCTCGACCTCAGGCAAGGACTTTCCCCTCTTCTGTCATTTCTTAGCTGTATATCCTCACTTATTAGAGTCATAACTCAACAGTACGCTGGCCCTGACCAGGCCGACACTCTACGTGAGAGATAAATTCACACAACTTCCAGGGACGTGTGTTTCTAATAAACCATGACTTTGTATGGGTGACAATCCTGTTCAAGGGCAACAACTCAAGCAAACTTGACTAACTGGGCTTGAGGATAAATTCAGGGAAAGACTGAAAAAAATTATTCAGCAGATACGTGAGCAAGTTTTTAATTTCCTCCTGGTCTTTGTTTATTTCTCCCGTCCCATTACAGGTACAATGTGGGTGGATCCCTGAACTCTGTTCCGGGTTTGAGCACCTTTTTCCTCGGTGTGAATGAAAAGATTCTGCTGGACAAACTGTATAACCGGTCCTCCGACAGCACGTTCGAGATGTGGGCTCCACCTGGCCTCACAGGTAAAACTAATGTATTCTGCGAGTCTGCGCAGACATCATATCTGAGTCAAATACCTGATTTGCAATATTTTAACCCTTCAGGCCCCTGGTAATAATCCATAGATTAATATCATTCTCACCCACATTTAGGACCAAATTCATCATTCACATGACAGTATATTTTAGATATAAACAGGTTTTGTTTAAAAATTTCAAGGATCTGTAGGATTTTCAAATTAATGACAATAATCAAAGGAGTTGAAACACTTCAAATACACATTTGGCCCTAGTCTGATATGTTTTACACTGATCACTATGAAGGAAAGGGCTACACACACAGCGGCATGTTTCCTCATAATAAACTGTTTATGTAACAAAATTAATTTTGCATTAATGCAATGTACAGATCAGATTGCATTAAATGATCCTGACAATAAAAAAATATATTTGAGATTTTAATTTAAAAGTTCTACGATTCAGTCATTACTTATCAATTGCTCAAACATAATGATACCTCGTTTGGTAAAATCAACTGCTGATGTAATATGCTTTTAAAATGAACAAGCCGACAGTACAAACAGTTCATTATAATATATGAGGCTGTCTTAAACTATTTGCGGTTAGTAGGCTGCCGCTAGTTCTGATTATATCTCTGCTGATAGGAACTGCAATATCATCTTAGTCCATTATGTTACAGCCAGAAGTAGGTGTAGTATGTTTCTGCATATTACAGAATATATGAGAAGAAAATTTTCAGTTTATGTACAAAAATGACCCCCATTTGTACTCCAGTACTCTTCATAAATATTGAAATATTTATGCATGGTGATCATATATAATTCGGTACAACTAATATAAAACACACACACACACACACTTACACACTCATACACTCCGCCGCTCTCTCACACACACACACACACACACACACACACTACCCCTCTCTCACACACACACACACACACACACACACAAATGTAACAGGCAAATGAAAAATTCTAAAATATGTCAATATTTGATATTTAAATAGACATGATGAGCTTTCCCAGCAGCCCTCATAATCACGTATCCTCACGCTCTTTATGCATTTATCCAATCCCGAAGCCAAGGAGCCGTACGACCTGGGAAGCGGGTGGTCGTTCTGACCAGCGCCGCGACGGCCGGGGCCGCCGAGGAGTTCGTTCACGTCCTGAAGCGGCTCGGCAGGGCCACCGTGGTGGGCCAGAAGACCAGCGGTGGCACGCGCTACTCCGGAAACTTCCGCATGGACGGGACCGACCTGTACCTGAGCGTCCCCGCGGTGCGGTCGGCGGACGTCGCGCAGGGAGCCCCCTCCTGGGAGGGGGTGGGCGTCGACCCCCACGTCGCCGTGCCCCCGGACGCCGCCCTGGCCAAAGCCAAGGAGATTTTAAACAACGAGCGCCGCGCGGAGGTGGAGTGAACGGGCTCGATAACGAGGGGGGAGGGGCCGTAGGCTCCAAACTCCAGTCAGGGAGGGTGGCGGTGTCTGCACATTTACTCAGTTTTCCTTTCAATTAGCCGTCAACGCTGGCCTCAGAAACTCAGGGACATGTACTAGTTAGCCAATCAGTGATAGATTAAGCAGTTTAGCCCTGAAATACACTGCAAAAACAGCACCTTATAGGGGACCGGAGCTCGATCCCTGCTATAGGTTTTGTGATTCATACTCTCATGCGTCTGAAGTGTTTATAGCAACTGACAGTTTCTCTTGTAGTTATGTGCGTGATAATAAAGGATAGTGTTAAGAACCTGTGTATTGTCAAACCTAAAAGATTAAAATAGTCATAAAAATATCTGTTATGCAGTATCTCAAGTGAACAGCTTAGACAACTATTTTAAACTCTAAACATATAAAACAATATAGTTTATGTAAAATAAATCTTTCAAAATTTCTCTACATTTTGTTATTCAAATCATGAGTTCTTTATAGTTTTGTGGTCATGTCCTTCATGAATTGTTGCCTATGTATTTTTTCTGTTAATGTCTGTTCTTATATTTTAATTGTAATACTGTATATGTTTGTTTTGCAAATGATATTTTGTGTAAACATTTGCTTTGGCAAAAAGACCTAAATATACTAGTACATCTTATTTTGTGAGTGGAAGCAAATCACATGCACAGTAGAAAACCAACTACTGTAATGTACTGATATGTAATGTCCAATAACTATTTCTCCAAACTTTGGTCTTAGTTGCAGCGATTCTTTGCAGTCAGATAGAAGCAACAGGAATGAATGAGACAGGCTACACTGGGTAAAGCCAAATATATCCTCCACTGAAAATTGTTAAAGAACATTTTTAGGAAAATTGACTGCACAAGGGTCTAGTAAAAATGCACATCGGGGGACATTTGTAACATTTTTGCTTGAATATAACCCGGCCTTGCACATCGTTTGCTTTCTTCAACGTATTTATAACTGGTAGGTATATACTAACAGAAATCAATACTAGAATTACACCAATAATTAGAAGACTTTCCCTTTCCAACTGCTGTGCAGGGTTGGCATGGAGAAATCGCTCATAGTAAGATAACAGAAGAGTTTCCTGTGATTACCAAAGTGTATCAGGAGTGTTTATCCATATACTAAATAAAATACAGTATATCATCAACTATGTAATGCGTTTTTTTGTTTAATTCAGAACAAGCTGTTCTTATATGCAAAGCGTGCAGGACACATTATCTTATTTAATACTGAGACTATAAGAGGACAGGCAGTTAAGCCTAACTGAGGCAGCCTGTTACCAGTGTTGTTAACAGCAGCTCAAGAAACCCACCGGTAAGACCAAGCTAAAAAGAATAAATGTCCATTCTAATATTGGATAATTTCTCTCAAGGCTACATCGGCAAAAGTAGGACCTGGTGATCGGCTTGCTGTGTGGTATAAATGTATCTCACATCACAGGACACAACAGAGATGACTAAGTGCACCCCAGCTGAGTGCCCTCTACAGTCATGCCACTGGAATATGTAATCACAAACATTTTCATTCTGGCAGTGAGTGCGTTCAGCAGCGAGATAACTTGACAGACTCTGAAACAGCCCGTGATCCTGTCCGCTTCATCGGAGGTAAAACTGAGCCCACACATAGCCAGAAAACCGCTGTTCTAAATGATTTCCTCTGGATTTTCACTTCCACTTATAACGCTGTTAATATTGGACCATTTTATCACGGATACTGAAAATTCCGATAGGGAGCCAGGTCAAGCCTGCCCCAATGTATTCCCTATTTATGAATTAATTACTTACTCAAGTTATTCCCTAAATTTCCTAATTCCCTGTAGTTATTCCAAATATTCCCCAATTCACTCTAGTCATTCCCTAAATTCCACCATGGTTGAAAATTCCATTAAACAGCACAAAAAATCTCAATGCCAAGATGAATAGATCCTTAGCTGTATCTGTTTGGACTATACAGTAGATGAAGTAAAGATTACTCCCATTTATTAAATGCTACAGCTCAATGCTGCATTGGAGTTCTCAATAAATTGTATCTTTTATTTTTTGTAATTATGTATATATTCTCTAATTCGCCACAAAAAGTATTGTCTCTTGCTAAATTGGCAACTCTTGTGCCCTGAAACATGCTTGTGGCACATTAGTCTCCTTTAAAACAGACCAAACCCAAACTACCTCAAGACTTATATCAAACCGCACACCGACTTCAGGTTATTCGGGTGAGTATTCTGTATTTACAAACATAGAAGTATGCATCAAATACATCCGAGTGGCCTTTTTATAGTGGAAATGCAAATTTTAGTTATGTTTTGCTTCTGAAAACAGATTGAACACGTCAATGCAACCCTTCATTACAATACCATAAGGCTCTTTTAAAGCCTAACATTAAATTTCTTCACTATAAAAAATATTATATCGAAGATATTTAACAAAAAGAATCGAACATGCATAGTATGTCCAGTAGTAGTCCGTCTAATTGGCTATCTATTTGGAGTCAATTTCAAGGCTTTGCTTTTTAGTTTGTAAAGCTGACTTAAATCTAAAGAAAAGCTCAAGCACAATGTCATGTTTAAGTTCTCATTAAATCCTGATGGATTTTACAGCTGAAGCCGCATTTTTAACAGCCGTTTCTGGCCTTGTGCTAATTAACAATACGATTAGTTTTAGGTCGCTCTTTTCTATTTCGTTATCTATTTGCAGCCCGCCAAACCGCGTATTGAAGTTATAAAAGCAAAAAGTTAAAACAGGGAATACTACTTGATAGAATGATCAAATAAAATGATTGAATGATCAACTCTGTTGAAACAGCAAAGCTAAGGGTGGAGAGAGAGACAGGTACTCAATAATATAGCCTTGTAGTCATAATTCTGGACAGTTATTATCTGTTTAGAATGTATAGTTTTCTGTACTGTTCAAAATACCGAGGTTCGTGATGGTGTTAATGAAAAACACCCTTTGAAAACACTGCAGCCTAGGTTTCCGTACGAATAGGGCTATAAATAATCATATCATTTCACCTGAATTATAAGAACAGAATATAAATAGAAGAGACATCAAAACTAAATTCGCTACCAGAATATGCAATCAATTACAGATTTGGTTCATCAATGTAAATAACCTACAACATTTGAGTTTGGTCGACAGTAACAGAGGGACGAAACGCTAACAGTTTTGGCTCGAATATTTTAATTACAGATCATTTCAGATTTTAAATCGACGAAATAACAATTAATGAATACCAGTACCCTACAAAAAATGAAGATACAAAAAATACTCTAAACAATATTATTTTTGACAGACATTAAATACACACTCTTGAATAACAGACATGAAAAACATGAGGTAACAATCAAAATATAACTTGAAGATTAATTCTCATTCATTTTCTCAACGTATCATGTAGTCACTCTCTTGGATTCCTAAGGCACAATTTAAGTATATGTTTAATCTAACCTGACCAACAAGACCAGGCCACTCACTAGTATTCCTATAATGCAAGAACATTTGCATTCACAATGTTAAGTGTGCGTATGGGGCCATCTAACGGACACTCTTTTTATAAGATTTGGCGCAGAGGCGCTCAATGGTACATCTCGATGAAGCCTAAAGTTCATATATTTCAGTGATTACAACAAGGATCTAGGTTATTTAATTATTAGTAAACATAACGCTCGCGTGTTCAAACATAAAATACAAATGAAATATTGGTTAAACAGCATCAGAAATGAAAATATTTATAGCTGCATGTGTGCCTATGAAAATCAAAATCTGGGAAGGGATACATTTACAAATTAATTTTACATCGTAAAGCACAACTCGCCGTTATCCTAGTCTCCCATAACCGCGGGGGCCACGCGCAGCGTCAGCCTACATTAGAGTTTTTAACAGTTTAATTGTGAGAGGTCATGTGGCGCGAGAGGTGATGACGCTCTCGGAAATACTCGTGACAAATCGGGCAGGTGAGTTTCTCCTCTCTTCTCCTCCTCACCTGCGACTCCGTGGCAAATTCCTTCTTGTGGTGCGAGCGCATGTGGCAGACCAAATCCGAGGTCATGCGAAAAGACAGGTTGCATTTGGCGCACCAGTTCTGGACTGAAACCCCGAAGGAAGTGAACGTCGGCGGAAGCAGAGTTAGAGAAGAGGTGGTCTGTACATGTACTCCAATATGTCTGTGCCAGTGTTCTGAAGCGAACGGGTAAGAATTCATTGCGGCGTTCGATGCCGGCGCGGACTGCCTACTGGAGAGCTCGGCGTTTAATAAACTGGATCCCAACATGGTCCCATATCCCAAAATAGTCTTGGAGGCAATCGCTTCTGCTATATCCTCCGAGCGCTCAGGGGGACTGGTTAATGCTTGGGACGGATGCACGGATGAGTCGTTTATGGTCCTTTTACTTGGTTTACAGAAAGCGCTTTTTTGCTGTTCATGGGCACCCTTAGGCAAGACGAACGAGAAAGCACTTCCATCTGACTGCAGACTTGAGCCCGCGTGCACGCGGCCCTGTCCAGTCTGGTTAACTCCAGGATCATCATCTGTCTCGGGACTCTTCTCTAGTTTTAGCCTCTCTTTTACCCTCCTAACCTCCGTAAATGCACTTTGTTTACATTCAGGAAGATCGCTCTTAAACAGATACTTGTCTGCATTGTGCTTCAGAACGGATGCGGCGAGTTCCGGTACGGTTTGGCCTTCTCTGGCTGTGAGAGTTATATTAGTATCGTTGGCGATGTTGGTTTTCTCCAGTAAAACGGTTTTTTGGCTTTTGTACTATCGAGGTCCTCGCGCCTCCTTTTCCGCGGGGAGCCGTTGGCTTCTTCGTTGATATTAGTCTTTTTGTGCTCCAGATCCCTGGCGATATTGTGAAAGTCGGTGACCCTTTGCTGTCTCTTAATTTCCACAGTTTTCTGCTCTTGGAATCCGTGGCAGCGCACGTCGCTTTTCACTTGCGCACAAAGAAAACGACAGTGCGCAAGATAGGGATACTCGTTTTTGAAGGCCTGGTTGCATTTTGTACATCTGAATCCTGTAAAAACAGACACATGAAGAATAATCAGACTTTATTCCTTTATTGCACCAATCCCTACATTATTGAATTATATCAGATTTTTCCAAAAAAGACAGACTATCAGACAAAAACATAAGCGCCTAAGATACTAAAAGCGATGCCATCAAAACGCTTAAAGGTGACAAAAATGGGAAATATATTTTAGCGATACTAACACCCAAATTATACCAATGTCACAGCATTTTCCTACCTTTTGCGTCTTAATAGAAGTTTTTAATTTTATTTTTTCCCCACTTTGCTTTTGGGTACACAGTCAAATCCAGGAACCACTTTAAAACCCATAATTCCAAATCCAGGGTCCACCTCAAACCAGAACTAAAGCAGCTGTCAAAGTAGGTGCCAATTGACAGACACCATTTCTACATTACACAATGAGCTCTTACCGTGTGTGAGCGTTCTTGTCTTTATCTCGTTGAATCCTAATAGATGAGACAATTCTTCGTCGTACCAGACGAGTAGTTCTTCATCTTTTTGTATACTGCGCGTGGACCGAAAATACAACTGGCCACTCCTTAGGTATGCCTCCATATTTTGTTCCTCTTTGTTGCTCGCCGCCTGCACAAGTCTTAACCAGGAAAGCACCAAAGGTGAACTTTTCACAGCCTCTGCATCTACCTGCGAAGAAAGTTATTTCAAAACGCGTCACATTTTGAGATTAAACACCAAACCTTGTTTAGGCTAAGCGGCCACACACAAGACTGGGAGCTTTTATGACATAGCCTGCATGCACTGCCCTAATATTGAATTTAATTAGATAAATTTAACTAAATCATACACATTAGATTAAAGTGTTCAGATGCTACAGTCCTAAATAATTACATTTTTTTAAATTTTTTTTTTTTTTTTACAATGGATGACATGGTCATTTTATTAAAATTTTTTTAAAAATGCCGTTCTTATCTATGAAATATAAAGTGTTATGAATTTCTCATACCCGGAAAACACAGGATTTGTTCCTCTTATCGCAGGATTTCAAGGCGATGAAGGCGATGGTGTCGTAAAAAGTATTCTGGAGAATGCACGGTCCAAACGATGCCCCGGCTGACAGGTCCCTTGTGACGTGTACACTTGTGAAAAGATCCGTAACGTGGTGCTGAAGAAGTTTGGCGTCGCTTGCCCAAAGGGAGCGAGGCAAAAAACTAAGCTCCATGGCTAGACCTGAGGAGAGATACAAACAAAACAAGAGATTTAAAAAGGAAGAAATTCGAGGTGTCACGAAAGAATTTGGGAGGCGACGTCAGACACTGCCTTGCCCGAGGACACGTGAAATGTTTTTCTTTAGCACGTAGCCCATACAATATATGACCAAGTATATTGATTTTTGCTTTAATTAGCCCAAAACATTTAATTAGTGGCTACTGTGTAGCTTAGTATTGCTATTAGGCTTACACAAGCAAAAGAAAGACAACAGTGGTCATTCACCAATCCCTTCTCCATTTCTTTATCTTGTTTTAACGAGTAGGCTACGACCGAATTTGAAGGGAAAAAATACATTAAAAAAACAATAAGCATGAGAAAATATAAAATCTCTCGCGGACTGATCTAATTCGCTGTGATTGATTTTCAGGGATACTGAGCAGAGTCCTCGATTTCACTCAACCTTTTGTTTAGACGTTTCAGTTTGATTTCTCCTATTGTCTGTCCATCTGGCATCTAAACTGTCTCAGCTGCGTGTCCTCAAACACTGTCCTGGTCGTATTTTAAGGACATGTTTATCTTGAAAACTGCCAAGTAGGAAACAACCGTCAAGATCCACTGCATAATTGCATGTCAGCGATATGTATTTGATATGATTTATCACAATAATTTTAAATATCCACAGCAAAATGTCCAGTGTTAATTAAACTCTTGACTGATACAATTTGGTCCCACGTTCAGAGTGGGACCAAATGTTATCTGCTAAGAGTTGAAGTAACAATGGACATTTTATAAACATTTTTTGTGTTTACTTAATTCTATTTCTAATTCATTTTTTTTAATGGGCAAGTGTATGTCCGTACAAGTCACTGCAATCTGACCCTTTTCCAATATTGCCGTTTTTATTTGAAAACAGACCGACTAAGCACCGGCGAACGGAATCTGTCGGACGGCAATTTGTTGTGTGACCAGGGAACTTTCGATCTAAGATACAGCAAAATGAAAACAGATGAACAACATACATAGGGATACACACAGTGTTAATATATTCAATAAAAAATAACAACATATAACGTGTTGCACACTCACCAATTTGGATATGGAGACGCTTCAGAGAGAGAGAAGCAGCGTGGAGATGCTGAGTCCTCAGCAGGTGCACTGATGCAAGCCGCCGTCCGCCAACGACTGTAGCGAGAGTGACTGCGCGCGGGCGAGGTCTTGGCTTGAAGTGCCGCTGACGTTGCTCAGTCGCGCACTTATTCTCGTCCAGGCGGCCGAGCACTGACGCGAGACAGCCCACATACCAGTTCTTCCGTTCTCTTTAACCCCAAATGGCATTTTGATTGGTGCCTTTTCTGCTGTACGGTCAGCCTAATTAGACGTGAGACGACCCCTTAATGGCTGAAGAGCGTAACTGATGAAAACACGAGAGCTCACACAGTTCATATTGTTGCATAGAATTCCTATTGTCTGAGAGTAGCCTACAGTTTTAATGTATCTTTACGAAACGCATACTGAACCGTTTTAACATGATTCTCGTTTGCACAGTTACTGGTGACTTGTTCACTTGGATGGTATTTGGATGCTTGGAAAAATTAAAGAAAATTCAAGGAATTATGTGTTTATATTTAACCCTGCCACGAGGGAGTCAGATTACGCTGCCATATAAAACAATAATTGTAAATTACTTTTAATAGTTACAAATTAATTCTAATTAATTAATTAAATCACGAAGTAATTCAATAATCTGAGAGAATGGTACTTTATACTAAGAACATGCGTCATTACTGCACGCTGTAGCCATGAGTTTTGTTTTTTTAGATTTGAGACACAAGTACTGAAATAGATTCAGTTGAGGTAAACAAATATAACATTAACAGTGTGGCCGTATAGAGGACATGCACAAACATGTCACATTTAAAAAATATATTACCCTAACATACCCTCTCAGACATGGATAGGGTGATGGCATTCCCCATTTAAACTATCATCTGGAAACGCTGGAACAGCGGTAACTATTTGTGGTATGTTCAAGGTCTACACAATAAAATGTACACCGTTAAAGTATTTTAACAGAGTACACACAGTCCCTATTGAATGGGCTCATAAACCCTGCTGAATTATCACTGGACACTTTACTGTGTTTTCGTATCTACGCTGGTGTTCAGTTGCATGTTTCTACTATTACGGGCCATTTGCTTTGTTTCATTGTAAATAGATCGAGGGGCCGTGACTGATTGAAGCCACAGTTTAACTGCAAGGAGTTTTTTTGAAAACATTAAAGGAAGATAAAAAAAAAAAATATGCAGGACGCTTTCTTTATCGTGGTCGCTTCTCATTCCTGACCTTTCCCACCAGTATGTATGCCCACACTTTCCTGTAAAACTGACATAGGCTAATCTCAAATGTCCACAGCCTACTTGACGTGTATCCGCTCAGAGGTCACAATAACCGCGTCTGAATACAAGCTCCCGTCATTTGACAGAAAAAAATTACATACTTTGTATGTAATTTTTTTTACATATTAAATCGTGTGGTTATATAAAAGTAGTAATTCAGTTGAAATCAGTGATGCACACTATTTAGCGAAATTCTCACCAGATTACAACAGTTTCATATTTTTAGGATATGAACAACGCATTCGTTCAATGGCAAAACAAGATTGTACCGGATCATGTCATTTAACAGCCTCGTGTTCCATTTTACTTGTAGTCAGAGACCAACAGACCATTATTTTTGTCCCCTGTAGGGGAGACGAGTCTCTGTCTTAATCTTAAGATTGCATAATGTGAAAATGTTAAATGCTTAATTTTTTTCCCCGCCGGATCTCAGGAGGATATTCTGGACGCACTGAATATCCAAGAACCGAGCCATACAGTATCCCATCTATTTCTCTCTGTACAGTTCAACCGTTGTGCACGCTTGTTCGAAAACAAATTTCTCTGATTAAAAGCCGTGGTGGCTGTCATAAATGTTTACCTGTTTAAAGAAGTTGTACAAATTCTGGAGAGGCTAAGTGGGTAAAAAAAGTCTGATATTCAATAACTTAGGACAAGCTATTCCAATAATTACGGTAAAGATTTTAGCTATATTATGTAAAGCTTTCCGCTGAGCTTTATTTTAGAACTTGGACGGTGGTGTGCTCCAAAAATAGGATTTTTCAAAACAGTTGAGCCGGCAATATCATGCAACATATCAATCTTTACGTCATTTAAACTTTCTCTGGTATTACAAGAAATGCTTTTATTTGTTAGGGCGACGACTGCATCTAATTGCATCTCTGGACAATCCGAGTGGTGGAAGAAGTAGAGCACAAATGTTTGTACATTTGTCTTATCTCACCCTATCAAATTGAGAAACTAGAGACATAAGCCATACATCAATCAAAAGGTTACAGTATCAGTCTAAGTTATCCACATCAAATCAATGGGGTAATTTCTGTAACAACACATTTAAGCCCTATATATAATTAATCAATTTCTGCAGCAATATTGTGTAAAAATACTTGGTTTCTTGCTTATTAAGCTAAGGCAACGTCGCTTTGCGGTTAGATCAATTTTGACACTTTAACTTCAACACACGTATGTGTGTGTGGGTGTGTTTTGGATTTTCGCCTGCTAGACATAAAAACATAAAAAACAAACATTACAAAATGATAATAATATACTGTCCAAGCTTCTAAATGCAGTCACAGAAAATAAGGTGGGGCCAGAACTTCAAGCTTTTCTATGCGGGCAGATTAGAAATATGAAACCAGACAGTGTGTTTTTTTTTTTTTTTTTACCAACTCATGCAGACGTAGCGCTCTCATTTTATTCCTTGCCAGCACTGCAGCAAGGGCCTCCTGTTTCCCCCCCCCCTTTTTTTTAGCGCGAGAGACTAGCCTACTGTACTAAAGGATCTCCGCTGTTTCATACATTTGTTTTTGCTGCACTGTATTAGCCAAGAAAGTAGCCTGGCTGTTGTCCCGACCGAGGAGGTTAAAAAAATACCCGTCTCACACACCGTCTCCAACATAAATCTATGGAATTTGGAGTTGGTGCATAGTTTGGATCTTATGTGGCTTGTTATTTAAGCGTTTAATTGGCAGTTATTGTCATTTTTGCCAGAAAAGGGGAAGTAATTTTTCCTCACGCACGTGTTACCTTTTCATTGCCTAGTTCATCACTTGATCGCTCCGTTTGAAGGAAGACCGTGTGTAACGTTAAGAAACTGCGCCTTCTGACGCAAGGACAGGACGGGACTGTGGAACCGCGATTACCCTTCTGTGCCGGAGCTTCCTGGAGGAAACCCTTCCAAGACTTTGGGGAATAATGTGAAACGCTGTTGAATTTCTGTACTGTTTTTTTGGGGACATCAAACGGTCTAGGAAACGATGGCGAGTATTTTGATTAACGCGTGCCTTGCACTGGTTTTACTCGGATTTTTCGTGTTCACACTCCCTTCAGTTACGGCTGAGACAGAGGAAGATGAAGTTGAAGAGGAGAGGTCTTGTCAAGGCGCTTTCGACTTGTATTTTGTCCTCGACAAGTAAGTGGCTGTCACATTTATGACATTTTATTTACTCCTCATTGCGCGTAGCCATGCAACGAACCAGTTGTCTCGAGGCGCGGCTGGGGCATACCGTTAGTCTTTCACTCCGTCCTTCCCTCGCCGCTCTCGTGCTACACCTCTGAACTCGTGCATAGGCTACTTCTGGTCCTTTGTCTCGTTATGGGACTCGGAAGCCGTCATGTTTTATGAACGGGGCTGGCTTTCCGCTGTTCTTTTTCATTCGTTTACTCAACCCGATCGATTCATTTTCAACACACAGTCAATAACCCTATCGTCCCGTTACAAACCAACAGCAAAAGTCTGATTTAGTCTCGCAAAGGCTTGTTACCGTTATTGGATTGTTCATATCCACCCTGTTTGAAAACTAAGAAAAGCAGCACATCGATCACGGTGTTGAGGGCTGGATGCATGTAGGCTACTGGGTTACAAATTGTAGCTTATGTTGTCGGACGCTCCAGCTGCGCCAGCTGTCTGATGAGACTGTTTGTAAAGCGGAAACGCGATGTCTATTTTACACTTTGAAGCAATTCGCTAGATAGCAGTATGGATTTTATTTATAGTAGCTAACCTCGTGGATGCCTGTTTCACAAATATTTTAAGTGAAGAATATAGGCCTACATCAACTTTATCTTGTCGTTTTATGCGAAACACGGACAGTGCAAACCCTTAAATTGCAATTTCACGTTGCAAACCCAAGGAAGAGCATTTATATAGTTATATAATTTTCTCTGGTGCTGTGAATCACTCAGTCAGCAAACTACACGCGCACTCTTGCGTGTCTATGTGAGGAGACGGTGGAAGGGGTGGCGCGTCTTGAAAATATGGTTAGCTGACCAAGCAGTTCAAAATGATCCAAGATTTGCTCGGTCCTTTTCCCCCCCTTTGAAACTGGACAGGGAGTCGCGCTCTTGACACTACCACGTCCGTAAAAGAAGCTCTTCCTTTCACCGGGTTAGCTGTTACTCAGTCGCCCATGTCTTCAAAGTCATATGAACTGGACAGCGATGCTACTGTAGCTATCTGACATTATTTTTCCCCAGCTGGCTGTTTTGGGATAGGTGGCAATTCCACGCTCAATGTATTGACAGAATGGTTTATCTTGCACGTGGCTCTTTAGTACAATTCTGCCAGATTAGCTATAACTCAGTCTTGCGTGCCTTTAAGGTCATAGACAGTTAAAGGCACTAAACAGTGACGCATGCTACTGTAGCTATCTGACATTATTTTTCCCCAGCTGGTTGTAGGCAGGATTACTGATAGATATAGTGAGCTCGATATTTTGTCACCTAGTTTTGCAACTGTAAGTGCTTTGGTATCCCATCCCATTTCTTCTCTTACTCTCCTAGAGAGAAAGCACCACGATTGGGGCTTTTAGGGCATGTTTGCTAACATTCAAATAAATCAAAATCAAACCAATCAATCATTCACAGGTCTGGTGCAAATACACTGCTACATACAGAATATATGGGACTATTTAGCTCCTATAGAACAGGTATCGTTTGTGTGAGCAAAAAATATGCAGTTTGTAGATCTACTTACGAGGTGAAGATCGAGAGATTACTGATTATAGAAGTACATTTATATCTGTTGATTTCAACAAAATATTCAGCGTTGAATTTTAAAAGGAAAGTCTGACATTTGCCTGTGTTGCGAGGATGGATGATTGTTATCTTTGAAGGAAGCATGATTAGGCTCCTGGCCCAATTAGCTTCAAACGATCGGAGGCTCATTACAAGACTTCCTGTTCTAAGTTCTAAAGTTCTAAGGCCCTCATTGCCAGGCAGGTGGAGACATTTATTGCTTTTTAGTCCGATGTGGGTTTCCTAAAAGAGGCCTAGCTGTTTTGAAGTGACTACTGCTGATTCAGCAAAATATGGCCAATGCATATGTTGTTACAACAGTTTAAAGTTCTTGTTATTGTTAGTTTGAATTATTAGGACATTGTAAGACGTTAGCATTAATTCCTTCTGTGAACACTAATACAGTGACTTGCGGAACAGTCAGTTTGTGATGCATTAAAGTGCATATCACAAGAACTGGGGATAGTGGGCCCAGGATAGGAAGTAACACATTAAGCACCAAGGTAAAGCATGAACCTATACAGCAGAACCACACACAACCATATACAGCAATTAATCACCTTAATCAATTTTGTAGTAATGTGAGGGCTACAAAGGTCCTTTAAATGGTACATTTTCTCCAATCCTTCACAAATTTGATGAACCAAAGAACAGCAGAGCTTATACTATGTAGGGTTATTCAGAAATAAGTTATTGTCTCTTGACACTCCCAGATATGGTACATCACTGATGAGCAGGCCTCGTCTCCTTAGCGCAGTACAATGTTTTGTTGATTATATTTACCTGAAGAAACTAAACAACATTAAACATCCTCCCTCCAAATCAAAGCCATTGCTGTTCTCAGATAAAGGAGGCCATAATTTTGTTTTAAAATGCTTATACCTGCAATATCAGAGTGCAGACAAGTACAACACAGCTTTTTTTTTTGTAAAGCAGTCACCCACATGAGTTTAAGGTGCTATTTTTAAAATGTTTACAAGGAAATTGCATCTTTAAACAACAAGCTGCATTATGGAGTAGCAACTGGAATTCAGGTCCAAGGCACAACTGCTGAATCAGACTGCCACGGACCCAACCTGCTGTTTAATAAGACATAATGAGCATGGTGGCTATACTGCGCGAGATCAGTTAACTACGGTTTTACTGAAACCAAATGTGCACGAGACTGTGAGCCCGTCCAGGCAGGAAGACGCTTCTCCTGCCCCGCTGTGCGAAACATGTAGAGATGTTAGCGTGTCGCCCAGTGGCGCCGGATAAAGCCGAGAGCGCTAATCGCCGTTATCTCTCCCAGCTGTAGTCTCGCCGCAGCGCACGCGAAGGGCTCGAAGCATTTCCGTTAGGCACGCCCCCCGACCGCCACGCGCTGCTCCTTGGAACGGACTCAAGTACTTGAAACCAAATCGGTTTCATGCGCAAATTAATCTAGTTTCCCCCCGTTTTTACCTCACTGGGAGCCACTGGCTTTTATCCCGTACAGTTAAGCGAGATGCTAAACAATGTAATGTACGATAACTGTCGTAGAACGTATAATTATCTGGGGGGGGGGGGGGGGGGGGGGGGGGGGGGGGGGGGGGGGGGGGGGGGGGCTTTAGTAGTCATTTTTTAAAGACATTTGAGAGACCCCAAAATACAGCTGCAGAAAGAGTAAAACATAGCAAAAAACCCCACTTGAAGAGGAATGAACTCTCAGGGGTTTGGTCAGGGCTTGGACTCATTAAAAGTCTGGTTGGCAACCTGTGGTACAGTTTTCCCAACTGTTATTAAATTACAATGGCTTTGTTTGATGTGATCATCGTTTAAAGGAGTCACGTTCTCGAACGTTAAGGGTTTTAATGGCTGAATGGCAGTTAGGCTATCCCAGCATGTTCTTCACCTATGTTGTTTACACCCTGCCTTCTTTGAAGGTGTAGACTCTGAGGTGAGACGAAGTAAAAATGGATCAATGGTTTAAGGGAGCAAGTCAAAAACAAATTCATCCTCTTCAACATGACATTACCATTTAGGTTATGATTGGAGCCTCAATTAAGTTAGATGCAAGATAATGTTGTGCAAACTCATGTGTGTGAAAATCAAGA
Source organism: Anguilla japonica (assembly GCA_025169545.1). Taxonomy (NCBI): domain Eukaryota; kingdom Metazoa; phylum Chordata; class Actinopteri; order Anguilliformes; family Anguillidae; genus Anguilla; species Anguilla japonica. The sequence continues at coordinate 3,420,919 of CM045900.1, forward strand.
CATCTTTCAGTGGGATTTTCTCTTTACTCGCCCCAGCGTATTACCAGAAAATACTTAATAAGTCAGCAAAAATGCTTAATAAAGTAGTTATTTTTTTATTATCTTGGTTGCCTAGTGCCTCCAGTGTTTAAAACAACAAACATACCCTTGCTCTGCACTCAGTCTACAGTCTAGTCCTAGAGCTGGCTGCTCCCTCTGGGAAGTCATATGAAAGCCAAAGAGACATCAAGGCTGGAATCTAGCTGTCAACCACACGGTCATTCAGTGTAACCACATTGTCCTCAGCTTGAAGAACAAAAAGTTAGTAATTTTGTCACCGACAGCGGTATGGGGTACAATAGCTGAAGAGATAAACGAAGAACAAATACATGTGTGGTCATTTGACAGGAAATGCAATGACAAAATGTGCTGAAACGTATTGCTTGAAGTCAGGGATGAACTGCAGTGCAGGACAGACTGAATTCTGGTCAAATTGAGTCATAGTTTTATTTGGCGGGAATGCGAGGTTCTCGATGATGCGTATAGTAGGCCTCATTACCCGCGGAGCTCCTGACCGCTGCGTCCAACGGCACAGAACAGCGGAGAGAATGCGCCGCTTTTTTTACACAAGATAGATACGGGCTGCGTGTTCTGAAACCACCTGCTCCTTCTAAGATGATGAACACAATGGAAAAAGTGGCACTGTCTGAGAAAATTAGAAGAAAAAAAAAAAAACAGAGGAACGACTTGTTTTTGTTTAAAGGGTTCTGGCTTTAGTACTTTTTTTGGGTTTGCCAGACTTTGTGGATTACCCTTCACACTTTACCCTTTGCTTCTGTAAAGTTTACTGAAAGCCGGAGGATGTGCACCAGCTAGCATGCATGGCTGAGCTTTTGGTCTGCTTTATGGAACAAACGATGCGATGCCACAGACAGAATTACCTTAAAATGTCACCCACTGACCCCTAGCTTAATAACAAAGAAAAAGCACAGCAAATGCCAAGCCAACCCTCTTTGGACGGGCTCCATCTTGTACATGACATTTACAGTAAGCGCAGCTCAAATTATGCTATGCCGGAATACTGGAGTTTTGTTTACTTTGGAGTGACATTTCTTCCTGTAAACTCTCACCAATAACTGCAAGGAGGTCAGTAAGAGGGGGCGGAGGTGGAGGTGGCCAGTCGATTGTGTATAGCTTTCATTTTCGATTGGAAAAAACGTCAGGAAATTATTACATTTGTCAACTGTGAAGGAGGGGGAAAAGATTGCCAAGATGTGATTGAGGAGTGCTTTTTTTTTTTTTTAGTGGAAAAAAGATCTTAGAGTTTCCATGAGATCAGAGTAGTCAGAAGAACAGCTGGAGATGAGAGCATCTTTGTGTTATCGTAGGTGGTCTTCGCAGGCTGAGAGTGAACTATGAGTCAGGTTTTTTTTTTTTTTTTTTTTTTTTTAGAGAAACACTCCAGCTGTTGTTTTTTTTTTAGATGATTTCATCAAACGGATTTCAGGGGTTTGGCCAGGGAGCTGCGTGGGTGGAAGAGACGGTTCAGGGTTCAACAGGAGCCAGCTGAACAGAGCAGGAGGACGGTGTGCAGTGGGAAAAGGTTTACATGGTCGGGGGGGGGGGGGGGGGGTGTAAAAGGTAAAGATTATTTCTCAGTGAGGGAGACAGGCAGACAGAATTGAGAGCAGACTTGATGTTGTGGAAAGTTACAGTCCGACTGAGTTCGCGTTCAGAAGCGGGAATGCCAGTGTTTGTTTTTGAAAGGTATTGATTTAATCCTTTGTGTGTAATGTTCGCCACAACCACTGTGTACAGTATATGCCATGATGCTGGGAGCGGTTAGTGCTGTTAGTCTCAGGTAATGGGTCTGCATGGCACTATTTACAACCAGGTTCTCAAAGAGCTTCACAGTAGACATTTTCCACAAGGAATTAAAAAAAAAAAAAAAAAAAAAAAAAAAAAAAAAACTCATAAAAAACCCATATTGGCCAATGTGGGAAAACTTGCATGCTTTGATCCAATGCCACAAATGTTGGCTAATGTCTGAAACCCTGCCTAATGCAGTTCCCCGGGCAAAGTCAGCAAATGCAGGGTCTGGAGCTTACCTACCTACACAGTTCCACAACTGGATGCATCGCTAGGGAACAAGCTGAGAAACGACCTCTCTCTCTTTCTCTGATCAACACTCTGCCCCTGAATGACTAGGGGGGAGCTCAATCCTTAAATAAGGCCTTCGGTCTAAAAATTGAGTTTGGATCCTGGTATCTTTTTTTGGCCTAAACTTAAATGTACCTTGAGTTTAGATCCAATTCATGGAAGTAATGCCTGTGAACTGCTTTGAAACATTAGTCCTTTGTGGAAAATACTACAGAAATAAAACTAAACAGAATGGACAGGAGAATGAGTAGAATGAGTAGAAAGTAGGCGGTGGTGTGAAAAGAGGTGATCAGGAAATTGAGCTTCAGAAGAGAGAGCAGGGATGAGACTGGTCTATGAACAATAGAATTAGACAATCCAAACCGGGGGGGGGAAAGAAAAAAAATTCAAGCATATAAATCCCTTAAAATTACATTAAACAAAGGACACAGGGTCAGAGACATAGGAAAGATTAGGTAGTGAGTTACATACAAATGAAAACTTCGGAAATCTAATTTAAGTCTAAGCCTGAATCAAAACCGGATTTAATTAGGAAATCCACCTCAAACCCCCTACACCCATGCCCCCCACCAGAAATGCCCTGACAGATTTATTTATCTGACTTTCATCTGGAATCTCACCACAAAAATGACCCACATCCTCCCGTTATGCTGTTTGGACAGGTGAAGAAAGGCAAGCTGAATGGGGCTGGACCCCCCCAGACTGCAGTACCTCAAAACTCCCGTCCAGGACCCCCCAGACCCACCGCCATGTCAATGACCTCACAGGGGAGCCCCCCCCCTCAGGCTGAACCCCCCCCCCCCCCCCCATTTTGTTTGAACACCTGGGGTTCTGCGGTGGCCCTACATCAAAGCAGGAGGCCCCCGCCTCGGTTCTTCTCTCTCTGCGCTGCGATGGAACGGGACCAGCGGAAAACGGGCTATTTTCGGAGCGACGGCCCCGTTACCCCGTCCCCGGTTCGGGGCGTCCCGGCGGGACCGCGTGCGCAGCCCCGCTTTGGCGCGGCTTGTTTACGCGTTTCGGCTCATTGGGCTACGCTGGCGGGCGCGTTTTACGGGTTTTTTTTGCGTTGGCATTCCGTTGACAGCAACGGGGCCCCAGCGTTGGACCGTTGGCAGTGTCTGTACCAGTTAGAAACGGTTAGAGGCTTGTATGGAAAAATCTTTTTTTTTTTTAATTTATTTTTTTTAAGAAAAGGCCATAAAAGTGAATCACAGACCCGGGAGAATATTGCATCAGTGCTTAAACAATATTGCCCAGACCTTCTACTGGGCCTTCAAACAGTTCATATAATTTAGCTATGGGTCCAGAACGTGGCATTAACGAGACAGTCGTTCTTCTTCTGAGTTGAGATCATGCACTTTAAAGCTTGATTTAGAGCGTGGTTTGCAGGTTCTACGCACTTTAGTCAACTTGAACTAAACAAGGTCTCACGTAATTTCTTCCAAGATAAGTATAACAGCACAGGGACACCACCCAGCTGAATGATTCAAAGCACAGAAGATATGCAGCAGAGTCTGGTACTAAGCTGTTAAACTGACACTGAACCAAGGGATGGATCACTGAGCCTAGACACTGGTTCTGGTGCAGTGATACACTCAAACGCCTGCAAATACCTGTGTCAAATCCCAAATCCAAACTGTGGCTGTGCTCATGCACGTGGAAGGCTTGTGCTGATCTATGCAGACATTTTGAAGGAAGCGCATGCCTGAGTGGAACATGTCTTGTCTTAGAGAAGCATTAGATGGGCTCACAAATACGACTGGACACTCCCAATGGCTTGAAACAATAAAAAAAAAAAAAATTTGGCTATTATCTCTAACCCAACTGTCCCTCTTTGAAATACTAATACGTGTGGTTCATTCAGAGGGAGGGTTCCCAAACTTTACAGTCTCCTGACTAATGCCTTTCCTGTGACCCACTCCTCATCAATAAATATGTAGCCAAATAAATCTTCACATGTGAAATACACTCTCGTATATTTTTAAATGAGTCATGTTCATATTAGATGGTGGTCCAGTTGTAGTTTCACATAAAATCCAAGACATAATAGATAGTAATTATTTAAGAGGAACACATCATTCTGGTTGAAATATTAAAAACCACATGTGAAGACATGCTAAATTAATTCCACTCCTGGTCGTTCTTGGTTCAGTCCCTTGCTTTGAAAACCAATATTTTTTCCCCCCCTTACAGATCTGGAAGTGTCAAAAATCACTGGGGAGAGATCTATTCCTTTGTTGCACATCTGGCAGAGAAATTTATAAGGTAAGAAAATTTTTATGCATGATCATTTTTTAAATGAGTCAGTTTCATAGTTTGATATTACTATTAATATGTGCAAATGATTTACACACACACACACACACACACACACACACACACCCTTTTTCTGATGGCTCTATCTGGTCATACTCCTACTCATCACAGCCTATTCCAGATTATCTCTGTTTTCAGTTTTCAATAATTGCCTATTATTAAAAAAGGCCATCATAATGCAAGTGCACTATTCAGACTAACAAAGGAACTGTTATTCTTAAAGGGCCTAATGTTGCTGGCACAGCAGTGTAGTGTAAATGTTGTTCAGCTGATCTTGAGGCTGTTAGAACCCCAGGCTGCCCATGCCATGGAGCCCTTGAGAAACGTATGTCCTTCCTTAGCCTGCATTGCTCCAGGAAAATATCTGGATGTATAAATAGCCGGTATGTAGAGAGAAGCTGTGTAAGTCACTCTGGATAAGAGCAGGTGATTAAAAGCTGAAACGTGATTGGGTAAACTGCAGTGAAAGGGTCAGATGCCACAGTAATCTATAGTAATGTCTGCTTGCAGCCCAATGCTCCGGATGTCCTTCATCGTCTTCTCATCTCGAGGAACCACCATCATGAAGCTGACGGAGAACAGGTAGATATTCCGTGTCCTGCTGGAGTCTTATTGCCTCCGCTATCAATGAGACATTTCCTCGATTGTTTTACTGGCACTTAACACATTTTTCTGGAGTGGCTGGGTGTTAAGGAACCGTCCTAGTGCAAGGATGGATCACTATGGTCTGGTACGGATGCCGGTGCAGATTCTCTTGTAATATAGTGTATGGGGTAAAACAGTCACAGTCTCTCCTGTAGTATTGTGTGGACTATATGGTGTAAAAGAGTCACTGCCTCTCCTGTAGTACTGTGTGGTCTATAGGGTGTAAAATAGTCACTGGCTCTCCTATAGTACTGTGTGGTCTGCAGGATATAAAATAGTCATTGGCTCTCCTGTAGTACTGTGTGGTCTGTAGAGTGAAAAATGGTTGTTACTGGCCTGTGCCACTGATTGGATGGGCATGCAGGTGGGACAACAGTGACTGGAAAATGGTTCAAAAAGTCAATCACTCACTATTACCATCATGGTTTTTAGGGATGAAATAAGGAATGGACTGAATTCTTTGTATAATGAGAAACCAGGGGGCGACACCTTTATGCACCTGGGGCTTGAGAAGGTAGGACACCGTTAAACATTCATCACCCATCATATCATTCTTTCATTTTTCCAAGACTGTTCATTTTGATCTATCCCATCTTTTCCCTTTGCGATTGCAGGCAAATGAGCAAATATTCTACGAGAACTATGGTAAGTGTCCCATGAGACCACGCTGTATTTGCCTCTGTGCCACGCCCTGCCCAGGAAACGCTAAGATGGCTTTTTCCTCTGATTTCGTCCTTAAAGGGACGGCGAGCGTCATCATCGCGCTGACCGACGGCGAGCTGAACCCGCAGCAGTTCGAGACGGCGCAAATGGAGGCGAGTGGCATGCTCGCGATTGGCCGCCGCGACGCGCTCGTGATTGGCCGTCGCCGTACGTTCGCGCCTTCCGGCGGCTGTTTTGATTGGACGTGACTGAAACGACGGGACTCATCCGCTCGCTTGTGTTCCCGTTACAGGCAGAGAGAGCCAGGTCCCTGGGCGCCATCGTGTACTGTGTTGGAGTCAAAGACTTCAACGAGACGCAGGTAAACAAGAGGTCACTAATCATGCATTTTAAATTGTGTAGTGCTTTCTATTGCCTAATGTAAATACAAACGGTCTAACTGAATCTACTGCCGTCATGGTTGCATGTGTATGGGGAGGGGGGGCATCTTTACCTAAATTCAATATAAAACCAATGCAAATTCAATATAAAAACTATAAAAGCCTTTGCTTGACTGCTTGGGCTCCGATGAGGCAGAGCTTGACTGGAAGAGGTTTTTTGAAAGCAGGCGTTCTGCTCTGAATAACGGGCTGTGTGTTTTCCGGTAGCTGGCCACCATTGCCGACACCATCGAGCACGTGTTCCCCGTCATCGGGGGCTTCAGGCGCTGAGGGGGATGATCGACTCCGTAAGTCACTCGGGCCGCCCGACGCTCGGATCTGACCTCTGACCTCTGACCTCCGTTTCTAAACGTAACCTCCCGTATGCTGTCATTTCAGATCATAAAGAAGTCCTGCATCGAGATATTAGCAGCCGAACCGTCGAGCGTCTGCGCCGGAGGTAAGGACTCGGACGACCTAACGGCAACATAAACGAGCTTACACGAGGGGGCTTTCTTTATCTGATAAGCTATTTTTGCCAATAACTCCATAAAATATCAGCAAGTATGGTGGAGTTAGTTGGAGTTACACAGCTGGACATGCAGCAAAGTCAGCGGTCTCTCACCAGGCCGTGTCTCAGCTTGGCTCCAATTTCCCAGAGAGCCGTGCTGATGGGTTTGGGGGTTTATGATTGGGTGGCCTCATGATGATGATGATGATGATGCACAGGGCGGGGCAGGCAAGCAGCTCTGCGACTCTGTGCCGGGGAGATAATCCCGTAAAGTGCATGGGGGGGGGGGGGGGGGGGGGGGGGGGAGCTGACTAATAAGGTCATGTCAAGCTTCATTAGTCTCCCCCCACCCTGCACACCAGCGCTTCCTGCACCAAGGCCCGCCTGGCCGGCCAATTAGACACCGTGGCCAACATCCTCCCGGTCAAACAAAGGCCCTGAGCCGGACAGAGGAATTTCAGTACGAGGGCGGGATCGCCTTTTTAAACAGATACGATGTGGCAGACTAGGCCAGAGAGATCCAGCCAGGCAAGGAGAGATCACCGCTAATTTTCACTGCCCTGCCTGGACAATAAGTTTTACGTCGCCTCATGTGATGTCACGCCCGTGCGGACAGTGAGTAATTATCTGGACTAATGTCTGGATCCTCTGGAGCCAGACACCAGGCTGACTGACTGATGACATATGATAAGAGTGCCTCATTCTAATTTTTAGTCACTGAACAAAACAATATGCAATATATACAGTATGTAAAAAAAAAAAAAAAAAAAAAAAAGGCATACATATATATAAATGCATACATACACACGTGTGTATATATAAATAAATATTGGGACCCTAATGATGACAGAATGCTGTAGTTGCTATTTAAGCACTGTATGTCCTAAACTGCACATCTTTGATTCATGCATTTCCCAGATGTACTAAACCCTCTGATTTCACTTAATTTTTTTTCTTCTGGTTGTTTCTTTCACCATACTAAAAACCCCTCAAATCTGGTCTCCACATAATTAAAACCATGACTCAGGTCTGTGTAAAATGATTCTCCTAATTTAATCTGCATGTACCATTACCACCATAATAAACATATTACATGGTTATTAATTGGATTCATTTCTGGTATAACGCGTTCTGTGGTAATTAAATAAAGCAGACAGAAAAGGTGCTTAGGAGATTTAAGTTTGTGTATTTGAGAGAGATATTAACTCCTAACAGACCACGTTTCCAGGAATCTCTGTATCTCCCTGAACGCGCCGCTAAGCTAGCTCCTGTCTCGGTCCCGTATCTCCCCGATCACAGCGCTAAGCTAGCTCCTGTCTGCGTGCAGTATCTCCATGGTCACAGCACTAAGCTAGCTCCTGTCTGCGTGCTCTAGCTCTACGATCAGGACGCTAAGCTAGCTCCTGTCTGCGTGCTCTAGCTCCACGATCAGGACGCTAAGCCAGCTCCTGTCTGCGTGCTCTATCTCCACGATCAGGACGCTAAGCCAGCTCCTGTCTGCGTGCTCTATCTCCACGATCAGGACGCTAAGCTAGCTCCTGTCTGCGTGCTCTATCTCCACGATCAGGACGCTAAGCTAGCTCCTGTCTGCGTGCTCTAGCTCTGCGATCAGGACGCTAAGCTAGCTCCTGTCTGCGTGCTCTAGCTCTGCGATCAGGACGCTAAGCTAGCTCCTGTCTGCGTGCTCTATCTCCACGATCAGGATGCTAAGCTAGCTCCTGTCTGCGTGCTCTATCTCCACGATCAGGACGCTAAGCTAGCTCCTGTCTGCGTGCTCTAGCTCTGCGATCAGGACGCTAAGCTAGCTCCTGTCTGCGTGCTCTATCTCCACGATCAGGATGCTAAGCTAGCTCCTGTCTGCGTGCTCTATCTCCACGATCACGCTGATGTGAAGTGACCAGGCTGAGTGGCCAGTGAACGGGCCATCGGTGCGGGGGCTGAAGGTGGCCGCTACGCTAAGCTACGCGTCCTGACAGCATCATTGCCCCGATTACGTTCACGGTCCTTTGCCTCCACCGCTGACAGGCCCCCCTGACAGCTCGTCAAACGCTCAGGTGTGGATGGGAAGAGTCAGCTCCTCGCCAGGCCAGGCCTCGCCAGCGCCTGCCAGTCATCTCCCAGCTCCGCCCACAACTGACCCCCACCCCCCGGTGCCACCCTATCACAGCCTGCCACAAACCTGTCTGACAGAACCACCCCCAGAAAAGGGAACGGGGTCCAGGCAGGGATCCCAAATTAAAGGCAATCATCCACATCAACATGAGCCAGTGAGGGGACTGGCCACTAGTGAGTCAGCCATTTGCAGCCTCTGACAGGTTAACTGATGAAAGGGGAGGAGCCAGATGTGACATGAGTGATCCTGACAGGCTGAGAGCTGATGACATCATCTGACACTCTACTACCATGTACAGGAGAGGACCAGGACCTCTGCCAGACAATTACCTCATAATGCATTACCACCTAACATACTGCATAATACATATGCTAATATGCTAATCCCAATGCGTTTCTGTCTAATATTGCACCTAGAAGCAGTACATGGCCAAAGGAAAAAAGAAAATATTTTCACATAATGTGGGATGTGCAATATGTTAGTCTTTCCACCATTTACTACATACATTATACATGTGCACATATACAGAAAGGTCTCATATCTACGCTACATCTAATTACATGATAAAAATGTGAATCCATTTTCTTACTTAACATTGTAAATTTACTTTAACAATGTCACTGTATATCAATGGTAGTATCACAGGCGAGTAGAGATTGTTTTTCAATGAATTTTTCACAATTTAAAGAATATTAACGTACGGTAGAAATGTGTATATGTATGAAAGCCATGTCTGCCGAGAGGGATATTCACAGCGTATCAGACTCTCGCTGTGTGTTATGACAGCATTTCCGTGACCTTTGTGAAGAGTGAGGATTTCCTGATGGCACATTGCGCTCATGATGTTTTCCTCTTTCACACCCAGTGGTGGTCTTCACGGTGTCCTTCTGAAATGCTAAAAGGTGTGGTGGACTGCTCGCCCTTTATAAAGCACAGCAAAGCTAACGAAGCTAGCTGCGCTCGCAGACTCAGAATCCCCCCCCCCCTCCCCCCCCGGACATGGCCTCCCTTTGGTGGGCCAGTCCCCACCCCCCCTACCCTGCCCCCCTAACCCAGGCTCTCAGTCAGTCACATTTTTAAAGCCAACAAATATTTTTCTTTTTTTTTTTGTAATATCTCTAACATATGCTAGTTAGCGGCCGTCAGTGAGCAGAGGGCAGCCTGGGGGATCACAGAGGTCAAAGGTCATGTTTCCCCACTCTCATAACATCCTCTAGCTACAGTCGCTGGGAGATATTTGTGAACAGCATCACTTTTATTATTAGCACCAATGGACCGTGGACAGTCACCCTCGCCCTTCCGCCCCCCCCCCCCCCCCCCCCCAACCCCCACCCCCCCAACCCCCCCCCTCCCTTGCTGAATTGAGTCCACATGAAAGGTTAAGGATGGAGCGAACATAAAACAGGGCAGAGGGGCTAGCCTCCCGGCGGCTGTGCACTTTATGATTTCATAGCGCGTGGCATTTCGCGAAAGGTCCGCGCGAGACACGGATCTGCGGAGGAAGTGCAGAGAATTCCGCGCGAGCGAAGCGAGGCGCTTTACTACTTTCGCATCGCCGCGTCCTTACGAACGCTCCGACCGGACCAGGCACCCCCCTTTCGCACAAGCAATTTTCACAAATCAGATATTTTCAAATGTTCCATTTCTACTGCCGCTAGCACAAGACAATGTGCCAATCTAATGTGCTTTAATGTGTGCGTATTATTTCATTTTGTAAAATGAACAATAAACGGTTGCATATCCTTGCATTTTGTCGGTACCAAAAATGCTAAGAATTGCATTAGTTAGGGTTTCGGTAGCCTAACTGGTAGGAAAGGTGTGTAATACAACTGAAATCTGGAACGATGCTGAAAATCTCATCTCATGATGAAGTCTCATCACGATCAAATGCATTATTAATGTTAATATTAACCTAGGGCTTAAAATAGTTATTTATTTATTTATTTATTTCAGAGTCATTTCAAGTGGTGGTGAGAGGGAACGGGTTTTTACACGCCAGAAATATCGACCAGGTCTTGTGCAGTTTCAAAGTCAACGACACCATCACCATAAGTGAGTAGTGTTACACTTCTGTTCTGTAATGATGTGTGCATGCAAATAGACACACACATCATGGGGTGTCACATTAATGCAAAAACCCCACTTTAGATGCTGTATAATTCCAGTAAGGAAGATGGAGTAAACTAAAGATAATGATGAAAATGTCTGAAGAACGTCGTTTATTCCACAGACGAGAAACCTGCGGACATTGAAGACACCTATCTGCTATGCCCTGCACCAGTCATAGACGAAGTCGGGAAGTAAGTGTTTCGATTCATCAATTAACGCATGCACGCATTTTGTTTACTGGACTAATGCAACTCACGTTAACAGTTTGCAGCGACAAACCAAGGCACAGATATCCTTGATAAATTAGGGCCAATGTCATTTCTAAGTCTTCTTATCAATCAGAGGATGTTCTCGCTGATGCAGTGAGACACTCTCCAGGCGTCTGAAGGAGGTTTGAGAGAAGCCTTTAATTAGACGATAGTCGAGGAGCAGGCCGGCAGCATCTCGACTCGTGTGAGGAGCTCTCCGTAGGTAGGGCCTAGGGACACGGGGCCCCAGGGGCGTGCTGTAGATCTGTTCTGACGGGGGGCCCCTCCCCCAAGCATGGGGCCAAAAGGCCAAACCCCCCCCCATTAGGAAGCAGACACCCCTGAGCCACCCTCCAGAGAGTCTTCAGGTCCTTAAACTTTTTTTCTCTCTCTGAAACCGGCAGAATCCCCCCCCCAACAGCCTCCGAGCCTCACACACCGAGCCCAGACACCTAGAGGAGCTCATTCGTCTTGTTCTTGTCAGAAAGATTTTTGTAGGGACTTTTGAGATCTCCCCCCCCCCCCCCCCCCATCAATGGAACAAATCATCGCCTTGGAAATCAAAATATTTCACATCAACTGGCAGGTCTCTCTGACGGGGGTTCGGGTGCATGAATGCAAGCTATCTGTTGCATTTCATTTTATTGCTCGGTGTGATTGTTGGTCTCTCACGGAAAGAACGGCCTGTGGCTACTTTCGGTTTTAAAAACTCCTTGCTTTTCTATCACTGTAAAGTTTTTTTCAGATGTGGTCTGTGTACAGAATGGGCCCTGCTGTGTTTTTGGATTTCCTCTACCTCACATTAAAGGGGTAATGATTCTCACAGTAAACTATCGTATCGTTTTAGCTTTAAGGTTGGGGTAAACATTCATGCCTTAACTCCCAAACATTCTCTTTAGTGAAGAGTCTGGTAATTATGATCGATTTTGGACAGTGGATCCCTGGTGTAGTGGATCTCAGCATCTCAGGAAATTGTAAAGTAATGTCAAGCTAAATGCATAAAAGTATTACAAGAATAGTGAGGTGAACAACTGAACTTTCAGCAGGCAGGGTCTCTCTTGGTTTAGGCTTTTCTTCTGTAGTATCAGTGAGAGGAAGGGAGGGGTCTGAAGGCAGAAGCTCTGACAGAGGAGGGAGGGGTCTGAAGGCAGAGGCTCTGACAGAGGAGGGAGGGGTCTGAAGGCAGAGGCTCTGACAGAGGAGGGAGGGGTCTGAAGGCAGAAGCTCTGACAGTCCCGCCTGCCGTCACACAAACGCAACGTGACTCGAGACGCTTCCGGAAGAAGCGCCAGGAAAAAAAAAAAAAAAAAACGCAGCCAGTCGCTGATTGATGGCAAACCAGATCGCTCTGTCATCGCACCTCCCAACTCCCAACACGCTTTCACCCCCCCCCCCCCCCCCATCCTCCACCCCCGGCATGATTTCTACACAACCTCCACCAGTCACTGCAAAGCATGATGGGATGGAGGAGGGCAGAAGGCTGAGGGTGGCCGCTGTCCGTCAGGGAAGTCCCTCACAGCGAGCTGTCGGTCAGGGTAGTCCCTCATAGCGACCTGGTGACAGCTTCTCCTCCGTCAGTTCCCCACCAAGAGGAGAGCCACATCTGGCTCCCCCCGCCCCCCCCCCCCCCCCCCCCCCCCCTCCAAAAAAGAAAAACTGCTTTCAATACCCACTTCCATAAAGTGGCCTAAGACCAAAACTGACCATTTCATCCTGCAAAACATCCATACTCTTTAACCCCATACTGCCAGGTTTCGCCCCATCATTGAGCACCTTGCCGTTACTTTGCCCATACTATGCAAAATGAAAACTTATGTAATGTGCTTAGCTGGACATTCCACTCCACCCCACATGACACTGCTACTGTACGCTAAAGTTTATAACTTCCTGAATCAATCTGAATATTCGCCCATCTAAAAAGGGCTACAGCAGTAATTCACGTCCTATCTGCTTGTGTTCAGGGTGGTCTACCTACAAGTGAGCATGAATGAAGGACTAACGTTCATCACAAGCTCTGTACACATCACCACCACCGAATGTGTAAGTACTGGAGTACACACTACTACCATAGAACGTGTGAACACTGGTGTACCCATTACTACCATAGAATGTGTGAATACTGGTGTACACGACTACCATAGAATGCATGAGTACTGTTTACCATCTGCTGCAGAGGCAATCAACTCATCTGGCAAGTTTTACAGAATCATTGCCAGTTATTTGCAAAGTTTATATTGATGTACCGGCCCCTTTCCGCATTCTGTCTCTGCCTTTTGGGTTTGTTGAAATGCCGTGCCAAAAAAAAAAAAAAAAAAAAAAAAAAAAAAAAGGCTCCGTCTCTCTGGTTTTCTGACGACTCTTTATTCCTCTCTTCCTCCCCAGCCTCCTCTTCTCTAGGGTCTCCTCTGCCCTTCCTTTCATCAGAGGGGCCCTCCTCTCTGCTGTAAGTCTCCTCCTGTCCTGTCTAAAGCCAAACCAAGGGGTTTCCCCCCCCCCCCTCCAAAAACCCTGGCTTTCCCTTTATTTCGTAACTGCTCTCCTCATAAGGAACTGCCACATCTTTCGCAGAATATTAAAAAAAACATCAGAACAGATTTTACTTTTTATTCTTACTTTTTTCCTGACTTTATTCCTACCAACTTTTCCTACTTTTGACTTTATGCCCACTTTCCAAAAGCATTGCTCTGATCTTCATGTGTCGACTCGTAAGTGTCTCCTGGGATTACGTTCATGCCAATATTCCCTTTGGTTTGTGTGTGTCCCCCCCCTCTGCCACGCAGTTTGATGGTACGATCCTCCTGATCACCCTGCTGATCCTCCTGCTGTTGTTGGCCCTTGCGCTGATGTGGTGGTTTTGGCCGCTGTGCTGCACCGTGGTGAGTTCATCATTACTCGCGAAGATCAACCCCTCTTTTCCACATCAGCCACCTCACTGCAGTGAGGTCATACAGTAACTCAGTTCTGAAAGACTGCCGTGCCCTTATTCAGTCACAAAACAACACTATTCTTTCATCATCACTTCATCATTCACCCCTAACGTTCAGCATTACAAGCCAGACACAAAGGCAGAGTTCTGCCTCATCACACAAGTCACCCTTACGCTATTTGGAATGGTATGTTCCGCATGCCATATTTCTGAACTGCACAGCTCTTGTTTTCCCCAAATCCTCTCATTTTGAGCCCTTTTTTCCTGCATTTTATTTTGTAGGTGATCAAAGAACCCCCACCGCCTCCTCCCCCAGAGCCAGTAAGTGCCCCCTCCCCCTTTCTGTGATGTCATCTGGACTCAGTTACAGGCCTTAAAGCGACAAATACAGCAGCATCCGGACCGGTCTCCGTATCCACCCCAGATATCTATCAGGGCATGACCCAGGCCAATTCACAGAATAAATATGAATCTTTCCCTCCCAACTAAGGTTGTGGAAGGAATCACCAGCTCACATATATAGTCTTATTTGCATGTCCAAAGTCTTTAAGGAGGCTTGACTTTATTACTATTCAAATGTCCCAGAACGATAAAGTCCAAATATATAGCCTTAAATGCATTCATCACTACACAAATTCTTGCATTGAAAGGGCTGAATATGTAGAAGGCCTGTCTCATAATGGGCCTCTTGTGTTAGCTTTGTTCATGGGGGTTAAAGGCGACCAGCCATCACAGCCGACTTCACATAAAGGAGCTTTGTGGCGTTTGTTCCCTTGGATTGTACATCTGCGTTTGGAAATAGTGGCCTCACTCACCAGCCTGAGTTTCTGGGAGACTTGAGGCTTTTCTTCAATGCATTTGAAGTCCCACCCCATTCTTACCCTCTCAATAGCAGCAAATAGCATTATGGCCAAACTTGTCAATGGCACCCCTCAATTGCTTGTGTGCTTTTTGTAGCCAGTTGTATTTGAGCCATCATAGTGTCCATTCTGCATTGTTGTGCTTTGTTTCGCTATGGTTCTCCCACCTGGAGCCCTTAAAAACAAACTATGCTTTGTCCAGGACCAGGACTGATTGTACCGTTACCGGTAATCTGATATAGTTTTCGTACCAGACTAGCCAAAAGAAGTTCAGACAGCAGGGCTTAAGCATGTGCTAGGTTAGGTACCAGCACTGATCCTAGCCAACAGCGAGGCTAGCAGCCTTCCAGACAATGTGTGTTGATTGGCTGCATGTCTGTCCTTGGTCAGGAGTCTGACGATGAGGATGGGATGCCAAAAAAGAAGTGGCCGACCGTGGATGCATCGTACTACGGGGGCCGAGGCGTTGGGGGCATTAAAAGGATGGAGGTAATGTACAACGTAAGCTTTTGGAGGGTCACGTGGTGAACGGCTCCTCGAAGTCTCCTTTGAGGCCTCCTCTGAGGTCCACCCACCGCTCACGGAGGGTTGGGGCCTAGACTCATTCTGAGGTCATGTGACCTTTCAGGTGCGCTGGGGTGGGAAGGGCTCCACAGAAGAGGGGGCGAAGCTGGAGAAGCCCAAGAACGCGGTGGTGAAGATGCCGGAGCAGGAGTTTGAGCCTTACGAGCCCAAACCCAGGAAGCACGGCTGCCGGAGGAGAACCACTGAGAGGAGGTGGTACACGCCCATCCAGGTAAACAGCACAGCCAACTACACCCATCCAGGTAAACAGCACAGCCAACTACGCCCATCCAGGTAAACAGCACAGCCAACTACACCCATCCAGGTGAACAGCACAGCCAACTACACCCATACAGGTCAACAGCACAGCCAACTACACCCATCCAGGTAAACAGCAGTCAACTACACCAATCCAGGAAATGACACATACTTATAGTCGATGGATCACATGGAGGCAAACAGCAATTTAAGATTACAGTGAAATTAATTCATCTTCTCCAATATGTTAATATGCCATATATTATTATAAGTTTTTTTAGGGGATATAATGCCTTTTTTTAGGCTCATGCCCTTTCCTCTCCCCTACAGGGCAAGCTGGACGCTCTTTGGGCTCTGTTTCGTCGTGGGTATGACCAGGTGTCCCTAATGAGGCCACAAGCCGGGGATCAGGTGAGCAGCACCACCACCAATCAAAGACCAGCAGCAAATGTCAATTCAGGGGTCATTCTGGGGGTACAGTTGGTCAGTGCCTTGCATTATTGGTAAACTGCATTCCTGTTTTTTCTCTACAGTTGGGATTCAGCTGGCCACTTTTATCTCGCTAAATATAGAGTTGTAGTCACTAAACATACACATGTATCGCAAATAGTAAGCTCAGAATGCATGGCTTTTGTAAGCCAAATGTAAATTGAGATTTCTCCAGGTTGTTTTTGTGGAAACATCCTTGGTATGTTTCCTTTTAAACATGCCTCTTTATAGTTCAAGGGAAACTGTAATAATCCACAGATGCCAAAGGTTTAATGTCTTTGGTTTGCTTCTACGATGTTGCTTTCAGTACAAACCTTCTTATATGTGTGTAATGTCATTGACCCTGGGTAATTTAAGGTTGCAGAGCCATTAAGATCCTCAAAGTTACCAGAGCAGTACAACATGAGGGTTTCCCAATGTAATTTTGCCTGATTTTTTGACAAATTGATAAATCAGGAAATACTGAACTTCTGACCCAAAGAGGCAGCAGACTTGGGTGTGATAAGCACACACATCCAGAGCTCCTCAGCGCTTTCCCAGAATCCCTGGCCTCTCCTCCAACTCCCGTCTCCTTCCCGCCGTCTGTACGTGCGTCCCGGCCCCGCCGTCCTGCCTGCCTGCGGCACAGACGCCTCTTTCTGCCGCGGAGCGGTATTTTATCGCCATGGCGATGCATCTGCCAGGCCCTGAATGGCGGCATTCACGGAGGGCTCGTGCCTGAATGCTTACAGTATGTCCGCCACAGAGGAGCGGGCCACCACTTCATCTGGGCCACGGGGGGGGGGGGGGGGCGCTGATTTAGCCCTTGCGCTCTGTGCCTCTGAGGTGCTGCTCTGCGACTCTGCTCGGTACTGGAGGTGCTGCTCTGTGACACTGCTCCACAATGGAGGTGCTGGTCTGTGACTCTGCTCCACAATGGAGGTGCTGGTCTGTGACTCTGCTCCACAATAGAGGTGCTGCTCTGTGACTCTGCTCCACAATGGAGGTGCTGCTCTGTGACTCTGCTCCATACTGGAGGTGCTGCTCTGTGACTCTGCTCCACACTGGAGGTGCTGCTCTGTGACTCTGCTCCGTACTGGAGGTGCTGCTCTGTGACTCTGCTCCACAATGGAGGTGCTGCTCTGAGACTCTGCTCCGTACTGGAGGTGCTGCTCTGTGACTCTGCTCCACAATGGAGGTGCTGCTCTGTGACTCTGCTCCGTACTGGAGGTGCTGCTCTGTGACTCTGCTCCACAATGGAGGTGCTGCTCTGTGACTCTGCTCCACAATGGAGGTGCTGCTCTGTGACTCTGCTCCGCACTGGAGGTGCTGCTCTGTGACTCTGCTCCACAATGGAGGTGCTGCTCTGTGACTCTGCTCCGCACTGGAGGTGCTGCTCTGTGACTCTGCTCCACACTGGAGGTGCTGCTCTGAGACTCTGCTCCGCACTGGAGGTGCTGCTCTGTGACTCTGCTCCACAATGGAGGTGCTGCTCTGTGACTCTGCTCCACAATGGAGGTGCTGCTCTGTGACTCTGCTCCACAATGGAGGTGCTGCTCTGTGACTCTGCTCCGCAATGGAGGTGCTGCTCTGTGACTCTGCTCCGCACTGGAGGTGCTGCTCTGTGACTCTGCTCCGTACTGGAGGGGATGTCGTGCGAGGAAGAGGCAGAAGGGTTCACGTGCGATTCGGTCTGCGACTGGGTGGGATTGCCGTGGAAACAGCTGCGAGGCATCATCCCCACAGTGATGTGAGGGGCCTCTGTGTCCCCCCCCCCCCCCATGCCCACCTGCAGCACAATGTGCCCGGGTCCCGCTAGCGAGGGGGGGGGGGGGGGTTGCCACTGTAGCAGGGGGGCACAATGTCCCCGCTGTTTCCCCAGAGTGCCCCCGAGCCGGGTTTAAAAGCCCCCCACAGCTGTTCTGGAAAAGCAGCTCCGCTCCACCCCGGCGATTTGGGTGCCGTGTGGTTTCAGCCATTTTAAAATCTCTCTCAAAAACATCCAAAACATTTCATACTACTATCTGTAGCCCACAAATACCCAGTGCTGTGATGCGGCAACAAATCACACACGATAACAGCCAAAACCAAAGTTCCCACAGCGCACTGGAAAGTCATCGTCTGCGATGTCCACAAAGTTCTGGCGAAAAGTTTGATGGGATTTTCTCAGAGTGCCGAACGGGAGGGCGATAAGAATTATAAAGTGTGATTTATAGCAAACCAAAATGAATCGCACTATATTTTGGTATAAATTGGAATAAATATCAGTAACGGGAGTAAGAGCATACTGCAGGAGTCCAGTTCAGTGGAGTTTTTCCCTTAAAAGGCTGTTCTAGGGCGGATCACACAGAAGCAGTTTTACACGGTGGCTCAGCCGACTTTTTTCCTTCTTTCCTTCCTGCTGTTTTCAGTTAAGTGCTCTAAAACTTAATGTGAAAAGAATCATTCACAGTTTACCTTCATTAAAAAAAAAAAAAAAAAAAAATTAATAGCCTCGACAGGCCTCTGCTCTTCATAAAAACACACCCTCAACCCCTTTGGGGGTAGAAAATTGCTGATCCAAAAGATTTAACATTTTTAAACGGGTAGATGAATTAATCACAGGAGAGTAGGTGGCAAAGCAAAAACACACTTAGTGTTCCCCTATAATGTCAAAACTCTTTCCACTGGTGGTAGAAAGCTAACATCTAACATGACTATGAAGGTTTGTCCAATGTAAAGCTTTAAATTAGCCTTGAAATGATTCTTTTCAAATATGGACTATTCTCAACCTCCGTGACCGTGCATGGCATAGCTATTCTGCATACATACAGTAATAAAGCATATTTGGTTTAAAAATAAATAATTAAATACGTCCCTCACAGAAAAGCTGAAACCACTGTCAGACTGTGCAACCCTACTCTCCCATGCTTTCAGCCTCCACATGCAGCCTCTAGACTCTAGAGTTAGCTGAGGGCTGCACCTTATAGTCTGCAGTGTTTACACTGAGTGAGTGCAGTGTGGTTCGGGGCAGTGTAGTTTGGGTCAGTGTGCAGTGTGGTTTGGGGCAGTGTAGTTTGGGTCAGTGTGCAGTGTGGTTTGGGTCAGTGTGCAGTGTGGTTTGGGTCAGTGTGCAGTGTAGTTTGGGGCAGTGTGCAGTGTAGTTTGGGTCAGTGTGCAGTGTGGTTTGGGTCAGTGTGCAGTGTGGTTTGGGGCAGTGTGCAGTGTGGTTTGGGGCAGTGTGCAGTGTGGTTTGGGTCAGTGTGCAGTGTGGTTCGGGGCAGTGTAGTTTGGGGCAGTGTGCAGTGTGGTTCGGGGCAGTGTGGTTTGGGGCAGTGTGCAGTGTGGTTTGGGGCAGTGTAGTTTGGGGCAGTGTGCAGTGTGGTTTGGGGCAGTGTGCAGTGTAGTTTGGGGCAGTGTGCAGTGTGGTTTGGGGCAGTGTGCAGTGTAGTTTGGGGCAGTGTGCAGTGTAGTTTGGGGCAGTGTGCAGTGTAGTTTGGGGCAGTGTGCAGTGTGGTTTGGGGCAGTGTGCAGTGTGGGATAATGTCACAGGGCATAATTAACTATCGACTGCTTTCTCATACTTATTATAGCCCATCACGCCAATCCTCCATTGTGGAAAATAACACTTTTCTGCCCCACAAGTGAACTCGAGTTTATGTTCCACAGCACAGCCAGTATTGTTATAATAAACACACACAAACGGTTTGGGAGAGGGACGCAAGGCAACACACAGCAGAGATGACCGGGAGGGTCAAGCTCCTTACCCACAATCCCACAGTAAAGGCATTGTGATGCGTCAGCGACAGGCTTGCTTTACGACACCGGCCATAACTGCTGGCCAAGAACATCCTCATCAAAGCTGCCTTTTGTCATTCTTTTGCACACTCTGTCTGTTTACAAGCACACAGAAACCACTCTGGAGTTTTTTACGCCACAAGGTCTGCCTGCTCCACGTGTTCTTTTTCACGACCCTCGTCTTGTTAAGGACAGAAGAAGGATCTCAAGATGTGTGTTTTCAGGGATGTGTTTCACTTTGGCTGAGTTTTCTCCACCTCCACTTCCTCCCAGTGACAAAGTGGAATGCAGGAAAGACCCATTCTGGGTAACTGGAGGGACTTTCCTTTTGCATAATTTACAAGGCCAGATGAATGGATGAATGTTTTTCCCCTGAATTGTTTTCATTGATTTCCTGGCTTTTTTTTTGGATGGGGGGGGGGGGATTAGGGTCAGTGGGCGGGACGGAGAGCAGACACTTGGTGGTCTGATTTAATGCCTGATTTCGGAGAGAGCCCCCATCCCACAGCGACATGAGGTGTTTTACAGCTGGGGGGGGAGGGGGGGGCGCATTTTATTGTGGCAAAACCATTGTGGTGGAGAAGAGGGTGCTGTGATTGATTAGGCAAAGGCAGGTCGGGCAGGGGCGGGGCTGGGGGGGACATAGTGTGGGGGGGGTTAGCCTGAGTTGTCTCGCTGGTCGTGTGCAGCGAAAAGAACAATTTGGCGAGCAGCACAACAGCAGCCCAGGCACAAGGGGGAACATATGGACCCAATGAGAGCAGAGCCCCATGAATACCATGCAGATGTGGGGGGAGGAGGTGGGGGGGGGCAAGGAAAAACCCTTTCCATATGGTGCCCTAACCCCCCTGGATTGTCCCCAGCTGGCAGCAAGTCTCTGTGCTGGTCGATTGCCGAGGTCTAAAGTGGGGGGTGGGCGCAGAAGAGAGGTGGCTTCTGGGTAATGAGATTGGCAGGCTGGGTGGTCGGTCCTGGTATTGACTGCAAAGGTAGTCGACGCTGCTGTTATAAACAATTACGAAAGGTTATGAATAGTTATGATCTTCATTCCCCCGCTCGAAGAAGATTGGACTAACTTAGGACAAACTTAACCTGCTAATTAAATAAAAATTAATTTATAAAGCACATTTTACAGAGGATTTGTCGCAACAGGCCTAACAGCAACAGGCCTAAACTGCCACAAAACCAAGCCGAAAATCGATATCGTACACAAAGAAGCCGTGGGAGGAAACAGAGTGGGCCCATCCTCCTCTGGCCAGTTTAGGGTGAAATATCTGACAACATCTACAATAAAAAGGTCTAAACTTCCTTATGCTCCAAAGTAAAAGTATTTCACTATGTGACTTATCAATGTTTTAATAGTACCCCAGTATCTTAAGACTGGAGACACTATGGCTGTTCTGAAAATGGACAGTAACTGGCTTCCCAGCATCACCAGTCCTAATTCCCAGCATGCCTTTGGGCCTGGGTGGGGGTCCCCGTGTGTCAGCGCTGTGCGTTTCTGGGGCTCAGCAGACAGACAGAGAGCCCTGTCAGTGACAGTACGTGTCAGTCTGTGTGCGTGTTCCCCTCTCTTTCACTCTGGGGGCACGAGCCTCTTGCCTCCCCCAGGGCTGAACGTGTCCTGGCCGGTGCCCCCCCCCTCAATTATTATCACAGCCCCCAGTCCCCTCCCCCATGCAGCCAGGGCCCCCCCATTCAGACCCGCCAAATCCGCCACATCCGGAGCTGCACCTGACAGCGAGGCCCTGTCATCTCTCATGAGGTTAAAGTCGCGTGTGACGCCGCCAGGCCGACGGACAGCGCGCGAGGGGCACACGGAGACGCAGTGCGGTGTCTGGCTATTTGTTTTTTTTAACGGTTTTTAAAGAGCTTCTCACAGGAAACCGCCGCTAGGCCAACCTTCCTGTGCCCCCAAACGCACAGCGAACACAGGCAGGGCACCTCCTCTGCCCCCAAACGCACAGCGAACACAGGCAGGGCACCCCCTCTGCCCCCAAACGCACAGCGAACACAGGCAGGGCACCTCCTCTGCCCCCAAACGCACAGCGAACACAGGCAGGGCACCCCCTCTGCCCCCAAACGCACAGCGAACACAGGCAGGGCACCCCCTCTGCCCCCAAACGCACAGCGAACACAGGCAGGGCACCCCCTCTGCCCCCCACAGCGAACACAGGCAGGGCACCCCCTCTGCCCCCAAACGCACAGCGAACACAGGCAGGGCACCCCCTCTGCCCCCAAACGCACAGCGAACACAGGCAGGGCACCCCCTCTGCCCCCAAACGCACAGCGAACACAGGCAGGGCACCCCCTCTGCCCCCAAACGCACAGCGAACACAGGCAGGGCATCTCCTCATGCTCACGTCCCGCAAAGCCTCCCCCACCCCCCCGATCTGTTCTCCTGACGAGCTCGGACACGCTGCCTGGCAGAGACCGCTCAGCTCCTGATGGGCCCCGCTTGTCTGAACCGGGGTGAAAGTAATGAAAGCGGATTTAGGGGCACTGTCCCGCTCCCCCTCACCTTGGGGCAACGAACAGGGAACAGACTTGGGGCGTGTCCCCACAACATGACGCCGCCCCTTCTCCTGTCGTCAACAGATTGAACAAGAGAGCCTGGAGGACAGAACCAAACAACTATGTTTAAGCATTCGATTTTATTTTCAATTTTTTTTTTTGGCTGGACCGCAACAACGGGGCCAGCCCTATAAACGCGAATGTCTGTGACTGAGTGAGTGACTGAGTGATGAAGTTACACCATTTAGTAACGAATTCTTGTTTAGTACGGTCCTTTTTTTTTTCTTTTTTCAGATCCGTCACAAAGCTAAAACGATTTCCCCCTGATAACGTTGTGCACCCCTCACTTTTTTTTTTCCCTGCAGCATTCTCAGAATGCAGAGCTGCTTTATTTGAATTTACGATTTGTAATTTACAAAACGACCCAGGTCATGAATTTTTAAACATTTTTTTTGCACCCATTTGTCTCGTATCGTCTTTTGTTTTCCGAACAAAAGTGCGCACCGCGATCTCAGAAGCTAACAAACCCAATCTGAGGATTCCGTTTCCATAACAAAAGTGGACGTTTTTCTCCGCTATTTGTGGCAGAAAGTTTCATTTTTCCCATCTAATGGTGCGTAAAGTGTGAGCTCTGCGGTCCTTTGTTGCTTCGGTCCTCGAGCAGAAACCTTGGCGACAAAGCATTTGACAATGGTCCCGGAAAAGTTCCCCTGCACTGACAGTGGAAAAAACCCCCCCCCCTCCCCCACGGAGGTTTTTACAATGACGTCGAGCGCAGGAGGAAGAGCAGCTCCTTAAACCATCCTCCCCCCCCCCCCCCCCCCCCCTCCACTCTAAGGATAGATTCGGGGTGACAGCTGAGGACCGGGATGTGTGAAGGGCTGGCCCCTTTTGGGGATCATCTCCTGGGCGTTCCTCTTGAGGGTGGGGTGGGGGGTGGGGGGGGGGTGGGACTGTGGGGCTCATAGTGAAGACTGACATCTGCAGTCACAGAGACACTTCCTTGTTTGTAGAATGCCACCCCCCCCCAAAAATAATTATACAGTTTTAACCCGTGGTTGTCTGTCTGCTTCCCCCCCCTCACAACAGGGTCGATGTATCAACTTTACCAGGGTGAAAGAGGAGGCAGCGAGGACACCTCCCCGTGCCCAAAAACCCCCGCCCCCCCCACCGGACTACACGCCGCTGATCCAGCCGCCCTGCAGAGACCCCCCCTCCCTGAGTCGGCCGCCGCCTGGGCCACCCCCGGCTCGCACCCCGCCGGGCCTCCCCGGACCCCCGCCCTCACGGCCCCCACCCTCCCTATAGAACCAGCCCTAAGAACAATCAAGGGCCCCCCCAATTCTAGGCCCTTCACTCCTCTCCAAAAATAGCAGCTATGACCAAAAAAAAAAAATTAAGAAACACATGAAATATAATATTTATTCAATACCATGGCTGCTCCCAAGAACTACTAGGATTGTTGCTGGACAGCAAAGAAATTAATTGTTTAAAATTTTTTTTTTTTTAAAAAAGACAACTACTGAATATCCACCAAAACGTTTAGGATAAGGTCAGATTAGATTTGTCTTTCAGATTTGATTTTTGTCTTTGGTCTTTACAAAGATGTGAGAACTGCTGGAATAATTTGCCCTTTAACAAGCAGTTGCAAGAAGTCCCATTTTGTTACGTGCAGGTGTTAAATTTGGGCTGTTTGCTAGCTGTCCCCTTCCCCCACCTCTGAATTTAATAAGTTCTAGTCCAGTAACTGTTTCATCTTTTTTAAAAATATTCTTTCATTTTAGAACTGGTTATGTGAACCAGTTATGTCAAACTAGTTGTATTGGCAAATGGCAGAAAAATGATCAACTATTGCTTGTACGTGAGGCCGGTTTATGTAAAGATTGTGAACAGGAGACCCACAGACCGTGGATCGTGAATTAATTTCTGTTCAAGCAACAAGTTGGCAGTGAAGCTTTTGGTACGTCCTGAGAACCACTTTTGTTTCGCTGAAGGGAGACTGAAATGAATGAACTTAATGTAGGCTACATTTTTTTTTACAGAGAGCTTTTGAAAGGACAAAGGAACGTTTGTGACAGAGTGTAGGATTCGTCTGGCCGGTTCATAAGGAATGCTGTATCGCCATATAATGTCCAGTTTGTACTTTTTTATAGCTTTTAATACTTTTTATTTTATTTTACCCCTATCAGTTAAAACCCAGCATAGTTAGAAAAATGCCTCTGGAAACATTCCACTTTCTACATCGTTAAAGTATTTTATTTTATAATGCAGTTCTGAATAAAAACGATTCAATAAACACACTGAAACTGCAGGGCAGTTCATAACACCTAATTTATTAACCCACAGTCTAGAGCCGAGGTGTCCAGACTTATCCGTAAAAGGGCCGGTGTGGGTGCAGGTTTTTTTGTTTTTGTTTTAGCCCACCACCAAGACACCCGATTCAACTAATTAACTAATCGTGGTCTGCAATCAAGACCTTGACAAAGGACAATCAGGTGTTGTAGGGTTGGCCAAAAACAAAAACCTGCCTCACACTGACTCTTTTCGGATAAAATTGGCCACCCCTGCTCTAGAAGAAGGTACTTGAATATGACAAGGTGTGCTTCTGAGTCCCAGGACACTGTGCATGTGATAGCATTTCAGCTAGCATCTCTCTACCAGATAGTACCTTCTGCAACTCCTAAGTTTTTCCATCGGATTTTGCTTTGAATAGGCCTATGTGGATCTTTTTCAGCTTCACTTTGTACATCTTGGCACTGCTAAATATGAGGTGGACAGACTGTCAGAAGATTGCATGCATTGGTTTCACCCCAGCTAACAAAAAAAAAAAAAAAAAAACATTGCTGCCATATTGTGGCAATGTTATAACACTGACAAAACATTCCAGTAACACTGCGAGAACATTTTGGGTTAGCCGGTACGTTCCACTGTTCTCCGATACCTTGTTTTGCCAGCAGTTGCTTTTGTTGTTCCACTTCTTCATTTCCTCATAGCTGCATTTCCATTGGTGTGAATATATTTGACTTATGAATGTCAACTCAAAAG
This sequence comes from Anguilla japonica, assembly GCA_025169545.1. Classification (NCBI taxonomy): domain Eukaryota; kingdom Metazoa; phylum Chordata; class Actinopteri; order Anguilliformes; family Anguillidae; genus Anguilla; species Anguilla japonica. Next base: position 3,446,497 of record CM045900.1, read on the forward strand.
AATTGCGTGCAGCCTATCTAATGGAAATTAACAAATAAAATAACCTCTACCCTAGCTGCTTTTCAAGGTGGACAGGTTTGGGAAATGGAAACAATGACGTTTAAAACATTGATTAAAACAATTTCAATGTGCAAACAATTCAGCTTTCACACTGACTGTATTTAATCAAATTAGCATCCAACTGAAGGAAAAATTCATTCAAATCGCCACAGCGCACAACATGGGCAACTCACAAAAATCTTCCCCAGAAAAGCATTTGGGACACATCAGTGCATGAAAACATCTTTTTAGTAAGTGCACCCATGAATTCCGTTGGAAACAGAAAGCATTATCAAAGCTGTCCAAAAAGTATAAAAATAGCTTTTAATGAATTTCTGCCAGTTGCAAACCCAGTTTCAGGGTTTGGAACAAGACGCAATTCGAACAACTTGACAAATGGCATGGTAACACATGCAATGCATTCTATGTAAACTTTATGTCTGAAATAGTTCCTTGTACTCAAAATTTTGTCTATTATGCTGGAGGAAGACTAACAAATAGCTTTTTATGGGGGTGTCTCAACTCTCATGTTGTCCACCAAAGCTCTGGCTTAAGATATGGAAATGACAACAATGTTAGCTTTTGTCACATGTACCTTGTGTTGACATTGACAGGAAATGTGGTGAAGCTTATTTTGTGCTCGTCCTTCCATTAAACAACTTTCATGACACTATTAAGTTTAAGTTTCAAGCTTTCTTGGTGATTCTGTTTTTGCTCGTGGTATCGTTGTCTCTCTGATTTTGGTAAATTGCTTACTCTGGTATATGTAAAGAGCCAGTTTACCTTGTTTCAATTCATACATAAAATAAGCTGACTGAATCACGCTAATACAGTCTATGGACTCACGTGAAGGGGCCATGGAAATGTCTACAAACTGTCACCGAAACAAACAACAGCCCAACTAACTAGCCTACAGCTTCATTTAGCCTGCACAACACATCGGACCAAATTATGTAGGCATAGGCCTTTTTTTTTTTTTTTTTTTTAAATCATCGTACAACCAATTTCGTATCCATCCCCTCTGAAAATTCCATCTTAAACCATCGTTAATTTGTCAAGACGGTTTTAACTGCGTTTTCAACACTTAGCTGCTCAACCTGATCACCATCTTATATAGTCAGTTAATCCACCAGTTTAACCAGCTTTATCCTTAACCGAAACAATATGATCAAAGTTTACCGTTTAGCGTGGAGGCTTGTGGGAAAAAACACACACCATAGACGCACGGCGGCAGTCCAACTCAAACTGTGTTGAGCCACAGGCTGGCGCTACAGCCCATCGGAAACCCAACGCCAAACTCCTTCAAAAACACTTCGTCTACTCACGCATTCGAAGGCCATCCGGCGAGCCTTGATTTGTGCAAGTCATCCGCAATCTCATTCAAATTCATCTCCCGGCCTCTGACGCTAGAAAGTATAGCCAGTCCATGCAGTCTCTCCTGCCAGGTGCTGTTCCTCAGGTAGTTCTTGATCGATTTTAATTTAGTAAATGGGCGATCTGCAGTTGGAGACTGTGTCCGGTATAAACAACAGCGGTGCGGTAGCCGAGACACCTCATGGAGGGTAGCTAGACGTTAAGTGTTCAACAATAAGCGTTTTCGCAAGCTGGGAGACTGATGAGTGTCGAGCGATCTCGGGCTTAAATCAGGTCATGAACTAGCCCAGAAGGTAAAAAACCAACTGTAGTGGTCAGGCAGACGCTTTGAGGTTGCATCGCGTGTTGGCCACAGCTTTTTAAAAAGCCATCTCACTCTGGCAACTTGCTTATCTTTCTCTCCTGGTCCGTTGTCTCTTTTCTGTTTTGAGATACACTTTTGTGTTAATGAGGCATTTTGATTCACTTGGTTGTAAGCAGAATTCCTCATGGCTCTCTTCCTCACTAGCCAGCTCGCTAACCTGAAATTTCACCGCCAAAACTAGCTAACAGTCACATGATTAAAAAATCACCTGACAGCATACTTAGGCTTATTTCCCAGCAACCTTTGGTATCAGAAAAGAAGACGACATACACCCAAGGACAGGCCTACTGCTGCCAAATAAAGTAGCCTATCACAGATTGCAATCCTGGTATCCAACCATAGTCGCAGCTGTTCATCTTTCTTAATTAGATGCTTTTCATATTTAGAGGGATTATTTGTTGGACGTGTTTACGTTCATTCATATTTTTCTTGGACATGTAGGCCTAAACATAATGCCGGTTTGGCTCATTATCATATGCTTTGTCTTTTCATTATCTACCAAATGGTTAGTTTTAGTGGCCAAATGTCCACTTTCACCAATTAGGAACCTATTTATTTATTTCTGAGCAGCCAGTACTGATGCAGTGCAACAGAGTTCAGCAGGGGCCTGGCACCACAAGTGTCTGTTTTTCGGAGGGGCATTTCCCTCAACGTGCCCCCGTACACAAAGCGCCCCCAGTTTAAACCTGGCAGTGCCCCGACCCCCACCCCCCCACCCCCTGGAAAGCAGCCCGGGACCTTATGTGTACAGAACGAGGGGTGCCAGCCCTACTGTGACATCATTTGCAGACCACACTGGTTCCTTCTGGAGGCTCTGGGACCAGCAGAGCTCCTTGCCAATGTCAGTGTGCAAAACCAATGATGTCTCCTTCCAGGCTGTGCCAAAAAAAGGAAGAGGAGAACAGGGACTGAAGGACATGGCAGAGAAAACCTGGACATTGGCGAAGGCGGGGGGGGGGGGGGGGGGGGTTGAAGGCTCAAAGCCGTGGTGGTGGGACTGTTCACTGTGCTCACCCGCTCTGCCTCAGCAGCTGTGCCAGGTGCGGTTTTACCGAAACAACACTGAGCTACAAGCTTCCCTCTGCATGGACACAGAGAATGCCAGGAGACAGATAGACAAACCCAGCTTCAGAGAAGAACCTGAGGAGATGCTGTTTAGGGTGAAAATCTATAATTGCATGCACGCACACACACATATAAGATCACTCATGCTTTTACACACACACACACACACACACACAAGATCACTCATGCTTTTACACACACACACACACACACACACTTCCCAGCCACACTGTTAGATCAGATCGTTTTAACTTTGCCAGGACAGAGTTAATAAGCAGCAGGGATGTAGTTTAGTCATAGTTTAGGAGAGATTCGTCACAAATTATTTGCACAGCGCTTGCAGAAGAGCGGTCTTTACAGCCTGTCCTTGTAAACAGCAGTTCTGGTGCCCTGCTCTGAGACCCCCTAGCCCCCCCCCCCCCCCCCCCCCCTCCCCCCTCCCTGTAAGCACATGTACCAATCAGTGGGTGAGAGGGCCTCTGTATTTGCAGAAAGCGGGTGGGTGTCATTAGGCAAACGTTTCGCTGGCAGAACTCGCTGAATCTTCAGTTCAGACTCAGCTCCGGACGTTGAGCGTGGGAGGAATAACATGGGGCTGACTAACGCTGGCCAGCTCAACACTGCTGCCAGCTCAGCTCCTTTCAGAATAATTACTCTTTGAATCTATCGTTTATATCGTCCCCTGGAGATCTATGTCTCTTTAACAAGAGAGTCCTGATTGCTAAAGTGCAAAGAAGTAACAAAAGATTATAATTAAATAATTGACAAAGGTGAAAACGAGGGCTAAGTTAAAACATGCATGTCCCTCTTTAACCAGGTTTTCTTGCAACTGCATCATTTAGGCTATGTCATCAACCAACTTGGACCTCCAATCCATGGTGGTGTTGTACCCCAGGAAGGTAAAGCTGGCCAACAGTCTTCCGATCAGGGGTTTTCAAATTTGGTCTTGGGACCCCGTCTGTGCTGCTCCCCCCCCCCCAGGAACAAGTTTCAGAATCTACGTGTCTCAGTGCCGGGCAAGGACAAAAAAAACTGCGCCTACATCGGCTCGTTTCGGGTAAAAACTGGACACCCCTGACTTAAGCGTGGAAAACTACGGAAAACCAGCAGCGCCCGCTCCTCAGGACTGGAGTCTGACCCCCCCACGCCCGCCCGCCCCCCCCCCCCTCGGTTTAAAAGCGGTGTTATTTGTGGTTCTGAGGCCAGGGGACGGCAGGGCTGTGGGTGACTCAGGGAGGAGCTCGCCTGCAGGCTCGGGGCCGTTCCCGCGCGCAGATCCGCTCCCCGCGGCCCCTCGATGTCAGCCGTGACCTTACGCACCACACATCTCCTGTCGCTCCTGTGGCATTTGCCAAGTCTTCCAGCGAAAAGGAGCTCCCCCCCCCCCAACCCCCCCTAAGAAAAGAGGAACAATTCCTTGAGGTGTTACGACAGGCACGTTTACGCTCCCGTGACATTTCGAGGGTGACCCGAGAGAGTCGTTGGCGCATCGCGCTGGCCTAGCGCTTCGCTTCAGCGCCGAAGCTAACCTGTTAGCATTTTAGTGAATACCAACCCAAGCCTTTCAGTAGTTCCTGCCATTTCTGCCGTTTGCAATCCAAAATGCCACTGAACAGCCTGGGCACTTACGGGCATTAAAATTTAAAAAATAATATTTGGGAAGTGCCCACCACCCCCTCCCCCTTCCCTTTCCTTCGGGGCTAAGGCTGTTCACAGGAATTTTCGAAAAAGGGAGCGCGCGAAACGGAACCGGGCGCGTGAGATTTTGTCGGGCACCCCCGTCGGACAACGAACACTCGGGCCCTTGTGCGGCGGCATCAATGGGGGCTTTTTCTGGGCCCGGCGGCCGCGGGAGCCGCTGTTTGCTTAGCGGGGGCCTGACCGCGGAAGCCCCGCCCACAGCCATGAATGTGGCATTCAGAGGACCTCCGAGCGCCCAGGAGCAACCCCCCCCCCCCCAGTACCCCCCCCCCCCCGTTTCCCACAAGTTGTGCGATACCCGTTATCTTCCGAGAACGGACTCATCGCTGACACGTTTGACTCAGCGAACCTATCCAGACGCGAGCGAACGACAGGCAAAAATACACACACACAAAAAAAAAATTATCTAGGTACAAAATACCCCCAAAATGTACATGAAATGAACTACAACCAAAATGGTGGAGGAGTAGGTTGCAAGGTGTTGTGATGTAGGTATACGCCATTCAAAAGGTTAGCTACATAAATGTAAATAAGCATTTGAAACATATGAATGTTAAATACAGCCCATCGATGGCTACTGAGAAAACTGCCATGTCACAGAGGCATGCTGGGAGTTTGAGGCTTATGACTTTAAATTTGGGGATGAAAGGTGGTAGACGAATGCAGGGGGTGCAACACCCTTTGTAAACCAACCCCCCCCCCCCCCCCCCCTGCCCCCGCCCCGGGCACTAGGGAAATAGAGGAAGGAAGTTTGGTGTGACCAGGGAGTGTAAAAGAGTAACCTGACACAGGTGACCTCAGAAAAACCTTTGAACTCTTTCAGTCACCTCATTTACTGCAGCCCAGAAGGCAGGAAAATTGAGTGTCACTTCAAAAAAAAAAACATAACTAGTCTTTCAAAACTAGATTTATATTGGGAATTTTGTGCTTTGTATGCATGCAGTGCCATCTAGTGGCCACACAGAAATAAATACAAATACAAAACCGGCACTATTAAAGTTAATAAGGGTCGTGAAAAATTACCTGAACACCATGCCCCTCAGGTGCTGCCCCTCAGTTTAATGTTTTCTGTGATACTTTAAGATTTAAGTGATTACAAGAACAGTAAATTAAGGACTGGATTCGGCGCTCAGTTGAAAAGTATATTGTTCAAGGCCAAATGAACCCACACCATAAATCAATGTTAAGACACTCATCGCACAAAATGTATGTCAGCAACTTTTATTTCTGTACCGGATTTGTCTTTTACACAATCCATAAATAGAAGCAGCCATGTTAAACAGCTTTACAAAACCACTGGCATATTTTCAGACTAGTTCCATGTGTAAGTTGGCTCGATTGGCCAACTCCACCCACACAGGTAGAGTCAGACTTCCTCTTTCAGGATTACAGTAAATCCCTCATCCTGGTAGAGAATACTGCGTTGGGGGGTAAGGGAGGGGGGGTGTACGCTGGCCTCCTGAATCCGGAAGGGGCGTGTCCCACAATATCAGAGCTGAGTAACTTCCTGTCATAGCCAGCGCTAATACTCACACACACTCACACACTCAGACACACACACCTCCACCCTGGAGGACTGTGCCGGCACGCTGGGGGGGGGGGGGGGGGGGGTACAGGGGGGGTCACGCTTTCCTCTTGCTCTTCTGCATCTTCTTCCCCAGCCGAGCTCCCTTCTGCGCCCCTCTCACCATTCCCTTAAACTGCCCCTGCAGCTTCGCCGACTTCCTGCAGAGACACCACCACACCACCAGGGGTCAGTGCACACAGCCAGGGCTTATACACATGCACACACACACACACACCACCAGGGGTCAGTGCACATAGCTGGGGCTCACACACACACGCACCACCAGGGGTTAGTGCACACAGCTGGGCTCATACACACACACACACACGTCACCACACACAGCTGGGTCTGACACACGCACACGCACACACGCACGCTGCTAAGAAAAGTTTGAAAACCCCTGCCCTAGAGGCCCAGGGTGCGCTTCATAAACGATGTCGGCTATTACACATCACCAGTCACCAATGAATCAGAGCGTTTGGCAATGGAAATCACAGTCTAACTGGTTAAAAGTCACGACAGACAAACGCATGCTAATTCCACCCAAAATGACCGGGACTGTATAACTGCTTTTTTTGCTTTCCTGTTCCGAGCGCAGTACACAGTTTGGCATGCACCCAGTGGTCGAGTCAGGCTGAATCACTGGGGCACGGTAGCGGGTAAGGTTCTGGACCTGTTACTCAGAGGTTGCAGGTTTGATTCCCAGGTGGGGCACTGCCACTGCACTGGCTCTGAATTCCTTCAGTAAATACCCAGCTGTATAAATGACTGCATGTAAAAATGTACAGTGCACACTAGAAGAGTGCCTTTCCATGTAAATCTACGTGTTGTAACGTAGTTATAAAGAATGTGATCTTGGCAAATTATTGAACTCGGCAGGCTGAATAATTTCCATACACACCTGCGGTTGAGCTGGGCTTTCTCAGGGGGATGTAGGCGTAGGGGTCACACTTGCCCTTCTGCTTAATGTCACCTTTGCCCTTCTGTAACGACAAAAAGAAGAAAACGTTCACACAACATGCTACACGCTACACGAACCGGCAGTAACACAGCGATAATGGCTTCACAATGCTGTAGTTTTGAGTCACATTTCGGAAACATGCTACAAAGGCTCCAAAATAAACAAAATAAACTGCTCTAAATTTTATTTCATATTACTATGGATCTACAGTGGCTAACCATTGGAGTACATGGCACAGTAATCCTGCATAAACTCAGGTTTGTGCTCCTGTAGGACACAAGCACAGGAGCAATAACCCAAAAACACCATGATCACCATCGCCACCCTGTTCACTGCAATTTCATTTTAAAAGAGAAAACAAAAACAAAACAGTTTTTGGGGGGGAGAGAGGGAGAGAGAGAGAGGGAGGGGGGATGGAGGGAGAGAGGGAGGGAGAGAGCGAGAGAGGAGGTTATTGTAGGCTTGTGGAGGTTTAATGGCAGGCTGGCGTTTGAGGGCACATGCAGTTTTGCTCACTTTGGCTTTAAACTCCGCCCCAAAGCTCCTTTTCTGAGAGAGAGGCCTGTGGATCCCAGAACCACCAGCTAGGGAAGAGAAACACACGAATGCACACACACACACACACACACACACACACACACACACACACACACACACACACACACACACACACACACACACGCACACACGTGAGATCCCAGAGCACAGTTGGCACCACGTTTACTTTCGCACTTCAAACAGCACCTGGGCAGATTTCTGACATACTATAACTCTGCACAACAACCAGTGAGCACAGAGAGGCCCAATCAAACATCGACATGGCCAATACATTTTCAACAACACACTGTAACACACATACAGAGACACACCAACATGTACACATACGTGTGTGTGGGCATACTAGGGATGGGATATTATAAGATTTTCTCGACACAGGGATTTGGCCTTGAAATTACTGAAGCATGCAGGGACACCGCACTAATCCCCAATGCACAGAGACGAGGAAAACGGTGGAAATGTACCTTTATACTTCAGTTGAGGTTCGATGTCCAAGTCATCATCAAAGTTGCCATCTTGGAACCTCCTTTTCTGGGTCTTCTTCTTCAGGGGGGGTGTAAAGAAAGCAGCATTATTTTATAACAATAAAAATCATCCGATGTGTCTAAATGGCCACTGCAAAAACATGGAACGTTTACAATCATCCATCCTGTTCACAATCTAAAAATATGATGGTAATATTAATAATAATAATAATAATAATAATAATAATAATAAGACCTGTACTTACACTTTTGACTCCAGCTTCTTCCAATATGTCTTTCATTTCTCCGTCGTCACCTGGAAGAGAAATATGAAAATTTAAATCCAGGATTCTGTTACAGTTACTGCCACGTTACTGTCTCATCCTCATTACTTATTCTGATTAAACAACAGAAAAGCTTTATGGTGCCAAATAGAAACTCACAGGACATAATATTTTAAAATACACAACTGTAAGTACTGAACATGAAGTAAACGGTTTAAAATGTTACTGTTCAAGTAAAGCAGGAAACTGTAAATTCTGGTCATTATTACAGAAAAAATACTGGTTATTAGAGAGACTTCCGAGAATAACTGGTGCGTGTGTGTGTGTGTGTGTGTGCGCATGCACATTCGCTCCAATCACAAAAGATAGGCAACACGCGATACCTTTAGCTTTGTCATCATCGTCTCCCTCTTCTCGAATGATCAAACGCCCATCTGACGTCACCTTGAATCCGTGCTGGATCTTCGTGGCCTTCTTCAAGTCTGGGTTTGTGGCTGGTTGGGTTTGTTTCAAATGTAAATCAATGTCAGACACCAACGTCCTATAAAAACCATATGCTCCCAGGCAAAGGCTCAACCACAGCATAGGCTGGCTAAGTACAGCTCTCTTTAAATTTCAGACAACGACCGACCTGGAAGTTTTATTCACGACTATAACAGAAGTTCTATAATTTCCACCAACTGAAGCCTCGCGTTCTAGAACTAAAGCCCAGTTCAAATCAAAACCACAACAGCAGCTGAGATGGGACTTCTGCAGCAAAGAAAACAAGGTTCAAATGTAAGTAAAAACTATGCACCCCATATCCATACGACAGCTGACAAATTAAACGCTTTTAAACGAGCTACAAGCAGTTTGAGATAGTTGAGCAAAATCAGTCTCTGGTTTTGGCCTCTAGATTTAATGATGAATCCGGGCAGTCCTCAGGCATTGTCAGCAGACGTTGTGAAACTTTTAGTTCACACCGAATAAACCTTCAGAACAGTCTCTGGCTACTGAATTTTTGGTCTGGACTGGACTGACCCAAGATCCTGGGGGTAAAACAGGCCACATTTCATACTTAGGCTGCACTGAAAAGCTGAAAAGAAAAGGTTGCACACACTTTTTCCTCCGATGAAATTTCTAACAGCCAATGTTTTGGCAGCAAGCTGACTTCATCAGGCAAGCTCCCTGAACAGGACAACCTTTCTTTTTCAGTTTTACTTTTTTTCAGGTCGTCTGCACCTCGCCAAACAAGGTGTGTGTTTTAAAACTAACACAGCCTACTCTGCGCCACTGCTGGGCTGTGTGAGTGTGTCAGGCACTGCGTTTCTGCACTGACCTAGGACTCTCTGAGAGACTTTGGGGTCCAGGAAGTTGAGGGGTTCGTCGGACACCCCCTCTTTGAGCCAGGCCCGGCCCTTCTGCCGAACCGCGCCCTTCTGGCCCTTCTTGGGCTTCTCGTCCTCCGAGTCGTCTGAGTCCGACTCGGCCAAGATCTCCTCGATGCTGCGGAGGAGGACACGCATCACATTATATTACATTACGTTCATTCGGCAGACGCTTTTATCCAAAGCGACGTACAATGAGTGCGTACCAAAGGTCATTGGAGCAACTGGAAAACACAGGGCCAATAAGGTACACTACTCATTTTGTACAGTTATTCATGGCCATGAACACATTACGTCCAGTTCACACAGTGAACATTACTCTGACCACACCTATGCTAATTCAAACATGCCCAGTGTTAGGCTTGCTGTAAACGCCCTGCAGTGGGAATCCACATCACGCTCCATGTATTTGCTCCAAGCTTCTGATCAATATCATCGTGCATTTACAACATATCGTACACATTTCAAAAAGAATTGTCCACCACACAAAATTCCATTCTCTGTTTCCTAATTTATCAAATGTTTGTTTGAGGAAACACTTGCACTTTTTCTTTTTTTAATTTATTTATCTGAAATGCTTTTTTAAATTATCTTACCACAGTCAATGGCATGGAACTAGTCATGTACTATAGCACTGTCACAAGACAACCAGGTTTATTAAGATAAAACCCCCCTTAACCCTTCAAGTTGCAATATCACAAACGTGATTAGAATGTTCTTAACTGAACATTCTAATGCTGATGTCACAATCACTGCCGGTAAATGAAAGCAACGGAGTTCTAGAACACTGACTCAGAAACATTCCGAAAGCCTGCTCTTCACAGCGTTAGCGCCCTGCGCTGGCCGTGCCCTTCGGGGACCGGCTGGACCGTACCTCTCTCCCTTGGCTTTGGGCACATCCTCCTCGCTCCCAGAGTCCTCGTCTCCGGCCCTCTGCACCAGTCTGCGTCTCTTGGTCCGGGCCTCCGCCTTGCGGATGTTGGCCAGGACCTTGTGGTGCTCCTCCGGGAGCATGCTCTTCACCAGCTCGAACCTGCGCGTGGGCAACAGGCGAACGCATATCAAATACTCATATGCATGCGGTCAATTACTGACAGAGTACATTTGACCAATATTTACAGACACCCACAGTAATGTGTCTACATCTGTGACACCATACAGAAATTTCTGAAAAGTAATTCCACATTTTGTCACTATGAGCCTGGAGATCCCTTTTGCAGAATGCTCACAGCTGAAAGGGCCACAGACTCGATTTTGCACATCATCCTGAACCTTACCCAAACTTGCGGATGAATTTGGTGAAAATGTTCTTCAGCTTTGCTCTGAAATGCCGCCTCACGTCATCTTTGATATTCCCAATTCCCTCCATCTGCAAAGGAACAGAATGTTTTTAAGAGACCGAAGACCTAGGAGGTTGGGCCGGTTTTTCCATAACCTACATCTTCACCGGTTCAACTGCCGATTATGCCAATGACTATGACCTGAGAAAGCCCCGCCCCCTAGGCAGTGTCACTCACAATGACTGGCACGTGGGTGGCCAGGACCTTGACGTCCATCACAAACAGGATGACTTTGATGAAGCCCAGCGCTGCCTTGACGATCTCCCGCGTTCGAGACATCAGGAGCAGGATGACGTTGTGAAGCAGCTGCTCCAGCACCACCGCATCCATCAGATCTGCAGAGAGAGAGAGGAAGCGCATTACACATCGCTGATTAAAACACCCACACATCACTCAGCGCATCCATCAGATCTGCAGAGAGAGAGAGAAAGCGCATTACGCATCGCTGATTAAAACACCCACACATCACTCAGCGCATCCATCAGATCTGCAGAGTGAGAGGCAGCGCGTTACACATCGCTGATTAAAACACCCACACATCACTCAGTGCATCCATCAGATCTGCAGATAGAGAGAGAAAGCGCATTACGCATCGCTGATTAAAACACCCACACATCACTCAGCGCATCCATCAGATCTGCAGAGTGAGAGGCAGCGCGTTACACATCGCTGATTAAAACACCCACACATCACTCAGCGCATCCATCAGATCTGCAGATACAGAGAGAAAGCGCATTGCCCATCGCTGATTAAAACACCCAGATCACTCATAAACCTGCTTTATTGCAAAACTGCAACAGGACACACAACCATACAGACAAGATGGCAGCAGTATTAAAACACAGTGACTAAGCCAAACACAAGGAAATGAGATGCCCTTGTGATGTGCATTGCTCACTCTGGAACACACACAGTAATAACAGGGCCCGACTGGACTGACCTTTGAACTCGAAGACCAGTCTGGTGAGTGCCAGCACGGTGCAGGTGATCATGGTGACCGAGCCGGTCAGGCCGATGTAGACCAGCTGCAGGTACTGATCCAGCGCCTCTGCAACACACAGATATGGGTTATTAAACACACACACACACACACTCACAGATATACCACACACACACACGCAGATATGGGTTATTAAAGACACACACACACTGACATACCCCACACACACACACACTTATTAAACACACACACACACACACAGATACATCTTATTAAAGACACACACACACACACACACAGATATATATCGTAAACAGACAGACACGTGAACATACACACACACAGATACGCGATCTTATTACGCGTACACACGCACACATACATCTGAAACACACACCCCAACATAACACTCGCATACACATACTCATCTTAAACACACGGGCATACACACAAGACACAGACACATGTTAAGCCCCGCCCCCTCCCGGCCCACCTTCAGGGGTGCTGAAGAAGCGGATGTAAGCGCGGGCCATGTCCACCAGTAGAGTGTAAGCGTTTTTACGAGCTCCCACGGACACCTCCTTAGTGCAGATAATGACCTGAGAGTCGGAGAGGTCAAAGGTCAGAGGTCAGAGCGCATTAAAACCAGTGAGTATCACCGCACTGAGGGGTGAACAGGACAGATACCACACAATTAAAATACATCATTGGCCGTAGGCTGGATAGCTCCATTTTATGGGCTCCATTCTGAGGGCCCCATTTTGGGGCTCCATTTTGAGGGCTCCATTTTGTGTGCCATATTTTGCAGGCCCCATTTTGAGGGCCCTGTTAAAGCTGGGGAGAGGCTCGTACCTCGGGCAGCAGGGCCGTGATGAACTCTGTGTGCTCGGCACTCAGCTGCCTCACGATGTGGATCAGGCACTTCAACCTGGGCTGAGGAGGACGAGAACGAACGCAGTCAGTACACGGTCAACCCAAGCAGTCAGAAAACAGCCTCAAAGCAGTCATTCAGTGGTCCCAATGTAGTCTTGTCACGATGCCAGAATGTTTGACTTTCATACCAATACCAGATTTAGTATCACAATACTTAATACCAAAATCAGCCAAAAGGAAAATTTGGTAGTTTAAGTCACTGAATAACTTCGGCCTATTGAACATTCAAAAAATGAAATAAAACATGGTCCCCTGTCCATGGTTAAAGTATAAAACAGCAACAGAGTAAAACAGTATCAATAAAATAAATAAAAAATGTGGACTTATCTTTTAAAAAAACAACCATTTCAATATCAGAGCTAACAACTGAGGTTAATTCATAGCAAAGATCAGCTCAGTTTCAAACGTTATTCTACAGGATTTTGTTAGCACGTTTTGTGTTGGCTAACCACCACAGTTATAACTGATTCTCAGCAGTCACTCCCAAATTGAACTTATAACAAGCTAACAAGTAATGTTATATTTGCATGAGCTGCAATGACTGTAGTAGGACCCCCCCCCCCCCCCCCGGCCCCCCCGAACGCGGGTCTCACCCTCTTGGCGGGCGAGGCGGCGCTCTTCAGCGAGCCCAGCAGGACCTGCTTGAGCGGCTCCAGGTTGGACAGGACGAAGGCGCGGCAGGCCTCCCTCTCCCCGCCGCACATCTCCTCCAGCGCGCGGTACGCCTTCTTCTGCACCCCCGACTCCTTGCTCTGACACATTCAGAATTCAGACACGGCTTTTACCCATCAGCCACCGCTGCTGGCCACCTACACCCCCACCCCTACCCCCATGATTCAGACACGGATTTTACCCATCAGCCACCGCTGCTGGGCACATACCCCTCAACCCCCCCTCCCCCCGATTCAGACACGGATTTTACCCATCAGCCACCGCTGCTGGGCACCTACACCCCCACCCCCATGATTCAGACACGGATCAACCCCCCCGCTGCTGGGCACCCCCGATTCAGACATGGCTTTTACCCACCAGCCACCACTGCTGGCCACCTACACAGATTCAGACACGGCTTTTACCCATCAGCCACCGCTGCTGGCCACCTACCCCCCCACCCCCCGATTCAGACACGGCTTTTACCCATCAGCCACCACTGCTGGCCACCTACCCCCCCCACCTCCTGATTCAGACACAACTTTTACCCATCATCCACCGCTGCTGGCCATCTACCCCACACCCCACCACTGGTAGAGGGTCCTACCTCCAGGTAAGGCTTCATGAGCTCGTAGGTCTTAGTCATCGTAGCCTCGTCCACAAACGGCGCCATGCCAACTATCAGGTCCATCACAGACAGGCTAGGGGAACAACACCGCATTAGCGGAAGGGGTCCAAACTCCTAAAATTCAAACTTCTGTTGCTGTTACCCATTGCTTAAGCTTAATTTTCATTTCAGCTTTTCTCATGTTTGTGAAAAGCTGATTATAAATATTCATAAGGGGGGGGGGGCCCTTTAAAAGCAGGAGGCGGTTACCGTGTGAACTCGCTGTTGTCTGGACCGCACAGCTTCTCCGTGGCCTTCTGCAGGAACGTGCACACCATCTGCAGGAGGAGGAATGGAACAAGACCAGGAGCGGTTTAATCACAGGAAAGAATGACCTTGGGGGGGTCTGTTGGGTGGTGGGCTGGGCAGTGGGCCTCCACAGAGTTTTTTGGGTAAAAACTGAAATGTAAATTTACCCACTCATCTCTCACAACTCCTACTTTTCCCTCAAAGATGTCGAACGGCTAAAATGTATTCCACATTGATGCCAATTGTAGCTCTAGATTTTTTTTTTTCATATTCTAGGTCTATATTAAGGTTTCTGCTAGCATTACAATGTATCTTATAAATGGCAATACCACCACTACTCTCCAGAAGACCCACTACTCTCCAGGCTAGCCGGTAGAGGTCCGGACCGGGCCTCACCTCCTGGTCGGTTATGGTCAGGTAGACTTTGACGGTCTCCAGCACAGCCATCCTGGAGGGGGCGCTCTCTCCCGGGGCGGGCTGTGTGCTGTACACGTTGAACAGGATGGGAAGGAAGTTCTTCGCAAAGCGACGGACTTCAGCCTTTTCCTCCTCTGAGGGGGAGAAATGCAGAGACACTTCAAACACAGCTAACCCACCTGGAACACACCTGACCTGTCTCAGCACAGAAATATAAACGGTTAAATTTTACAACAAGGTATCTGTGGCAGAACTCAACTGTGCAATCTCTGTTTTTATACAAAGTATCATAGGCCAAAATATTACTGTATTAGTATATTATATTATAGTATATCTAGTATATTAGCAATAAGTCAAGTTTGGTTGGATGCATGCTAGGCAGATATAGTTCTACAGTCTTTACTGAATAATGGACTGCTATTCCTCACCACTCACCCCCAAGCTAACAGTTTTATGAGAACCGTACTAGACTTGCTTGGGATATATACAGAGAAACTCCTAAATCCCTGCAGGCGGAGACTGACAGAGACTACTAGTGGACGGCGGGGCAGGGGGGGCTGGTTTCAGTTTGACTGAGACCCTTAGCGGACGGCGGGGCGGGGCGGGGTGGGGCGGGGTGGGGCGGGGCGGGGCAAGGCGGGGGGGCGTAAGGGTGGGGCGCGGCAGGGCAAGGCGGGGCGGGGCGTACCCGTCTCGCAGCTCTTGGTGATCAGGGTGCGCAGGGCCTGGCAGACAGTCAGGCGGAGATCGGGCCGCTCGCTGATGACCATGCCCAGCGCCCGGGCGACGCCCTTGAACGCCACGGTCAGGTCGGTCGGCTTCAAGCAGAACCCGGGCAGCATGGTCCAGATCTGCCCGCAAACACACAGGAAGCACGTCAACCACAGCTACAGGCAGGCAGCAACGGGCACAGGCCAACTGAACACGCTCCCTGAGTTTCCCTTCCAGTAGTAAACCTGTTGCCAGGCAACTCAACCACTTTCAACCTCCCGTTTGACTGGTGCATGTAAAATGACACTCGTGAAGGTAAGAGGGTGATGATATTTTGGAAACTGGCTTCCGGAGACCGGTCATTTTGTTTCTTACCTGTAGCTGCAGGGTCTGGTAAACCTTGGCCTCCAGCTTCTGCCCCGCCTGCTCCAGCTCCTCAGCTGCAACACGGAGATCAGAGACGGACTCAGAACTGCAGACATGCTGAGCTCTCGCATACTGACTCCACCCGTGCAGTAGGGGGCGATAGAGGGACTGCAGGCATACTGTGCTCTCTAACACTGACTCCACCCGCACACCAGGGGGCGATATAGGTGAGGGGCAGACTGTACCTTTCTGCCGGAGGGTGACGGCCAGGGGCAGGAAGTAGGAAGTGAAGTAGGCCAGCTGAGTGTTCTTCACGTGGTCGCGAATCACAGGGATCAGCCAGCTGCGGGGGAACTCCATGTCGTCTCTGAAACCACGAGACAGACAAACCCCTCTCAGCAGGAGCAAACCCAAAAGCCACATTCGTAACAAGGAATACTTAATGCTGTCATTTTGTTCTTTTCCTTAAAAAAAAACATCAGGCGGCGTTCTAGATTTGTAAAGCATAGGCTAGTACAGTTATGCAGAGCCGACGGTTCACTGAAGAACCATGAACAGAGTTTAATTATGTAATTTCACTGGGAGAACTTTTCCTTCACGGTAAATAATCCAAGCGGGCCGTCCTTCATGGACTACTTCATATTATTCAAACGATCTCACCCTGACAACAGCCCATACTACCCAATCGCGACATCACAGCAAGCGTACCGCAGCCACTTTAATCTCCGTAGCAAGATTCCGGTTACCCTATTATGACATCACACAAATCGCCATGGCGCCGGTGGCGGAGACTCACTGCGTGCCGGTGATCTGCAGGGGCACCGCGGCCAGGACCAGCTCCGGCCCCATGGTCTCCACGGCGCCGCCGAACGCCAGGTCCAGCTCGCCGGAGAAGGGGAAGCGAGGCGTGGCGCGGAGGTCGGCGAGCGACTGCAGGCTCTGGGGGGCGCACAGCGAGACACGTAATCAAATCAGGGCGCGTGCAGCACATGACCACACGCAAGCACAGGTGCTGGGGAAAGAGGCAACTTGCAAAAAAAAAAAAAAATTTTAAACCCATACACAGCACCATACAGACAACATCTCGTCCAGGAGGATGTGTTCAGTCAATAAACTCATTTTGGGAGCAGCATGTACGAGGAACACAAATGAACACATTCACACATATGCTGCACACAAGAGAGCGCACGCACAAACCGCCACCAAGCCTGTAAACAGCCAAAATAAAGACTCATGACTGAAAACATGCGTGCTTCAGTCTCCATGGCCACACCCCCATCTCTCACCTTTGTCATGATTGGGTGTGCCTGTTTCCCTGCCACCCTGTAGAAACAGCCCAGGACCTGAAACACGAAGGGCCAGGAGGCATGGAAACGGTACATAAGCCCCTCCTCCACGGTCCTGGAGGAGAAGGAACAGATTATACATAAGCCCCTCCCACAGTACTGACATACAAAATACAGCATAAGCCCCTCCCACAATACTGGCACACATAAAATACTGCATAAGCCCCTCCCACAATACTGACACACACAAAATACTGCATAAGCCCCTCCCACAATACTGACACACACAAAATACTGCATAAGCCCCTCCCACAATCCACACAAGTCAATCTTTCCTGTATTATACACCATTACTCAATATGGTGCCACCAATTATCACAGAACTTTTCCTGATCTATTTTTCTCTCACTAAGGATTCAAACCCGCAAGCCTTCGGTGCTCCACGACCCAGCACTCTAACCAGCACACTGCACCACTTCGGTACGCCTGTGGAACTCACCGGAACATCTTGCAGATGTAGGGGGCGTGGCCATTGGAGGCGGTGGACGTGACCTGTCCATCTCGGCCATGTGCGGGGCGATGCATTCGGTCAGCAGGGTCTGGGGGGGTGAGACGGAACAGCATGCAGAAGAGCTGACTTTGCACAGAGACTCCTACAAACAGGGCAAACAGCAAGCTCGACCAACAGGGCCAGCAGCGCTGGTGTACCCAGTACCTAAGCCTGTGGGACCATCATAGATATAGATCTTTTTTTCTTATTTTTAACCAGAAAATGCTGATTTTCAGACCATAAATGCCTCTGGAATCTACTAGTATTTGGCTTTACTACTTAGTATTCTCTCCTGCTATCAGCAGTCAATGAGGGCAAAATATCTAGAAGTGTGTGACGTACATGTTATGACGTACCAAAATCCTGAAAAATCTTAGTCTTAAAATCAGTATTTTCTAATTAAGTGGTTGTGTGTTGGGGGGGGGGCGGGGTCATGACATCACATCCATGAGTATTCAGTCATGCGGATGGCTGTTTGAACCGGTGGCCTCCGGCTAAGCTGACCTTCAGTGTCTGCGTTGCCGTGGAGACGACCTGTGCGTGTGGGGACAGCAAGCAGGACATGGCCGTGGAGAAGAGACGAGGGAGGTGTCCAAAACTCAGAGAGGCCTGCAGACTGGGGGCCAGGGAGAGAGAGAAAAAAACTTAAATAAGAACAAACACTACTCCTGTTCACAACCAAGGAGTCAAACAGAAGCAAGAATGAACGAGCACTCTTGGCCTGAGTGCAGACCCTACTGATATTCTTCATAAGCAAACTGAACAGATGTTACTCTCACCTGGACAGGTGAAATTGGAGCTAGCGCTGGTAGGACTCTTACCTGGACAGGTGAACGTGGGCCTTCTCCATGACGGCCAGCCAGGCCAGCAGGGGCTGCAGGTCGTTCTCGCTGGGCAGGTAATCGTACAGAGCCTGGAGCACACACACACTGTGGCGTCACCTCACTGCGGTGAGGTCAGGATGTGTGTGCGTGCCTGTGTCTGCGAGTAGCATGAGTGCAGTGTGTGTGTGTGTGATAGGTTCTCACCATGAAGATCGTAGCGTTGAGCTCGGCGATCAGGGTGTGTGTGCTTGTGAGCGTGTGAGTATGTGTGAGTAGCATGAGCGTGAGTGTGTGTGAGCGTTTCTCACCGTGATGATCTGTGCGTTGAGCTCGGCGCTGAGGCTGCTGGGATTGAGTTTGCAGCTGAAGAGCTTGTGGAAAGCCTGCATGGCACCTGCAGTCACCAGCTGAGGAGAGAAGAACAGTGAACATCCATCCTGCAGTGTGTGTGCGCGTGTGTGTGCGTGCACGCGTGAGCATGTGGATGCGAGTGATTGTGCACATGTACACGCATAAACCAAGAGAACACCAAGCACATCTCAGAGAAATCAACTCTCTTTCACAACCTGAATTATTCACGTCCGACATCAAGCACAACACAAGGACCTGTCAGAATCCCCAGGACAAGCGACCATGTCAGCCACTATGAAATACAATACAGCTCAGCTTCACTTCAGTAAATCTATATTCAAGACATCGCTCATGAAAACAACAGCAATGACTCCATTACAACTGCTGGCACTGGAACAGGCAGGTGTATATATATCGCCATGGTTACGAGTGGGCGGGGCATACGGGCGCCGCTCACCACGTGACTCAGGGTCATCACGCGCAGCAGGGTCTCGCAGCAGGACTTCACCGCGCCCAGCGGAACGCCGACAGCAGGTCCTTCAGCAGCCCCAGCACATGCAGGGTGGTGGTGTCCTCTTTACTGCCTGATCAAAAAAAAAAAAAAAAAAAAAACCCCACCAGCGTGGGTCACAAACCTGCATCCATACACAAGAAACACAGCTTCCCCCCCGAAAAAATGGAATCTAAGTTTGTAAAATAAAAATATAAATCTAAGTAACGTGTTACTCTGCAAACAGAGTACAGAAAAGGGGTGGGGGGGGGCGGGGTCTTGCAGGATTGGGTAACAGGGGACTCTTACCTCCAGCGTCCTCGATCTCTTTGACGCAGAACTTGGCCGTCGTCACGGCAGCAGGGTGATGCGTGGGGGCGGAGCTGCCGAACAGGAAGTCGCTGCCTTTCAGGATGGAGCAGACGCCCTGCTGGGCAGCCTTGCGCACCTGTACAGGAGAGAGGAGGAGAGAGGAGGAGCTCAGCCCAGAGGAAGGCACACCTGGCACTGCCCAGCTAACCTCCGCCAGCACGGGTGAGTGTGTGTGTGTGTGTGTATATGTGTAAGTGTGTGTGTGTGTGTGTGTGTCAGGAGTACGTTCATTGGGAGGACTGGCCTTGGGTTTGGAGTGCACAGTGACCCAGCACAGGTGTGTGTGTGTGTGCGCGTGTGCACGTGTGTGTGTGTGGTGTGTGTGTCAGTAATAAGTTCGTTGGGAGGACTGGCCTTGGGTTTGGAGTGCACAGTGAAACTCAGCAGGCCGTGGTACAGCGGCAGGGTGGAGGGGTAGCTCCACACGGACAGCTCCTGCTTCCGCAGCAAGGTGGCCAAACACGAGATGACCTGCAACACACACACACACACACACACACACATTAATTCTGAGACCACAGTTAAGCCCAAAGCGGAATATTTTTTACTTCAAATTTACATTCAAACAAACTGATATTCACGTTTTACACCCACAGACGAATGTGGCTGTAGCTTCTACATGAACACAGAGCCCCTCCCCGAGGACCGCGAGGCTCGCTCACCCAGCGCAGAGCAGAGGACGAGTCCGAGTTGGCCTGCGAGGACATGACGCTCATGAAGACCTTCGCCGTGTCGGAGAATCGCGTGATCAGCACCGGGGCGGGCACACTGGAGGAGAGAGACCACAGTCAGGGCTTCCCCCCAGACTGACCGCACAGCTGGCCTGCTTTCCGTTCAAGGGCTTCCCCAGACTGACCACACAGCTGGCTGCACAGCTGGCCTGCTTTCTGTTCTAAACAGGCACGGTCAACACCGGCAGGTTCAACACTATCTTGTCAGCTGAACAAATTAAACTTCCCTTCCCAGTCTGAGGGCGTTAGTGATTACCGACACACCGGAGGAAACTACCACACTAGAACTGAGTCTCTGACTCGCGCCTGAACTGAGTCTCTGACTCGCGCCAGAACTGAGTCTCTGACTTGCACCTGAACTGAGTCTCTGACTCGCTCCTGAACTGAGTCTCTGACTCGCGCCTGAACTGAGTCTCTGACTCGCGCCTGAACTGAGTCTCTGACTCACACCTGAACTGAGTCTCTGACTCGCGCCTGAACTGAGTCTCTGACTCGTGCCTGAACTGAGTCTCTGACTCGTCACCTGAACCGAGTCTCTGATTCGTGCCTGACCTAATCTGAAATATAGAGTTGTATAAAGTGTTGTGCGTAAAAGCTGCAGGCTGTGCACATTGCTCTGGATAAGAAGAAGCCTAAGGTCTGAAATATAAATGCAGATCACCAGGCTGTTCGTGAACGAGTATGAATGTTCTCTCACCGCTTCATGACAAGATTCAGGAGGTAAGCCACCGCAGCCAAAGACTCGCTGGACTCCACTGCCTCCATGGTGGTCATCTATGACACAGAAACAGAACTACTCACTAAAAAACTCACAAATGTTTTAGCTGAAAAGTCATGTAGTTAGGATGGTATGGTGTTCGGTTAACAGCTGACTTTTTAAAAGAAAATCTGTTATTTTTGGGATAGTTTATGAAATTTCAGAGGACATACATATATATGTGTACTGTAGCAGGTGGAAGTGTGTTACCTGAAGCCCTACTCCCCAAAGCCAGGAATCACTACCTGTATGTGTGCTGTGGCAGGTGGAAGGCGTGTCACTCACCAAAGTCAAAAACTCCTTACCTGTGTGTGTGCTGTGTCAGGTGGAGGTGTGTCACTCACCAAAGCCACCTGTATGTGTGCTGTGGCAGGTGGGAGTGTGTCACTCACCAAAGCCACCTGTATGTGTGCTGTGGCAGGTGGAGGTGTGTCACTCACCAAAGCCACCTGTATGTGTGCTGTGGCAGGTGGAGGTGTGTCACTCACCAAAGCCACCTGTATGTGTGCTTGTGGCAGGTGGAGGTGTGTCACTCACCAAAGCCACCTGTATGTGTGCTTGTGGCAGGTGGAGGTGTGTCACTCACCAAAGCCACCTGTATGTGTGCTGTGGCAGGTGGAGGTGTGTCACTCACCAAAGCCACCTGTATGTGTGCTGTGGCAGGTGGAGGTGTGTCACTCACCAAAGCTGCAAAGTACTCTGTCTCCGTCTCCTTTCCACCCTGGGACCGGATCACCTCTGTGACAGCCGCCAAAACAGCACAGATCTGGGAGAGACAACGAAGTGGCACTTTAGACCCCCTTTACCTCAGAGACCCCCCCCCCCCCCCCCCCAAAATAAAACACCTCTGAACAGGAGAAATGCAAAGTAGTGCTTCTGGACTCTGTGCAGCAACTATTTTTAAATTGAGACTTACTGCACAAACATGAGTCTGAGGATTACTCTTCATGTGAAACTCAACAAGCAAAAAGTACGGACAGCTGATTGACCAACAGGGGGCGCTGGTGCACAATGAGGAGTCAGCTACTCCACAGATACAGACCTCTTTGTGGGCAGCAGAGTTGGACTCCCAGAAGCGCTGAACTTTCCGGAAGGTGAGGTTGGAGCAGTCCGACAGGCCGCTCAGGAAGGTTCCGGAAGTCCTCTCGGAGAAGGCGGGCTCCTCCATGGCGCAGGCATCTCCCAGGCCACCCTCGCCCGTCTCCAGGGGTCCTGACTGCAGGTCATTGTGGAGCTTGAGCGCATCTACGGTCAGGCCACTTTTCTCTGCGAGACAAAGGCCAGCAAATGTTGATGACAAGAATGCATTTACAGCTGAGATGCCAAACACAGGTTAAACCGGACTTACTCTGGTCACTAAGGATCCCTACCCCACTTTTCAGAGTAGGGAAGGGATCTCAAACTCAAATCATGGACAACTGCCATGTCTGCTCGCTTTCAGTGAATTTCAGTACACAAGGCTTTAATTTAATTTTAATTTTGGAGAAGAACCTCACACACCTTGTTTCTTAGGCCTAAACTGGCCACCAATTGAAACCACAAAAACCTTCAGAGGCAGCGGCCCTCCAAAAATGGAGTCAAATCAGCAGCCCTCCAGAACAGGAGTTAAACCTGCAGACACTGCAACATTCCTGGACAGGAACTTTAGACCCCATGAGCAGGGGGGGCTCCTTGGTGTGCTTACTTTCTTAGGCTGGCCATCTTATTCCCCCCCCAAGTCTGACTGGCTAAATCATCCCTCTCTCTCCACCTCACCATTACTGCTACTATTGCAATAACAAAGGTCTGAGGACACTGACAAGGGACCATAAACTCAATTGCAACCATATAGCCAGAGATCAGACTTCTCAAGATGACAACATACTCAAATTAGGGCTAAACATGTGAACAATGACGATCAAACACCTCAACAGACAGGCGGGAATCCACGTTCCTATACATACACCTTACTGTCTTTGAAAATGCCATGGAGTAAAACAATGGATGTAAAAATAAAAAGAATATTTACTTCCAGAAAACTGACAACATGGCTTGAGGTAACGTTGATATAATCGCACAGCTGCAGACATCCGACATATGTAGTCAAATAACTGGTTACTTCACGCTAGTGACATTTCATCGTTGGGGTTAATGTTGCTTAGCGTTAGCATAATATTGGGGTTTATTATGAGCTGGCGTAGAGTAGCTCATGAAGACTCAGACTGGGGACGTACGCAGTGTGCTGATCAGCTGAGCTAGCCCCATACAACGCGTCCAAAATAACAGCTACGTCAATACAGTCTGCAAAGTACCGTCGCTGTAATACTATCAGTATTAAACATAACGCGAATTATAGTTTCAGTTTTTTAAAAGGTACCATGCAATCAAAACTTGTCAACTGGATCACGGTATAAAACTGACATCAGCGAAGACCCCAGGTCGCATACTGAAGTTTTAGAAGTAACTTACTGGTGCTAGCTACCCAGCAATCTAACGTTTCGTATTTCTAACGTGCAAGTATTTAACAATCTGTTATTCTTAAATATTGTGATACATATTCGTATTATAAAGAAAATCTAAGCGGAGGAAGCGTTCATATCTAAATATGTTTTCCTATTCAACTTTGTCGATTTAAGCTTGCTAGCATGCTACAACAAGTTAGCTACTACAGTTTGCTTGCACGAAAGCTACCCACGTGTTTTCTGGGGCAGGCCGCATAGCTCGTATGTATCTTCAGAGGCTTACCTGTCGGACGGCTAAAAAAACGACTTTTTGCAGCTTGTCGATGTCGGTTTGCCTGGGGGTTGGAATCGCTGCTGTGGCCCTTCTTCCAGCGCTTAATTTTCTGTGCGGCTCCCGACCGAAGTTTTCCAGATTTCACCATGATTCTGGTGGAATTCGGCCAGACCTTCGGATCCCTGCTTCTTCCACTGCGTCGCACTCACTACTACGTCACGCCACGTGAACCGGCATGTATTCTCCTGTCACACGACAAGGGGGCGACTCTCTCACCCACTCGGTCTCAAAGATTACGATGCTTTCAGGTTCTCTTTAAACTAAATTTACTGTTCCAGAACAAAACATGCGAGAGGATGCATGCGAGTACACTTTTCACTGTAGACTTTGATATTATTTCTGTTTTCTTTGTGACATCGTATGATAAAGAAAATAACATGCTTCACATGAAAACCATTTCATTTTACTTGTCCAGTGTAGTTCACTGGAAATTCAAAATATAAAAGACCAGTGTGGTTCCCAGTACAGTACTGTGTATACTGTCCAATAAAATACTCGTATAGATTGTCAGACACTCATCAATACACGGTAATCCATAATTACCGTTTCCCAAAATATATTTCCCGACACATGTAGGATGCAAAAAACAAAATTCTTGGAAAAGCATGTGTCCACAAGGCGGCAGTGTGTTGACAAAAATATTTTTGAAACTACCATTCATAGTACACTAGTGCCTATTCTCAAATTAAAAGTTTTAAGCACTAATAATGTAAACATATATAACACAGAAAGCCACACAAGTTACAATTTTTACATTTTAATTAATTTTTTGAAAACAAAGGTGGAAATTAATTCAGATACAAATGCATACACCACTTGTAAAAGAAATTGAACATAATATCAGAAATCCTAGGTTATATTAACTTTTATACAGTTCGACATCACTATATACACAATACACATACACATACACACACACACACATACACACATCCGACCCCCCCACAAACAATCATAATACAGGACAAAGGAAAGTTCTCTGGGCTTCATGAAAGAAGCAGCCTACAGTCTCCCCTCTCTAATGCCCCCCCCCCCCCCTCCCCCGAAAAAAGCAGAAGAAAAACAATATTGAATGGCTTTATTTATGTGGCCCAGCCTGCTTTCACGGTGAGCAGCTCAGAGTTCACCGATTTCACCAGACTCACGCAGAAACACCGCACTTCACTGCAGACATCACAACACTCCTCCCCAATTTCAAACAATTACTGACAACAAAAAAAAAGCATGAAAAAAAATTTAGGAATTCACAAAATTATAGTCCATTGAAGAATTTTTACCTGTTGGGATTCCAGTGGTTTGCATTCACAGAGATGGACTGGCTAAGCAGACTTCAGTTGTGTGTGTGTGTGTGTGCACATGCACAATGGATCTGGCTCGGAAGACTTCAGTTGTGTGTGTGTGCACACGCACAATGGATCTGGCTGAGCAGAATTCAGCTGTGTGTGTGTGTGTGCACGCACGATGGATCTGGCTAGGAAGACTTCAGCTGTGTGTGTGTGCACACGCACCATGGATCTGGCTGAGCAGAATTCAGCTGTGTGTGTGTGTGTGCAAGCACGATGGATCTGGCTAAGCAGATTTCAGTTGTGTGTGTGTGTGCACACGCACGATGGATCTGGCTAAGAAGACTTCAGTTGTGTGTGTGTGCACACGCACAATGGATCTGGCTAAGCAGATTTCAGTTGTTTGTGTGTGTGTGTGTGCAAGGTGGATCTGGCTAAGCAGACTTCAGTTGTGTGTGTGTGCATATGCACAATGGATCTGGCTAAGCAGATTTCAGTTGTTTGTGTGTGTGTGTGTGTGTGTGCAAGGTGGATCTGGCTAAGCAGACTTCAGTTGTGTGTGTGTGCAAGGTGGATCTGGCTAAGCAGACTTCAGTTGTGTGTGTGTGTGCACACACAATGGATCTGGCTAAGCAGACTTCAGTTGTGTGTGTGTGCAAGGTGGATCTGGCTAAGCAGACTTCAGTTGTGTGTGTGTGTGTGTGCACACACAATGGATCTGGCTAAGCAGACTTGTGACACCTGTGATCAGAAATGAACCGTGGCGTGACTGAGTATCGTTTCTTGGTTTTTATAATTTACAGAAGTAGAATTTCTTAAGAATTAAGAAGGAGGGGGGGGAATTACTGCACTTCCTGTGGAGTCAGATTCTTTGGGTGAAGTCAACAATAAAAAAAGAAAAAACACAAAAGGAAAGAAGAAGAAGAAGAAGAAGAAGAAGAAGAAGAAGAAGAAGAAAAAAAGACTTCCCTATGATACGGATGTAAAATTACATTCGTGAAATCACAGGACATATACTGTGCATTTTTAACTTTGTCATACAACCTTGAGATTGACATTGAAGATACCAGACACGGCATCAGCCTGGCAAACTGGCAGCTTGACTGTTTGAGTTTCCGCCAGGCAGACAAAAGAAGGTACAGCAGACGATCGTTGTCATGGTCACCACGATGGCGGTCGTCCGACCCATTCTGACCAATGGGCACACTGATCAGCTCTGGCTCCAGCACACAGGGAGAGGGGGCGGGTCCTTTAAACACCACGCGCTTCTCTCAGTATAACTTTGGGAAGGTTTTCAGTCCTGTGCTGCATCAGCAGGTATACATTTGCATTTGAAAGGTCACTCTCTGTAAGAAGCAAAGCCATTTGACTGAGCACATCGCTCTGGGTTTAATTCTTAAATACACATTCTGAAGTTTCCTGAGGAAATGAAAATGACTTTCCGTTCTGGTGAGTGGTACACGTCGTACGGAAATGGTAAAATACACTTAATTTTGTGCAAAAAGAACTTCGATCATCTCGTCATGTGTAATTTAAATGCTTCCTGTAAGTTTGCATTGAAAATGTACCCACTAATCTATGACTGATTCCTCTCGCTAGTCAGCTCGCCAGCCAGCTCGCCAGCCAGCTCGCTAGTCGGCTCGCCAGTCGGCTCGCCAGCCAGCTCGCTAGTCGGCTCGCCAGCCGCTTGGCAGTCGCTCGCCAGTCGGCTCGCCAGTCAGCTCGCCAGTCAGCTCGCCAGTCGGCTCGCTAGTCGGCTCGCCAGTCGGCTCGCTAGTCGGCTCGCTAGTCGGCTCGCTAGTCGGCTCGCTAGTCGGCTCGCTAGTCAGCTCGCTAGACGGTCGGCGGTAAAGTCCTTGACGTGCTCAGTGTTTTGTTCCAGGCGCTGTTTGTGTCTGAACCCCGTATCTCGCGCGCTGCGAGCGCTCGTGCTTCGGGGCACGACGGCGTTGATAATCGCGCAAGGGCGCCGCGCGTGTCGCGTGTGTCGGGTGTGATGTGCGACGCCCGGGGACAGCACACCCAACGGTGACGCACACAAGCCAGCCGCCCCCCCCCCCCCCCCCCCCCCCCCCCCCCCCCACCCTGGAGTCCGTTTCACACCCGCTCGACGGCTCCCTCCCAGGCGTTTCTGGCGCCTCACGCTGGACGGCGTAAAGTGCGCTCAAGAGTTACAGCGGGAGCGGAGAGGGACCAGAGACTGATCTCAGACCTGCTGCTGTCCGTCTCAGAGAGCGGGACACAGGAGCGCAGCCACACAGGGCTAATGCAAAACGCACACTCTATTAGAACACCTGCAGCAGGGAGACTGCTTATCAGTGGAGCTAGCTTCACAGTCACTTTTACCCTACAGGCAAACACATCTGTGCATTTCTGTGTGCAACTAAAGCTACAGATTTTCTGTTAAGGAAGAGGAAAAATGAAAAATAAATATAGTTGAGACACTGCCAGCAGGCAAGAACTGGTGCCTGCTGGGTATAGGGGGCAGGCAGATGCATGACTTACACCTGGCATGGGTGCGCCATGGCAACAGCAGGTCTTAGCCCCCCCCAAAATAAGAAGCAAACAAGAGTACGAACATTACCAGTACGAGTCATTTTTACCAGCAGAATGACCCTCTGGACTGCAAGTGCACCCCTGCAGCTTCGTCCCTGAGAGCGAGCGGTGTGTGTGTGTGTGTGTGTGGTGAGAGAGGCGCGGCCTCCGTCTCTGGGCGGGGCTATCCCAGCATGCACGGCGACGCAAGAAAGCCAGCGCCGCAGGACTCGTACTCCGATGAGCCGCTAACCAACACAAAGCAGCATTTAGAGTCCCCCCCTCCCCTCCTCCCCCCGTCCCTCTCCCCCTGACTCAGTCAGTAAGCGGGGACAGCCGGGTCACACGGAAGGGGTGTGGTTTAGGTCCGTCAGCCCCTCCCCCAGCGGGCGGGGCCAGGCTCAGTTGGAGATGACCGGCGGGGGGCTGACGATGACCTGGATGACGAAGTCCTTCTGCATCTTGGTGTCCTGCAGCCGGGTCTTGTCGGTGAGCAGCTTGCCGGAGAAGAACCAGCGCTGGTGGGCGGGGTCGATGCCCTCCTGCGCCTGCAGCTGCCTCTTCAGCAGCCCGATGGGGTCGGCCATGCCGGCGCTCAGCCGCAAGTCCCGGCCCGTGGACAGCCGCACCTTCAGCGGGAACTCGTTTTTGGGCGGGGGCGGCGGCGGCGGTGGTGGCGGCTGGCGTTTCGGGGCGCTCCGTTGCCGTGGCGTCGTCGTCGTCCTCGCCGCGCTCCGTGATCAGGTTGAGGGGCGGGGCCAGGCAGTACGCCGGCAGCTGGTATTGGTTCCCCAGCTCGTCGTAGCACTCTGACAGGGACCCTGCAGCCCAACACAGCCCAACGTCAACATCAGGGACCCTGCGGCCCAACACAGCCCAACGTCAACGTCAGGGACCCTGCACCCCAACACAGCCCAACGTCAACGTCAGGGACCCTGCGCCCCAACACAGCCCAACGTCAACATCAGGGACCCTGCAGCCCAACACAGCCCAACGTCAACATCAGGGACCCTGCACCCCAACACAGCCTAACGTCAACATCAGGGACCCTGCGGCCCAACACAGCCCAACGTCAACGTCAGGGACCCTGCACCCCAACACAGCCCAATATCAACATTAGGGACCGGAGACGCCATTTATCAATACAGAAATCTTCCTGTCTAATAATTTATAATAATAATCATTTATTTGAATTACTTTAACCCTTTGTGCTGCTGTAAAATACCTGCAGATCATTACTGTTGTTTTTTGGGGGATTTTTATTTTCATTTTTTCACAGAAAGACGTATTACATCTACTAATATTCAGAAGAAAATTCTGCTTTCACATGATTGTTCGTTTAGGTTAGGAACATGTTCCACTCAAATTTCAAGGGGATATCAAAAACATTTTCAAATTTTATCAGTACTCAAAAGCATTTCAAACAGGTATTTGACACAGGTCTAGTAAATGCATGCATGTAGCAGAAACATAAGAATAACACATCAGTGATGATGAGAATAGGGGATAAATATCTAAAATGGCTTCCTCAGCCCCTGTTCTCAGTGCTACTCCTGTTCCTCAGCCCCTAGCTTTTGCAGCTGTATGCATATGCAGCTCTTATCGTGTCTATCGCATAAAAAACCACAAGCGCTGAACAGATGGCAGGTAAACAATGCAGTTTCAGTTCACAGCGGTGTGCAGTGGGGCAGAAATATCTCCCTCAAAGACATTTCTGCCAGGCAGGCTAAAACTCACACACGGTACCCGAGAGATAAGGGTCTAATTCTTCAAAGGAAAATTCCTAAACTGAAGGCCCAAAAAGGCTGGTTTGTGATATGGTATATATTAACTCTAAAAGGACTACAAGAACCAAAATGCCAAAGTGCGCTCCTTTCCAAGGCTAACACAACAGGCTATAACCTGCTTATCCCAGCTGTGCAAAAAAACAGAAGTGGAAAACAGAAGCGGTTGTTTCCTACACACATTTCAAAGGACACACACGATAGCCTGCAGTCTCTGCAAAGATGTTGCAGCAAGTAAAATGGCTAACAATTATGACTGGGAATTCAAAAAGTGTTTTAAAAAAAGGCCAATCCAAGAAATGTAGTGGGGAAAAAAATGTGCCCCCTGGACCACAGTTTGGGCTCCTCTGAAATGGTGGCGGAGGGCTCCTCCCTCCTCACTCACTCACCCGTGGGGCAGTGTGATGCTGGCTCCGTCCACGATGGCCTGGGCGAGCGCCAGGTCGTTGCCCTCTGCGGCCACAGCTGCGGCCTTCAGGGCGTCCCAGATCTCCTTGCGGCCGTCGAAGGCCGGGGCGGTGTCCCAGAACTCGTCGCGCTTGCTCCGCAGCTGGCCCTCAGTCATGGGGTAGTCGCTCTTCCACTTGGGCCTGTCCTTCTTCAGGGGCTCGTTGCGTCCTGAGAGGAGGGACAGCCTCCAGGTTAATTAGGATTCCCACACAGGTCCAAACGAATCATCACTTCCATACGGCCTAGACCAATCAGACCTCCCACACAAGTCCGAATGAATCATCATTTCCATACGGCCTAGTCCAATCAAAGCTCCCACACAAGTCTGAATGAATCATCACTTCCATACGGCCTAGTCCAATCAAAGCTCCCACACAAGTCTGAATGATTCATCACTTCCATACGGCCTAGTCCAATCAAAGCTCCCACACAAGTCCAGATGAATCATCACTTCCATACAGCCTAGTCCAATCAAAGCTCCCACACAAGTCTGAATGATTCATCACTTCCATACGGCCTAGTCCAATCAAAGCTCCCACACAAGTCCAGATGAATCATCACTTCCATACGGCCTAGTCCAATCAAGGCTCCCACACAAGTCTGAATGAATCATCACTTCCACACGGCCTAGACCAATCAGGGCTCCCACACGATCCAAATCAATCAATATCCCCAATATTCCCAAGGGACAGTGGACTTCAACAAAAAAGGTCATAAAGAACACGTAAACAAATTGCAGTATGGCTTATTACAATGTGACACAGATTTTACTGTGACCAGGGCAAAAATATATGTGACCCATCACCAGCATTCTATGCCATATCAAAACCTGTACATCTGGCCAGCTGTAATGTATGTATTTGGCCAGCTGTCATGCATGCATTTGGCCAGCTGTCATGCATGCATTGATGACAGTCATGACAATTTACCCCCCGGGGTTAAAACAGGAGCGCGCCCTGTAGGTAAGTCTTGGACCACAGTGTGACAAAATACCCAGAAGCCCCTCGCATAACCAGTTACCCTCAAGGTTTCAGTTCTGCCCTCCCTGAGATTCACCTGCTTCCTTCCCCCCCCACACACAGTCCTGCACTCCTCGCTACATAACCTCCCCTAATCCCAACTCCAGGGACTATCAAGGATCACCGTGGCCTAGCACCTGAAAGGTCACTTTGATGAAAAAAAAAAAGGAATTATTTATAGTGCGGCAGATTACGCGCAGTAATCAGGTGATACATAACAGGATTTGCGGC
Organism: Anguilla japonica; assembly: GCA_025169545.1. Classification (NCBI taxonomy): domain Eukaryota; kingdom Metazoa; phylum Chordata; class Actinopteri; order Anguilliformes; family Anguillidae; genus Anguilla; species Anguilla japonica. The sequence continues at coordinate 3,477,953 of CM045900.1, forward strand.
CGTCGCCCAGCATGCACCTCTTTGGGAGACTGAGCAGAGGTCAGGTGGCATGGCACGCCAGGTTGCCGTGGATACAAGCGCAGCAATTCCACCTGTGAATAAAAGCAAGCGCGCAGAACTGAACTGAGGCATGCTTGAGTTCTGCAGACTGCAGCACACTGTGCCGGACTCCTCAGGCTGGCGCTAATGGGAGTATACGTGCGTGAAAAGATAGATTTTTAACTTGAGTGCAGAGAAGACTGAGTGCACAGAAGATACTATTACATTACATCACATTAATTCGGCAGAAGCTTTTATCTAAAGCGATGTACAATAAGTGCATACTGAAGGTCACTGGAACAACTACAAAACACAGGTCCGATAAGGTACAACACTCATTATGTAACAGTATTCATAGCCATGAACACAGTAAGTCCAGTTCACACCGTAAGCATAGGCTAGGTTAGAGTAATGTCAAGTCAAAAGTGAAAGTGGTACAGGAGGTACATGGTACATGAGTAACATGAAACTACATATTACATTCAGGTATGTCAAAATGGCGGCTTACTGCACTGTACTGTAATGTACAGATGCTGCTTGAGGAAAATTAATTTGAAATGAAAGGTGGAGAAAAGGAGAAATGCTCGGACTGACCTTCAAGTATGAGGAAATAAAGAACAGAAGAAAAAAAAAACAAATGCTCCAGAGTTACAATTACCTGCCATGCCCTCCTAGGCCATTTCAGCAGTTTCATTAAAACACAAAACCCAAGAGAGACGTTTTTTACAGGACCTCCCGAGCACCTAATTAGCCTACTCTCTGCATGCTTTGCTACCTGAAAACACCTTCAACGACTGAACTCACGTTCAGATAAAGGACATCACGAAAACCTCGATTTTCATGACCCAGCGGCACAAATTAAGCAACAGCTGTAAGTCTGGCTATGCTAGATGTTGTGTGGTCTTCCAGGTGCTCTTAGGCCACAGGCACCAGAGCGTGGAGCACCCTGGAATTTCTCGCTCCTGGTCCTCACAATGGACCTTATTCATAAAACTTTTCTTAAATTTTTCATACTTTTGTTCTTATAAATGTGAGTGCTGGTTTTTATGTGTTTTTAATGTGTTACGCTATGTAATTTGATTGGATATTTGCATGTAAAACAGTCATTTATCGGATAAAATTATAGATTTACAGGACTAGTAGTCACACCTAATAAAGCAGTAAACACACCAGAGATATAACTTACTGCAGTGCAACAACATTAGGGACTTACAGCACGTAAATTTATACAGTTTAGCACTTCTGTTTTTCCTGACTAATCAGGACTCGCTGACTTCCTGTCCACCGGAAAATGCTGAGAGTGCACGAGTTTCCAGTGTTCATTAAGGTGACATCATGCCTCTAGCACAAACAGATACAAACTCATTCTTATGTGTATAAACCTCAGACCTTGTGCTTATTGCAAGTTGACCGTAATGCAAGTAAAATCAAAACACATTTTTCCACAGTCTGTCAGCTTCACCTTGACTGTTAAAGGGGCGTCCTCAGGTATGTGGTGTAAAAAGCAAGAAAATACACTTTTGGCACTTCCAAACTAGCTTGTTTAGCGATGTTATGTTTACAGAAGCTATACATATGAACACTTTAAATACACCGATTTTATATGCTAACTAATAAGATGGGTATCCAGCTAGCAAATCAATTTATGAATTTAGGAAACTTGTTAGTGAGTGCTCCTTTGCAAACAATCTTCAATGAATGAATGATAAGTTCAGCCTACAACACCCTACCCACACAGGCTTCTGCATGAGGTGAGATGGCATTACCCAGCCACTACCCTAAGAGAGTCAAACAACCAGTCAAAAAACAGCCATGGGTAATGGTGAGCGTCGTTAGAAATATTTCTGTTAAAAATTTATTGAGAAAACGTGAAGACGCCAGGCCTTGCTACGTCCAGTAAGACGAGCCGGAGCCGCACGCCGTGCTAGTTCCCAGCTGCAGCTCAGACGAGATGTCCTTATCACAAAAAACGCCAGGAATGACACCACCGCTGTTACATCTACCCAACGGGACAATGAATTCTCAGAGATAAGCGAGATACCTTTTCGGTTCTTCTTTTCCCCCCCCCCACACAGACTGGCGCTTCTGACAGAGCTCAGAGCACCGTGTGGGGCCGGGGGTTTCCTGGCCCGTGTTATTTGGCCAGCTGTGTTTTTCTGCTGATTGTGCGTAATTCGAGCCTCTGTGCTGACTCTGGCCCACACACCTTCTGTCAGGCCCGGAGGCCAGCCGGGCCAAGCCTGCAGCTCTCTGCAGGGCTCTGTCTCTCGCGCTCACTCAAGGTTAAAACCACATAAATAAACTGATAAAAATGCAAGTCAGGATTAAACTGTAAGGCTCAGACCCCCGACTGAGGAGAGAGAACCGACACTTTGCCCCGAAGCTCATATTCACGTTGCCAGAAATCCCAGCATCCCTGCATAAAAAATTACACCATAGTCAGAGATGTACAAACCATAAACGGGAAGGAGTTGATGAGTCAACAGGTCGGTTGAAAATAAAGGTTTGCAAGTTTGTTCCTCCTGCCAAAAAAATGGAGGGGGGGGCAGAGGGGGAACATTCTCCTGCATCTCCAGTCAAAAAAAGCTGCACATAAAACTGACCAAACTTTCCACCTGGGCACAGACACGACTTTCTACAGACGTCAGACAGGCCGGAGAGAGGCACCCGCCCTGTTCATTTCCCTCCAAACAAACAAACAATCACAGATAGAGCAAACACAGGGAGGAACGAAAGACACCCCCAGGGAGAAACAAAACACCCCCCCCCAGGGAGGAACAAAACACCCCTACAGGGAGGAACGAAACCCCCCCCCCCCCCCCCACAGGGAGGACCAAACACCCCCCTGCTCCACACTTACGCTTCGACCCGACGATGACCGAGTGTCGGTAGCTGCGGGAGCTGTCGGAATGGCCGACTCCCATGTTGGCTCTCTCCGCAGGGACAGGGGGCTGAACTCTAAACTCCAGCAGGACAGCACAGGCTACGTCTGCGGAACCATCTGGAAGCCCGGCCGGCTTAATCCACTAAAGCCCCTGGCTCAGCCCAGACAAGCAACGCTTTGCACGAACTTGAACTCTGCAACTACTAATTTTTTTAAATTACTCTCGCAATTAATAAGTAAATAATACAAATAAACTTTTTAAAAAAAAACGAATTGTATCACACCAAGCCTGTAACAAGTTCTTAACTGGTAATCCATCATGCATGGCAAGGAACAAAACCTTGCTGTGGAAGAACACCAGCACACATACTTTCACCTAATCCCCAATACGAAGCACTTCAGAGGTAAAATGTCGCAGGGTGCTGTGGTCACATTTACATTTTACTGCATCGTTTCCTCAAAATCCAGTCTAAGAAAACATTTCCGCAGGTGCATAAATACACTTGATCTGAGAAACGCGTGGTAACCACGTCTTTAAAGAAGGGCCCCTGATCCAATCAGCCGCATTTAAAGCCATGGGTCAAAAATAAACCACGACAGCAAAGCCCTGTTTGTCCAACAGCACAGTGTGGTAATCCTCACCAGGGTAAAGAGGCAGCAACACACTGCCATCCTTCCGTAGTTTAGCCATTATTCTGCACAATTTACCGGGAGGGTTTTTACGAAAACAGGGAAAACTATTATTGATGAGTCCCATACCTATTTATTTGAGAACAACAACAAGGTCAAGAGAGAGACAGTTACAAGCTGTTTCATGACTGTCCCGTGTCAAACCGTTATTGTTTCTAGGTACGAGACTTTCTAAATCACCTTTTATAAGTTTCCAATCTGGCACAGATGCGCCAATGCATGTGCACACAAGTTTACATGACAGTCTAAATGTAAATCTGACCACTAAATTCAGGGTTTCTATAAATATTTTTAAGACACTGATCTTCGAAGGATTTTCGTAAAAAGTCAGCAGCCCTTAAATCTAAATCTTGTGACACGCCCATTCATCTTTCCTGTGAATGAGGAGAAAGCACCAGTATGTTAACAAGCTTTTTTTTAAAGCAGAGACCACAGTCTGCCCTCTGTTTGCACTTCCTTCTGTATTCAGTGGGAGAAAGCAGAAAAGGGGTTCACATATAGAGAGGGACCACAGAACTGAAAGTGCCGCTGTAGGACCCCCCTGGCTGCAAGGGGGGGGGGGGGGGCTCGTACGGGCTGATAATCAGCCGTCCACAGAACTTGATCACACAGTCTTGCTGTTCACTAGCTTTCAGCAAGTGTTACACAGTCCAGAGAGGAAATTTGGGACAACCTGTCATTGTATAACTCAACCAATTCCCATGCATGTTAATCCAGCAAAAATCAATGATATAACAGCTGTGGTTATTTTTACAGGGCCCCTAATACATCGTGCCCTGGCTGTGTGTGCGTATGTGTAGCCAAAGTGGTGAGGAATGTGTTGTCACCTTAAAACATTTTCCACTTGCAGTACCGTACGACAGTGTAAAGCCAAATGCAGCATCATAGCATGCCTGTCATTGAACTTAGATTTGGCAAAAAGCAGATGCAAAAAAAGTTTAGGGCCAGTTTCACAGACACAGATTAAGCCTGGTCCTAGACTAAATTCAATTCAAACAGAGATTCTCCATGCAAAAACTCAGTTTAGTCCAGAACTAAGCTCAATCTGTGCCAGGGAACCCGGTCCTTAGAGTCCAGTGAAAAAAGATTCCCTAGGTATCTTCCCCAGGGCTAGCCCTCCAGCCAGCCTGGTTATGTTCCAGTGACATAAACTGGCTCAACCTTTCAAATAATCTGGTGCGGCATCCACTTCAGAGTTGTACGAGTGTGAAAGGGTTAATCAATATCACAGGCACAACTGAGCAAAATATTGGTAAAACTACACTGGGAAGAAAAACATTGCTATGGTATTTGGGCAGCAGTTACAAATGTGTGTATTATTCAAACATGGCTAGATGGAATTACTGATTATTTGTGCAATTCACTAGTAGTGCTTTTGTTATTTTTGTAATTTCTGCCCTCTACGCATATTTCCATTCTCTAACGCGGAGATGTAAGAGTTATGCTGTCAGTTGATAAATTAACACGTCATATCGAAAACTGTTGTTTCACCAGAAAAATAATAAACCACACAAGCGACGAGAAACTTGCATGTCGCTTCCATATTGTAGGAAGAAATTTGGTGCCCCAAATTGTACTCAGCAATTAAATAAACTTCCTAAGAGCACCGAAAGGGTGGCTACTGTTGACAACCCACATTGTGTCCGTTGGTGTAAATAACGCAAACAACGTGGTCGGCATTGAGAAGGGTAAGGATAGATTGAAGGGAAGAATACCTCCACGTTTGCGGGTCCTTCCGCCGTTCCTCGATGACCCCTGCGTGTCCCCAAGCTCTCTTCCAACACAACCTCCCATGGCAGTCAGGGGTGTCGTTGCTCCATAAATAGTTCCAGACTGCCGTGAAACTACAGCTTGGCTTCTATTGAAACTAGTTCAGTTGTGTCGCCACTACACAGCTATTGTAACAGCGTTCCCCAGCTTCTTACCCCAACTCAAAACACATAGCCTATATACATCATTCAATGCCTAGTACATGTCCTCACTAAAGCGCACTCAATAATCTTTTCTTACGGTTATACAGACGTTAGCTAGCTGGCTAATACGCAAGATGAACCTATCGTAACAAGTTAAATTTCCGACAAAGATCCAAATGATTGTGATAATTATGCTACAAATTTGAAAACAGACAGGGCAGATCCAACACGGTGACAACTCAAAGTTCTATTTGTTTGGTCGCGAACATACCGGCTACCTCGGTAGCAAACTACCCAACTAGCGCCGATAACAAGCTAGCCAGCTAGCAAACATTATTGTGTTAGCAGGCTGCATTTAACACACTCAGCACATGTGGGTGTGTTGATTTAAGTTATTTCTAAATGTAGCAGCATGCAAATCACGTTACGGTGACATCCAGCGAGCAACTGAACTTTCCCAGGCAGCGTCTGAGTTCTGGGACCGCTCCAGACCAGGGTAGTCTCGGCAAGTTAGCTGCAGCTAACTGCCAAACGTTGCCGTGTTAAAATCGTTATCTACCTAGCTAATCTTCTCCTTTGACTAACCACAAGAGAGACACGTATTATCAAGCCATCTAACTATCTGCATAGTTGGGTTTCTCTAGACTAGACAACTGGCAAACTCCTTTAAATTTCTGCATTACGCATTCCGTTCCTGAATACTTCGAGTCGTTCAAAACATAGACTTAGGTTGAACTCCCCTCTTCCAATGTTTGCACAACCGCTAAATAGCCAGCGATATTGTTCTTCGCACGCATGCTCGACGATGCTTATAGTGTGTGGTAGGGGCGTATGTAATTTATTTTCTGGTAGTCGTCAGTGCATGCAAATATGATTGACAAAAATGCATACTTGTGAGCGCGTTGCCCAATGGGAGATTGGACATAATAGAACGATCCATTAAAATTCTTCGGGATTAAATTGCGTCACGTGACATTAGGTAGGGCATCACATAACAGTAAATCACGTGAGTCATGCACGCGCGTCTGTGGTGGTCTTTAACAGAAACATGATTACAGTAATCAATGAAACATTAACGCCTACTGCAAATTAAGAAAAAAAAAACTATTTTACAACAAAATGTTTATTACATTTATACATTAACCTTCGACTGCAGTTTCTTTCTCTGAAAAAAACCCATAAAAGTATTCATTACCATAATATAGCCAATCCTGTAATTGGCGTTGGTTACCTGCCAGATGTTAGCAATAAGTGTTATCCTGTAATAAAAAATGTCTCCGTATTTTAGTTGAAATTTATTTGCTATGCACGGTTCTTTCATTATTGTAATTGAAACACATAATGTTTATGCTGCATAAAGTCAGAATTTCCATCATAATCCCTACATATTAACCTTTCGTATAATTTTTTAATTGATAGTAGATACTTTGATTGGTATATTTATATTAACCTAGTATTGACCAGATTTAGGGCTACATTTAAAAAATTTGAGACCAGCTCCACAAGGGGTTATGTTAGTGTTATTTTAGGCTTAGAAACAATTAGCACACAATTGAGCTAAGCAGTTCACATTTTATAAATCTGACATTGTTTTGAGTGTACTATTTTAATGTCTGCCATTTTATAAAGATTAAAGAACGGAAAGTTCATAGCTTATAGCTGTCAATGTCATCACAAATAGCAATACCACCACCACTACTACTACTGCTACTACAACTAATAATAATAATAATAATAATGATAATAATAATACAAAAATGAAACAAAGACATGAACTTCATACTTTAAAAAAAGATACCTCTGATAGGCTACCTCACAGAATAAAATACACAAGCAAGTCTATTTCCACATCAGCACACTGTAACATTCTGCTATGGACTGTCCATCACCAGTGGCAGACCTAGCACAGAGAGACTAAACTCCATATTTAAATTCAGCAAACCCTTTGTGAACCAGTTGCTTATATGCTTGACAGTTACACCAGCAGCATACTGGAACAGCGTGCGCATTCATCACGTATGTTATCGACAGAGTATCTGTCAAATGTTTTGTGTTGCCGCTCTCTTTGTGCAACCAAAGTTTCCACAGACAACCAAACACAGTGCTGTGTGAAACCACACTTTCCAGTGCAGTAAGAGTGCAAAGAAGCCAATCTGAGAAAGAAGGCACTAACCACAACATGTTTCACTAATCTGACGGTGCCATGTACCAGAAGAGCTTGAGTATAAAGATTTGTTTGTTATCTTCCTTTGCATTAGGTTATATTTTACCTTTGTACAAGAAAAGCTTGTCAAGGTGCTTTTTTTCACTCTCTGTTTTGTTCAAGTCCTTAGTGGAAGCTTTTATCCGGCAGTCTATTTTATTCTGGGAATATATTTTTTTCTTGAAAGTAGTGTGCTGTTCTATGCCAGTAGACTTGATGATATTGAGTTTTCTGTAATGCACTTATTTCATTCCAAATTATGGGGGTAGGTGTATATATATATATATATATATATATATATATATATATATATATATATATATATATATATATATGTACTGTATTTCATGTTTGTTTCTGTATCACAGTCTTGTGTTACATGCTTTGATATTTCACAGTCCTGTTTGCCTCCGCAGTGCCACTGATTTGAATTTGGGTAAAAATGAGAAAAAATTAAAATATTAACCTGTCTTAGTGCTGTACTGTGATCAAATTAATATCATATTTCAGAGATGCTGGGCACACTTAATTTTGGCGGAACCGACCATTTTGTTTTGGCGTTTCAGTTAAATATGTCCACCCCTTGAGGCCTTTCTTTCAATATGTCTAAATAAAAGCCATGTCTCCTGTCTCTCACTGACTCAGTCAATGGGCGTTATTCATTCTACGAATGCAAACATATAATTATGTCAGGCGGCGCTGTGGGCGGGAGGAGACTGGCACTGAAATACATACGGCGAGCGCTGTGCTTTATCCGCGTATCCCACGAGAGGTTTCAGTTTTACTACAGTCACCTCCCAGCTATTTTTTATTTTAAAACATGTGAGGACTCAAAGTGGGTTGTCTTTTCATAGTTTTTTGTCTGTCTGCCAAGAAATGCACCCCCTCATTCTGTTCCTCCAGAAATGAAGGACTCGGATTCAGTCTTTGTATTTGGGATTATACTTCATCGGTGTACTTGGTGAAATGACCAGAGAAGATCAGGGTACCTATATCATCGTGACAGACTGCTTTTTATAAACACCCGTATTGCAGTGCTTTCCTGCATGTCCATGGTGTTTGACAAAGGCTTGTGCGCTCCTTCAAACACCTGCACTTTTTCCTTCTCTCTCCGTTTGGATTTTCCTCCAACCATCTCCCATGCCCCAAACTAACTGATTTAAATGTTAAAATAAGTTTACATATAAGAGATAAATCAATCATTTCCCAATTGTTATAAACAATTAGTTTTGCTCATGAACATATGCATCCCAAATTTACCAAACTGAATGGCTTTTTGGACAAACCTTTTCTGTTCCTCTACAATAAAAAAAGCCCCATCTGGACTGGCCACCAAAATGTAAAAGCAGAAAAAAGGGGGTAATACTCCTCTAATGGCCAATTCCAATCATTACAGACATGTTCAGCAGTAGTAATGTTGTTATTAATATTAATAGCCATTACTTAGAATGGTCCACAGTGTCTGGTGCTCTGCTTCCCTCTGCAGGATGACACAAGAAATGCAGCCACAGAGCACTCATCTGGTGGATGTGCGAGTCTATACACCTCTCACTCCAGTCAGGAGAAGGGTCAGCTTCATCTAAACTTTAAGTAAACAAAATTCATTTCATCAACTGAACAAATGGCCATAGCATTTAATGCAGTATATGCTTCATTCACACACACACACACACACACACACAAACTCAGTACATACGCCTATGGACACACGCACACACAGTATATGCACCTACTGCATTATTTTCTCTCAGGATAATGATAATCACCGTTTCAATAATTAATATACAATCCATACAAAAACCCCCACATTTAACAGAACGGTTCTGTGAATTTTACTCGGCCTGTACAGTGTAAAAACAATAGCGCAAACATAACAGTGTCATTAGAAACAACAAACAACAACAAAGTAAAATGCACGGGTAAAAATGCATTCTTCTGCACAGTGGAGCACGGCTCCACGTGGTCGTGATGGCAACAGCAGTCAGGAAGTGCCGGCTGGAATTCTCTTTGACCGTTTTATTGCTTCTGACGAGAGCAGGGGCGGGGGGGGTGGGTGGGGCCCGAGTCAAGGCACCAATCAGCATTCTCCCCTCCTTCCGTGACATACATCCAGCCCACCAATGATAATGAGCTCCTCCCTGTGGCCAATCAGTTTATAGCAGGAAGCAACCAGGTGCTCCGGTGAGGCCTGTGTTTCAACGGCGGGAGCGTGAGGTCAGGGGCTCCTGGTCGGTAGGTGACGTAGCGGCTGGGCGGAGTTTTCACTCGATTTCAACCGGGCCCGGCCCGACGGCAGGGCGGCAACCCGCCCGCCCTGACACAGCGGCGCCGCGCGGTGATGTCACGCCCTTCCCGGTCTCCTCCAGTCACGCGCAGCCGTGAGGAAACCGGGCGCCTGTAAGCGAGCGCGTCCGATAGGAACACGACCAAGTGCAACACGCTTCAGGTTGACATACAGAGAGCACGTCCGTGACACACGCGCTGGAACAGCAGGATGCTGGGAGGAAACAGGCGGTTTTTCCAGAGGTTCCTGTGGGGTCAGGTTTGCCCCAGGACGGTCAGGCCTAACAAGCAGCACCATGATGTCCACACGAATCCTGGGGGGGGCGCATGACTCCGGAGGGCCAGCAGGGGGCGCTCTGGCGAGTGGCAGCCTTGCATTGGCTGGGATTAGATTGCCATCATGTCTTTTCTGCGTGGAGAGAAGTCCCAGGTCAGCCCGTCCCCATAGGGGGCGTGGCTAGAGGGCAGGAGAACTCGAGTCAGCCAATGACTGTGGAGAAGAGGAGGAAGCCGCTCAGAACACGATCACAGCACGAATGCCCACTGTTCGCCTTAATAATTCCATTATAATTCAGTCAGTTCAGGAAATTAATTAAAATTAAATTTAACATTTAAACAACCTTACAGTGCATAATGGGAATTGTTCAATCCATGGAGTGAAATTAAATTAATTTCCTAAATTTATGGAATGGAGATGAAACAGACCCAAAACCTGTCAATACAGCAAAAGATAATTTTTGTTGTTTTTTTTTTTTTCGCAATGATCCACTTTTTAAAGAGCTTCTCATCTCTTGCTCATAACTGTACAGTACCATATGACTTTGATGAGGTAAGTCCACCCAAATTCTGGGGATGCACACTGCTAATAAACCAATGATTGGTAAGTTTTTCTAAAGAATCCTGATCTTGTGTAAGGGGGGCTTTCACTGGAATTTCCAATTCAAGCCAACTCAACCATAGCGCATAATACATAATTCTGGATAAAACTGGCTTGGACCAGTCAGATTGCAGGACATTCAATCTCAAAAACATTACCCCGCGTTCCACTGATGCCTTAGCCAGATACACCGTCCCAGAGCCTGACACATCAGTGTTCTGAGCTCTGGGTGAAATAAGAGCCTCGGATCGAGGCATTAGAGCGAGCAGTGCGTGAGGCGTCTTCCCCTCACGCGGGATTGTGTTGCCGTACGCGAACGCCTGTCTTCTCTGTGTGCGTCTCTCCGTGCCTGGTCCTGCCCTGCCCTGCCCTGCCCTGCCCTGCCCTTCACCTGTCACTCATCGCGGTCACCATGGAGACTCACCTCCGCTTTTCCACGCCAAAGAACAGCTTCCAGTTGTTCAGCCGCCCGTGATTGAAGGGATTCCGGAACACCTGGAACAAGGAGAGAAAGTGGGGCTCACTTAGGCTGTCAGCTTCTGCTGTAAAAGTGTCTGATATTTAAAAAAAAAAAAAACGGCTTTCCTGGTGCAGGCCGGTTTACCGCAGTGGGGAGTCATACTTTTTTGCACTGCCAAAAACGTTATTACCTTGAGCAATGTGACAAAGCCCCTTTCCCAACCGGCTGCCTTTTCAGCCCATAAAATCTTTTTTTTTTTACTGATAGGCATTCTATTCTTTCATGCCCAGTGACTGCACCTCTCTGAGGTTTTATCTGCTCCAGTACCTCTGCGAACAAGGCCACAGGGAAAAGGCCGTTGTACTTTTCTCCATTTTGAAATACTTAATTTCGAAAGACAAGTGTTGACACGTCTATTGTCTAATAATGTACTTATGTCATGTCCTGTTTGTACGTATTGTGAAATTACCATGCTCTCACATCACATCCACACAGGGGCGCTGTGTGGCGGAAGCATGACAACTCGGTCAACGTAACATGAACACACGTACATCTCTTATACAGTCTATGGTACATCTACTGACACGTTCGAGCTGAGCTCCTAGTAAACCACCACCTTACCCTTCCCCTTTTCTGCAAGCGCTTCGTCTCTTTGCTGTTGATGTGTCTCTCGATACTGGTCTCGCCCCGGGAGATGAGCACCGCGTGCCACAGTGTCAGGCCACCCAGAGCTAGCGCCACCGTACTGCGGGGAGGACAAATGGCAGGAGAATGAAATGTCAACAATGGCTCTTAAAAGTTAACCTTTGCCGGTCTACCAAATCATCAGTGACTAAGACCAAGCTTTGATGTTGCTTCAAAGTTTTTGACTCAAGAAAAGCAGACCTGACTTTGCAACACTTTATAACAGGGGTGTCAAACTCCAGTCCCCGTGGGCCACTGTGTCTGCAGGTGTCTGCAGGACGGAGTGTAGCACAGTGGGTAAGGAACTGGGCTTGTAACCGAAAGGTCGCAGGTTCGATTCCTGGGTAGGACACTGCCGTTGCACCCTTGAGCAAGGTACTTAATCGAAATTGCTTCAGTATATATCCAGCTGTATAAATGGATACAATGTAAAAGTTGTGTAAGTCGCTCTGGATAAGAGCATCTGCTAAATGCCTGTAATGTAATGTAATATTTGTGATTTCCTATCAATCAGCAGCCATTTAGCAAATTAACAAATCAACCACTTATATTCTCCTTTATACATTATGAACATGTAGCCATTTTCTGAAAGCAGAAATGTTGGTACTTTACCCCGTATGATAAACAGAACTACATTAAGGTGCTTGGTTGCACATTTCCACAAATGAACTTCAGAGCTAGCGAGCATGAGAGGATTTTTGAGAGTATTTTGGAGATTGGTCTCACCTCGTCAGCACCCACATGTAAATCACACTCTTGTGGAACATTTTGTCCCTGAAGGTATATGGAGGAGGTGACGTCTGGTAGTAGCTCTAGAGATGTAAAAAAAAAAAAAAAAAGCAGATAAAACATGACAGTTAAGAACATCTCACTCCTCGCTTAGCTTTGCCGATCCAATCGGAGTGCCTGCAAGCCAGCTCCTGGAATAAGTCTGATACACTGAAACCAAAACACTTTTTCTTCTGATGATACTTCAACTTTCAACATCATCTACATTATCAGGTGGTGTAATATAGTGGTTAAAGAACCTAAAGGTGGTTTCATTACTAGGTAGGGCACCGCTGTTGTACCCTTCAGCAAGGCACTGAACCAGCATTCCTTCAGCCTTCCTATGCAGCTGCATAAATAGATACTATGTTAAAAAAATTTTTTTAAAAAAGACTGCGCTAGTTCATCTGGATAATAATGTCTGCTAAATGTCAGTAATGTAATGTATCTCTAAAAATGTAAATGTTCCTGAGTCTGTGTTAGTGTAGTGCTGCTGATATTGACCAATCGGAGGCTCTGGTTTCTCAGCATGGTCCCACCAACCAATGAGGCCGTAGGTCTACTCTCATCTGAGCCTACAGAGCAGGTATGCTTCACAGCTCAGCCCCCAGCACAGCTCAGCATAGCTCAGCACAGCTCAGCTCAGCTCAGCTCAGCTCAGATCAGCTCAGCTCAGCACAGCTCAGCACAGCTCAGCTCGTAGGAACGTGAAGAGCATCGACTCGTACGTGCAAGGGACAGGGTTAATACACAAGACAGACAGTGAGTCACGGTGAGTTTCTAGTCAAACACAGCTAGGGAACAAGGATGACTCTACAGGGGTCACCTCAACACCCCCAGCAATCCCACTGGACAGCATGTCGACTGGAAAGGGAGGGTAGTCCGGGAGGGAAAATAAATCATGAAAGATTTTCAAGACTGAGGGAAACCCTCTTCTCAAAACTGTGAGAAACTCTCTTTTATCAAGACTGACTAAAAATGATTTTGGTCAGGTTCTTAGGGAAGTGCGTGAAAAGCACCTCCACCCTTCATTTTTCATGAGGAAATTTGGGAAATTGGCCACAGTCATTTGCAGCTCCTAATTTTCTGTTGGAAGTTAACCTATTATCTCCAGGGAAAAACGCTCTAATAATGGATAATGGATTTAAAATATATTTTTAATTGTGAAAATATCATTTAGATTTTGTGGTTGACATTGGTTGGAGATATTGTGGTTGGACATATTCACTTCACTAAGACTTAAAATATTTTCTTCAGGGAAACAACACAATTACCATATTTGCAAAGAGAAGGTGGGTTTTGCTGTAAACCCGAGGATGTAGCACTTTCTTTGAGAATTACAAGTGACAATATTTTGTGAAGCACCTGTTGGTAAGAAATTTCGGTCTGTGAATTAAAGTAGTTGCATATTGTTTTTTTTGACTAGCAGAAGACTACAGCCTTCAGTGTCAAATCACTGTATGCATGCATACATACATGCTGGAATAACCATGCCCCTAGTAAGCATACCAGCTCAGACAGTTTATTACAATTAACACAGGAGCATTGGGATTTGAGAGGGGGAGGGAGTGGCTATGGGAATACTGTCCAATGGGAGGCAGGCTCTCTATTTACAATGCTGTCCAATGGGATGCAGGCTCTCTGTACTACCTGCCCAGTCATGGATCCAGGGGGCAGGATGCCAATGAGCAAGCCCACCCCTGTCACAGGCACGCCTTGCTTCTCCACGTCCAAGCTCTTCCAGTGCTAGTGAAACATTGTAAAGACAGAGGGGCGCGGTTAACAGGGGCCATCCTTTAACCCTGTACAGTAGTACAGGAGCCCTGCGGTATAGGGAAGGGGCCAGGCACCGGGACCCCACAGAAAAGGGGTGGGGCCAGGCACAGAGGCCCTACAGAAAAGGGGCGTGACTAGTCATGAAGGACCCTACAGAAAAGGGGTGTGGCTAGTCGCGATGGACCCTACAGAATAGGGGTGTGGCTAGTCACAATGGACCCTACAGAAAAGGGGTGTGGCTAGTCATGATGGACCCTACAGAATAGGGGTGTGGCTAGTCACGATGGACCCTACAGAATAGGGGTGTGGCTAGTCACGATGGACCCTACTGAAAAGGGGTGTGGCTAGTCACGATGGACCCGACAGAAAAGGGGTGTGGCTAGTCACGATGGACCCTACAGAAAAGGGGTGTGGCTAGTCACGATGGACCCTACAGAAAATGGGTGTGGCTAGTCACGATGGACCCTACAGAATAGGGGTGTGGCTAGTCACAATGGACCCTACAGAATAGGGGTGTGGCTAGTCACGATGGACCCTACAGAATAGGGGTGTGGCTAGTCACGATGGGCCCTGTATTAAAACATACAGATTATACCATGCGTATGCACATCCGTGAGCTTTACAGCAGCACAGTAGCTTTCTTCGTCATTATCGTCCCAAGGTGCGTTAGCGTTGATTACGCTACAGCGCTACTCTGGAGTGCGGCTGTTGAATGCTGAAATGACAGAAACGCTTTAAAATTGGCTTTATTACTGTCGACACGGGTCACATGTCACTCACAGCGGCGCGGGAAACGATCAAGGCGACCGCACTGGAATTCTCCACGCAGAAAAAGATCTAACCCTATGAAAAAAAACAAAGATCTGAAGATGATCGGACGTGTGTGTCTGCAAATCCTCACAAAGTGGTTGGGGTTAGCTGAGCGTAACATCCTCAAACACCCAGAGGAATAATCTTGACGCAGAACGTTTTTACTTTCACAGAGAGCAGGGCTAAGTCTCGTCTCATATTTAGAGACACTTTTTGCTTGCTTATGCCCTGTGAAGCCTCCCGCGACTAGGGTAAGTGACCGGGGAGACGCCGCCCCCCGGTGGTGAGGAGGGGACCGTACCTCGACGGCGTTGTACGCGTCCACGAACAGGTTTCGGCCGCTGATGCTGCAGTACACGCAGCCCAGGGTCATGGACAGGCAGAAACAGAAGAAGTAGCGGTGATTGAAGTGTCCCACGCAGTTATTCAGCCAGGCTAAGGGGTGGGGACTGTTAAGGACACTTCAGTAGGGAATGCACTTTACCTTCAAGAGCAAGACAAGCGGCCAGCAAAGACATAACAAGACAAATAAGTATAAGAACAAACCATTAGCAGTGGAACCAATTGGACATATTAAACCGTTAACCCAATAACAACACACCAGCTGCTTAATATTTTCCCAGAGTACCTTGCGGTTATGTTCTCGAAATGTTGTTGTTCTCGTGCGCTACATCACTGGATTCCGTACATTACTTTCACACGTGCATCACACACTTGGATTTTAATCCGCCACTACTTGCTGCTGGTAGCAGTGTTGGTTGGCCAGTAGGAGAAGGTCCTCCTTCTAAGAAAAACAAACCCCAACGCGCCACTGCAGGAAGTAGACTCACGTCAAGCAGCGTTCGCTTATTTTGCAGAGGAGCTTTTTCCAAATGTGGAATTAATGCCTGAATGCGGTGTGTAGAGAGAAGAGCAAAAAGGAGTTTTGTCCTTCCACAGGTGTGACCGCTAAATTTACAACATCGGCCATCCTGAATAACGCAGAAGACAAACTAAAATAGCGAAAAAATGTTCGGCGCAAAAACATTAGTCTTCCAATGATTTAGCCTTAAAAAATACTGAAAAGGCTCTTTGGGCTAAGACCAGCTGACCTTGTTTGTCTCGGCACTTCATCCAATCAAGAGTGACATGGAATATCCACCGCCTCGGTCATCTGACAAAAGGCCCGACCCGTACATTATTTATCATCTTTGCGGATAGGCTTGCAACGCAACCGCTCTTGTGAAATGATCTATGGTAGGCGGCGGAAACGTCCGGTCACTGGAGAAAGACGGGCGAGACAGGCGAGTCAAAGGCCTTTGACTGGTACCAGGAGTGAAAGTGAGAGAAAAGGTCAAAGGTTACGACGACAGTTCTACGGAGATCCATCGAAAGGATACGGCAGTGATGGTCCATTTTCAGTATGCAGCTGAAAATCAAGAGAAGAGGGGTCATGAAAAGGGCGCTGCAACACAAACAAACGTCCCAAAAACACCTGTGTGTCTGAGGCAAATCGTTCAGAAGACAAGAGGCCTTCTGGAATGGACACCTAACAGTTGAGCGTTTTTATCGGCGGGTCTGAACGACACAGGCCACTCACGTGTTGCAGATCCCACAGTGATGAGTTCTGGCAGGCTTGGGAATGATACATTTCTTACAGACGGAAACTGATGGAACGTCAAATTTCCTCTATAAAAAAAAAAAGAAATAAAAATGCTTCGTCAAACACCAACGAACATCTGAACTCATCTGAACTCAACTCTCAACTTCTACAGAACCAGGACGTCGCTTCAGATAAAGATAAACAGACTTGGCAACACAACAGCAGGGCAAGTCAATGAAACAGAAAATTTAAATAGATCAGAAAACTTGTGTATTTATAGTTATTTTTATTTTAAAAAGCGCCATCCCCTCAGTGTATCTTTGGTTTAGGGCAGAGCTCAGCACCCGCGGAGGGTAGCCAGGCGGGGTCTTGGTAGCCTTGTAGTAGTGGAAGACGATCATGACCAGGTTCCAGTGCCCGTAGCAGATGTGCCAGGCGATCCAGATCGGCGAGTAGGTGCGCAGCACGAGGGGCAGCAGGGCGAAGTAAGCGATCATGAGGATGGAGCTGGTGAGCACCACCACCAGGCAAACAAACACCTGCAGGAGGAAGGCAAGGTCAAACACGCACACATGCATGAGCAGGCACGCACACACACACACACTCAGACACACACACCACACACACGCACACACACACACATGAACACACATACACACACACACATACGTACACACACACGTGCACACACACACACGCACACACACACACATGAACACACACACACACATGAACACACGTGCACACACACACACGCACACACACACGTGCGCATGCATGCACACACACTAGCAGGCATGCGCACACACACACAAACACATACACATACACACACACACACGTTCACACACACACATACACACACACACACACGAACACACACACGTGCGCATGCATGCACACACACTAGCACGCATGCGCGCACACAAACACACACACACACACACACACACACACAGATCCACATGCGCGCACACACACACACAGATCCTCATGCACACATTCAGGAACACGCACACAGACAGGCGCACATACACACACAACAAACTTGTATTTACTAAATAAAAGTTATTCATACGTGGCTCCAAAAGACACGAAAGCCCCCAACAACCCAATGACATACCACCCCAAACCAGCGCGTGAGGAGGTCCACCAGCCAGAAGACGGGCTCGAAGAGGCAGTCCATGACGAGCTCGGAGTTGGTGAGGCTGTTGAAGCAGAGGGAGGAGAGCAGCAGGCGGCCGTAGCTGAGCAGGTGGCGGAGGCGGCGGGGGGCGCGGCGGTGGCCCTGCTTCAGACAGAGCCGCGAGCCGCGCAGGAAGAGCCGCACGGCGCCGCACAGGAGCTTCCTGCCGCCCTGCATGTCCTCCTGCAGGAAACGCGCGCGCGCGCGGGTATGCATGAGCATATGCGCACGGCAGGAGGCACAAGCATGCATGTGTACGCATAGGAGAGTATGCATGAACACGTGCGCACACGTGAGTACGCATAAGCACACACGCATACGCACACACACGTACACGCACGCACATGTACACATACAGGCACACACACAGAAGACCTGTTTTTTTTGTTCAAATAAACAATTGGACAATGGGTCAGTTATTCATTATAATAAGCCATTTTTAAAAAAAACATTCCATAATGAGTTTTTACTTTCAAAATGGAGATCCAAAGATGGCAAGAACTCCGCTAACTGTAGACAACCCAGCGTGGCTATGACATGAGTGAGACCAGCCGAGTGAGACCAACCCAACCCTGGTCTAGCCATTCCCCTCCTGGAACCTCCCCAGGGAATGGAAACTAACAAGTCTTAGGAGATCACAAGGATCACCCTTTACAGCACAGGTGAACGAGGAATGACCTTACACAAAATAAGCTCTCGGGTAACGAAACGCAGACAATGGAGTCGCTCCATTTCCAAGATTCCCCGTTCCTCATTCTGCGAACTGGCCACTTCTCCGACGACCTCGATAAAACGAGACGTTCCAACACTGGAGGATTATTTACCGACAGTGAGTATTAGTTACGTGGCTTACTAAAAAAAAAAAAACCTCTCGTGGATTCTCCAGAATGTTGGCGATTAATCTTTAATGCGCCACCTTTACATGCAGCTGGTCCGGTGCCACCCGCCGCTCTCCTTCTCCTGTGAGCTCGTTACAGAGGAGGAGAACGCCATCAGGTTCCGAAAGAGAACGCCAACGGGACGTTGGGACTGTTCCCGGGAGACAGAACGGCTCAGTCGAATTTTACGAGGGCTTACGCAACTATGCAGTCCCGTCAAAGGACAAGAAGTTGGCAGCTCCTGCCACAACAGGTGGAACACGCTGATCGGGTGGAAGCGCTGCCAAAAAATAAACGAGCGCAATTTATCCCAACTGTGTGCGGAGACAGAAGGTGTGCAGAGGATCTTCAGCAGCTGCAGGGCTGGTCCAGGCTGTCCTAGCCCCAACGCAGGCTTACATTGCTCCACTGAAAGTGTGGCCTCTGCGATAGCAGCCCACCTCTCTGCTATAGGGCAGGTGAGACCAGGCCAGGTCAGGCCCATGAACACACCCACTTAC
The DNA here is from genome assembly GCA_025169545.1 of Anguilla japonica. Lineage (NCBI taxonomy): Eukaryota > Metazoa > Chordata > Actinopteri > Anguilliformes > Anguillidae > Anguilla > Anguilla japonica. The sequence goes on from CM045900.1 coordinate 3,497,486, forward strand.
ATTAACTGTTTTTATTTGTTCCAAGGTGATGTTAACATGTGTTTCAACAAGCTTCCTCTCTGGAAGTAACAAGTTTGTGAGAGACAGCTGTCACGCCCAAAGAACTTCAATTCTCAGAGTGCCACTCTGTGACAGACCTGCATAGTACGAAGGTCAGCAATGAGCTACTGGAGACAACCACAGTATCTGTCCTTTTAATCTCAGAGATTAAACACCTTTCAAGGCTATCATGACTATCATCAATATTTTCTAAACAATCATGTCCGCTCAATGTACAACAGACACAGGGAAGTGGCTGAACACATGTCAAACACGCCACACTTCCACACACCACTCAATGAGAATCTGACCAATGCCTAAGCTAGTACATCCCAGACATGCCCATCTCTGCTACAGCAACCACTGTCCCCAGACTGTGAGGTGATAGTTCCATGAGGTCTGACCGCTGTGTCCCGAGACTGACGATCAGGCACGTTGGGTCCCCCAGGTCGATTAACGAGGCCTGCTAAGCGCAAGCGGCCTCCTCGGCAGTGCGTAATGTGCTTTGCTCTGGGTCTCGAACCCCGTTCCACTTCTGTGACCCCAGATCTGCTGCAGCGGGCAGCTCTGTGCCTGAATAAAGCCACGGATCTCTGCACCCCTCCCTGTCCTCGACAGGACGCATACATCATCCCGATAGTATCCGTGGCACTAAAAACCCTGGGTCCCCCCCTGTGAGCTTCAGGGACACCATGTCCACGGAGGTGGGTCTACAGGAGGATCCATCACATTACATTACAGGCATCTTATCCAGAGCAATTTACACAACTTTTACATTGCATCCATTTATACAGATATATACTGAAGCAATGCAGGTTAATTACCTTGTTCAGGGAAGCAATGGCAGTGCCCTACCAGGGAATCTAACCTGTGAAGTTCAGGTTACAAGACCAGTTTCTTACCCATTACACTACACTGCCGCCCCAGTCCTTTACCCAAGGCTGTCCTCCAGCTCTCAGGTGTAGGACCATGGGGGAAATAATTACCCAGAGAAAGCTGAGGTGTTGCACAATGGAAACACTGGGAGTGAAATCCACAGGTCGCTTCCTTCAGATCACCTGAAAAGTTATATCAAGAGAGCGACCATTTTGACATTTTGTCTTCGAATCCTTTTCTTAACGTACTGTAACTGTACATCAGCAGATTGAGGGGTGCACGTCAAGGGCTACTTCAGGATCTTGTGCCAACATCTGCACTAAATTATTTAATTAGCCAATCATTTATTTAATGACTGACTAATTACATTTTTTTTTAAAGTCACGGGCAACAGCTGCAGACTGCACACAGTCCGAATTTTTTAATGTAGTCCAACGTAGGAGTAAACCAGCATTGGTGAATATATCTGTGTAAAAAAAACCCAGAATAACTGGCTGGAACGGGAACCAGCACACGCAGCAGCCCTCCAGGACCGGAGCTGTGCACCTGAGCTGCAGGTGAGGGTCTCCTGTGTGACACTCACAGTTCAGGACTGGGTCATACCTGCAGACTCCCAAAAGGCAAGTACGGCAAGGAGACCCAGCCCTAATTCACTCTCCAGGTTGTCTCACCTGGCTGCTCGCCTCGTACACCAGCAGAGCTGAGACTGCCCTGCTGAAAAATTCCATCTTAAACCGGCCTAAGCCGGTCAAGCTGCTTTAAGATGTGTTTTTGACACTTTTAACTGGTCGACCGGCTGTTCACCAGCTGGCCAGCCTATACAGTCACCACTAGTCCACCACTTTGAGCTTAATCGTACCCCACCAGCTTTAACCAGCTTTGACCAGCCGCAGATCAGCCATCACCAGCTAGAAGAGCCAAAAACACAGCTTAGACCATCTTAAACCAGCTTAGACTCCCAGCTGGTCTCAGCTGGAACTTTCAGCAGGGTGGCCCGAGCAGGAGGGAAACTTCCCTAAATTAAATACCTTTGTTTTGCACGGGAGACCACAGAGGAATGGAATACTGAATACTGAGGAATGAAACGAAAAGTGGAGTTACAAAAAAAAAAAAAGAACACAAATGTGTGGAGTAAGTTCCAATACTAGAAGAACAAAAAGGGTTTAAAGATAAGCGAAAGGGTTCTCTTCATTTGAAAGCATCCTTTGAATTATGTTTTTGAGAGAGCTCTGGCATTCCGTGGACTGTGCTTCTAATGTTTCCATTTTGAAACATCTTGGATTTCACAATTTATACCCTCATGATCACTTACAACTAAGAACTGCTGAGGCCTTCTGGAGGCACTCGGATTAATGCGATGAGCTTCAGCAAAGACCATCTGACCAGCCACTCCACCACCAATTCTGTCATTAATTCAGGATTAGCTTTAACCCAGATTCCAGTCCGGTCCATTTGCAGTCCTGAGACTGCAGTTTATTAATCTTCATGTACAATGCACAATGATCAAATAAGGCTTCACGCTAGACTGGTATTTTATCTATGGGTCATAAATAATAATAACAATAATAATAATAATAATAATCATCATCATAAATAATATATGTATATAGGGATAGCATATTTTCTGTAAATACACTATAAGTTTAAGGATTTAAATGAACTAATTATGTATCAATCTTTGCAAATTCACACTACTGTCTGAAATACTGTCCCCCCCCCCCCCCCCCCTTTTTTCATGTCACTTGTATTTGTCTTTGTCCTAATACTGTAGCTTACTCTTCTGCCTTGTTGGCTTTGCAGAGGTTAGGTTAGAATAGTGTTCACTGTGTGAACTGTGTTCTTAGCTAGAAATAGCTGTACAAAATAAGTATTATACCTTTCTGAACTTGTGTTCAGCAGTTGCCTACGACCATGATATGCACTTTTGTACGTCGCTTTGGATAAAAGCGTCTGCGAAATAAATGTAATGTAAAAAAAAAAATGTAAATGCGTTCCTTTTGTCAGGTTATATTTTCACAAATATTGAGTGAACTTTAAAAAAACGTATCACGCAATGCGGCGTTTTGCAGTTAATATGATATAATATACAAAATATTTAGCTTCCAAAAATGAATAAAAAATGTTATAGTTATCCCAAACGTATACATTAATCCGCCCGGTACAAACGGTATAGACTAATAGACGACAATGTGCAGACTACAGTAGGCTGCGTCGTCTGGCATAATTCCATTTAAAAAGCGGACAACAATTTCCTGATTAGTGTGACAGTTCACAAAGTACGCAGATTAAAAAGCAGCATTCAGCGGAATCAACCATTTTTGAAAAGCTTCTGTTTCTAAATATTTTTTCAAATTTTTCGACGGCAGCCTACTGGCTTGTCTGCATTCCTGTAAAACCAACGCCATGAGGGTGTAACTAAGTCAAAACCCAAAGATCATCCTTCACGTTTGACTGAATGATCCCACTGAATCATATTACCCTACAGTTAGAATGCTTTGTTTGATTTTTGAGCTTCGTCGCTATCGTACTTTCAATGACTGGTGCTCTCCCATCCCCCATTCATCGCCACAACAGAACATTTTATTCACCAGAGATCAGGGAAAACATTATGATTTCCCTGTGCTTTATTTTCCCCAGATTATGGCGACGAAAACATCCTACACCTACGTGTTTTTCAATGTTAATATGTGGGGGAGAATACGATCCCATCCCGTTCTATAATTTGGTACTTTATTTAAAATTCCATTCAGTCGAAATCTTAGTTTTTCCCCTGAAATTTCATAACAAGCATGCAAACCGTTAGTGTACCATGCGTTTACACCTTTACACACGGTAATACGTACTCACCTAGATTTGATGGGACACCAGTGTAGAAGACACGGCAGCTCAAGTCATGATAGCCTTGAAAGGTGTTTAATCTCAGAGATTGCAGTGACAAATACAGTGGTTCTGCCCTTTCGCTCGCTGCTGTCCCTCATACTACGCAGGTCTATCACAGCGTGGCACTCTGGGAATTGAGGTTTTTTTGGGACATGACGGCAGCTTCTCGCCAACACCTTACTTCCGGAGAGGATCCTTGTTAAAATAAATGTTAACATCAGCTTTCAATAGATAGAAACAATTAAAAACAAACTGTTATGCTTGCAAACAATGTATGAAAAAGCACTAGAAATAAATACTATCAAGAAAACGATTAGTTACATTTATTTGCAAAGGCTTGTGGGGAATGAAGTTTAATTTCCCATGACAACTCGCCAGGACGCATTCGTGCAATGCCATAGATTTTAAGTTACAAGCGCCCCTGTTCTTATAATTGTAATGGCTTTTAGCTTCAACTTCGATCTGAAAATAAAAACGGATGAAGCCGTTAACCAAGATAAAATTAAGAAGGACCAAGGCCATGAAGAAAAACCAGTTGATTCGAACGACACTGTACGTAGCTAACCTTGTGGCGTTTGTTAGCTAACTGGCAAGCGAGCCACATGGTATTCAAGTATGTCAAGCTGCCTAGCTCGCTATCACGTTGTTTATTCGGAAATTAGCTAACTTTATTTTGTTTGTTTTGGTCCCATGAGAAATCGCATGCTAGCTGGAGGGACATTCAAGTACTAGCTATATTTATTCCACATTAAATGGCATAGAGCAAGCTATCCAGGTTGCATATTGTTCTAGTCTACCAAATTATTACTCGTAAAAAGCAATTCATATTTTTTAAAAACGTGCGTAGGGTATGTTTAGTTGCTTGTTAGGTGGCTCCCTTAAAAGGTCTAGCTCTAAACAAAAAGCTCTAAACAGACATTAGTGTGCTGGCTGGCGAGCTGACATTATAATCGCCTCACTATTTTGTATGGAGATCAAGTGTATTGAAATAATCGATTATATTTGATCTCAATGGAAGACTATACCGATAGTATTTTCACCAAATAGCTACATACGCAAATTCTATCAATTTGTGAAATAAGATTTTACTCTAAATGTTACAATAAACAATTTTAATATATGGAAGTATACTTTTGTTGTGTAAGGGATGTCTGCTTGTTGAATGTCACTCATGATAATGTTTCTTAATATTATATTTCAGAAACCTTCTTCTGAAAAAGTAAAAGAAGCGAAAGAACACAGCCCTCCCTTGGACTGTCAATCACTCCTGGAGGACGCCGTCTGTGAGACATTCACGTTGGGGACTCTGCCCCCGATCCACTATCTGAACGAGTCTGTCTTCGAGCTGACCATGTCCGAGCTGCTCGACGGCGAGAACGTCCTGTCCCGGACCGCGGCCCAGAACACCGACCTCATCTCCGGCGTGTACGAGGGTGGCCTCAAGGTCTGGGAGTGCACCTACGACCTGCTGGAGCACCTGGAGGCCGAGGGGGAGGCGTTCTCTGGGAAGAGGGTGCTGGATTTAGGCTGCGGGGCGGGGCTGCTGGGCATTCTGGCTCTCAGGAGAGGGGCGCGCGAGGTGCACTTTCAAGACTACAACAGCACAGTGATAGAGCGGCTTACGCTGCCCAACGTGCTGCTGAACTGCGAAGATGATGATGATGATGATGATAGTGGTGATGATGATGATGGTGGCGCAGGAGAAGGAGATGAAGAGGGAGACAAAGATGGTTGCCCACCACCAAAAAGAAAAGCCACAGGTCCGCTGCGGGACTCGAAGCTGGCCAGGTGCAGGTTCTTCTCCGGCAGCTGGACCACCTTCCTCACACAGATGCTGAACAATGACCCGCCGCCAAAGTATGACCTCATCATGACCTCTGAGACTATCTACAATACGGACTATTACCCAGCTCTGCACGAGGTCTTCCACAGGCTGCTGGACCAAGGAGGTCTCGTGTACCTGGCAACGAAGGCGCACTACTTTGGGGTTGGCGGCGGGCTGTACCTCTTCCAGAATTTTGTAGAGGAGAAGGACATCTTTAAAATGAAACGCGTGAAGGATGTGGAGCACGGTCTCCAGAGACACGTGGTGGCCATGAGCTTCAAGAAACCCTGACCAGTAACTGAATGTTGATTTATAGCTCTGGACTGAGCAGCTTTGGGGAATCATTTGGAGTGGACATTTCACCGTTTCTAAGAACCTGGCTATTGTATTTCACCATCAGTGTGAATTCTCTTTTTTGTAATTAAAGCTTTGTTCGAAGCTTGGCCTAATTTCTGACTGAAATGGAGCATTTTGTGTGTTTGCTGCTTCAGAAGAGGCATTCCCTATGGGGTTTGCATATGGTCTCCTGTAACTGGTAAGAATGGATTTGAGCATGATGAGGTCTGGTGATTCTTGGGCTACACGGTATTGACCTGCTTTACTCTGGGCCATTGCCAACTCACACACTATCACTGGTGAGGACTAATCTGTACCTCACTAACAGAGATGGGGGTCTAGTTGAGGTCATGCATTTAGGCCTGGATTCAATCAAAGTCCATCCTTCACTTTGACTCATGAATAAATCCAAATACAAGACTTTTCTTCACAAACATTGGTAAGTTCAACAATCACCAAAAACTGGATTTGCAAAACAGTGTTTGTGAAGAAAAAGACAAACACTTTCAATTAATCACAAGCCAAATTATGGACAGATGTTGAATCCAGGCCATGATCTGTAATTTTGCATGATCTCTGACTGTTCAAGAGGAACAACTTTCAATTCAGCTGGATCATTTTGAAATACTGATGTTCGAGTTCCTTACCCATTATACTACACTGCCACCCGTTATCTTTGTTAGCACTGATGCGTTCTGCGATTGGCCATAGGTTACATAGATAAAGATATTGTGGCACATTTTCAGAACCATGAAAAATCCAGGCATGGATTCCTTGCTCACCTGCTTCATACACAGGACACACCCAACACAATCGCGATGCTGGATTAACAGGTTGGTTCAGTGTGGATTGTATGGGGGAACAGGTGCTGAGATTCAATAAGCATTTGTCCTTGACATGTCCTTGACATGACAATTTTTTACTAGTTCACAAACATAATATGGCAAGTCAGGCAATCACTAAAACTGACAGGCCAAACTGAGTTTGAGCAGAAAAAGTACAATGTTTGTGTTTACTTGTAAATCTAAGCTAAGGACACGCATTGATTAAACACAGGCTGGAACCTAGTTCTGTCGTTCAAATGAGGATTTAACCCCAGAGTTACTCAGAAGTACTGGCTCAAATGTCCCATTACCATTAATGGCAAGTGATTTTATTACACGACTCACTTCTGTAAATTTACTGTTGGAAAGTAGTTTTAAACTAATAATATAATTCACACACATTTCGTGTTATCAGTCCAGCAGGAATCTCACACCACTTTTTATGTAAAAACAAATAGACCAATGACAGAAATAATCGACCCAAGTAAAGAACTGCGCTACACAGAGGCTTTTGCACACACATTTATTACATCAGCACAGGGGGCTCAGTGTATATTCAGACAGTGCACTGCAGAATAACCTAACCAGGGAGACGCTCAGTCAGACCACTGGAGATAAAGTCAAGCCAACACTGGAAGAGCTGGGGTTCCACAACTTACACACACACTCTCACAATCACACACTCACACACACTGGCACACTCTCACAACACACACTCTCACAATCACACACTCAAACACACTCACATACACTCTCGTACACACCCACACACACACACTCACAATCACACTCACACATACTCTCACAATCACACACTCAAACACACTGGTCTTGCAACAAGTCATCACAAATCAGCTAACAGGTAGAAACAACTGGCCGTGCACAAGATGGAAAAAAAACAACTTGCAACTGCAGTCTGAACGGAAGTCCCACTGGTGGGGTAACATACTGACCCTAAACAACAGCAGCCAGGGTGTGTATTTCAGAAAGGACTTGCTCTTGCGCTCTTGCTCTCTTGTTCTCTCTCTCTCTCTCTCACTCACTCACTCACTCACTCACTCACTCACTCACTCTCACACACAGGAGGGTGCTGACTACGCTGCCAATTCTTTTTGGGAAACAGGGCATGACACAGTGCCACAGATACAGCAATGTTACACATGTAAACTACCAGCAGGGGGCGCTGGGGTGGAGGAGGGAGGGTATTTAATGTTCACTGCTCTCAGTGAGGTCCTGACCTGCTCAACTTGCCCATAGATCTGCATTGTGTAAAGTTCCCCTAACTCAGGAATGTAGAATAAATTAAAATCAGCGGTTTTAAAACACTAAAGTACAGCACTACAGGTGCAGCCGTGGGATTGAGAAGCATGGTGCAGGCTTGCTGTGGTGTCATTCAGGTATTCTAAACTGTTACATTAAGCTCAGAACTGCACAGAACCTCCTTCTGCGGTCCCATGGCAACAGCGGTTGCCATGAGACTGCAGAAAAGATCTGCATAGATGAGGCCTGGTTTCCAAACGAGCCAAAGGATGGTCTGCATTAGCCGGAATTGTTTATGGTCCATGTGAATAAGTCATCGCTTTTACAGACATTACATTACATATGTATGTGAGAAATAGGCCTTGATTTAAAAAATATGGAATTTATACATTTAATTTACACCTAATACAACAGTGGAATGTTCTAGATTTGTCTTTTGGCTATGGTCAATCAACTGGTCCATAAACTATTTTTGGTCTATTAGTATAATCTCAGTCATAAATAATCTTCTCTATTATAACATTCACAGCCAGTGTAAAGTACAATTAGTCTACATGCAGGTGTGTTACAATAACTATGAAGGGAGGTGGGCTCAATTCCATTTGAAGCTAGTCAATTCAGGAAAAAAACTGAAATTCAATTTCTTTATTGAAAAATCCTCACAGAACATTATGGGAACATTATTTGCAATTAATTTTCCTGAACTGACTGAAATTGAAATGGACTTTAATCCCCAAAACCTGGTACACCAGGTGCATGAATGTCAAAGGTGTGGCCCTCCGAGAGCTTTAGATCATTGCCCCTCCCACTCTCCGCCCATCCCTAGCATTCTGGCTCCACCCACACAGGCCCCTCCTACTTCTTGGCCTTGCCCTGGGCAGCCACCGCCTCCATGGCCTTGCGAACGGTCTCCTCGTCGCCCAGGAACTGCATGGGCTTCACCGGCTTCAGGTTCTTGTCCAGCTCATACAGGATGGGGATCCCTGTGGGCAGGTTCAGCTCCATGATGGCCTCCTCTGACATGCCTGCGAGACAAGAGTACAGCTAGCACGTTAGCCGCGGCCCCAGGAGGAACACAGTCAGTGTGTTAGCCATGTTAGCCATGACCCTAGAAGGGACACAGCTAGCACGTTAGCCATGACCCCAGGAGGAACACATTAGCTATGACCCCAGGAGGAACACAGTTAGTGCTTTAGCCACACCCCCACCCCGGAAGAGAACCTGTTGAGAGGAATGCTATTGGCTAGTACGTGCGGGGGTGGAGTTGAGGATGAGGTGGGTAATCGATTGGTCTGTAAGTGTGGGGGTAGAGCCGAGAGTGAGGTAATAAACATTATTGATCTGTAAGTGTGGGGGTGGAAGTGAGGCTGAGGTGAGTAATGTTATTGGTCTGTAAGTGTGGGGGCGGAGCTGAGGTGAGTAATGTTATTGGTCTGTAAGTGTGGGGGCGGAGCTGAGGTGAGTAATGTTATTGGTCTGTAAGTGTGGGGGCGGAGCTGAGGTGAGTAATGTTATTGGTCTGTAAGTGTGGGGGCGGAGCTGAGGTGAGTAATGTTATTGGTCTGTAAGTGTGGGGGGCGGAGCTGAGGGTGAGTGACGGCGTCGCTCGTACCCTCCAGGTGCTTGACGATGCCCCGGAGACTGTTGCCGTGGGCGGCGATCAGCACCCTCTTGCCCTCCTTAATCTGCGGGACGATCTCCTCGTTCCAGAAGGGCAGGGCGCGGGCAATTGTGTCCTTCAAGCTCTCGCACGAGGGCAGCTGGTCCTCTGTCAGGTCGCCATAGCGACGGTCCTGCCACAACAGAAAAAGAGACAGATTTTACACGAACGCAAGCACCTGGGCTGTGTTCAAAATCATGTTTTAAAGTGTTTAAAGTGAACTTAAACAAGTCCTTGTATATGCACTACATGTAGCAGGGAACAAAGCTTAATTTGTTCCTGAGAGTAATTATTCTTTGACACCCCATACAGGTCATTGATCAGGTATAGGACAGTACATACAGTACATGTATTTGTATTCAGTAAAATCAGCACATGTATTCAGTAAAAATAAATGCAGTAAAATGTATTTTTTGTTACAATTATACATCCCAAATAAATTAATAAATCTATGATCTACATTGAAAATGGTGGAGGTGCTGATTGCAGTGCAGATAAACCACAGAAAAAGTGGCTAGAAAACCCCATCGCACATGAAATGCATACAGGAAATAAGTGCATGTGAAACTCTGTTTCTGTCAGTGATGCAAGGGAAGCTGAACAGAGGCAGCAATCAATTCCATTTAAGGTGTGGAGTGAATGGCGTAACATGGGCTGGATTGCTCAAACCAAAATCTACAGCACAGTGCTTTCCAGGACTGCATTACCGCAAGGTCACCTGTGTGTACCTGTTATACTGCAGACCACATTACTCCAAGGACACCTGTGTGTACCTGTAATACTGAGGACCGCATTACTGAAAGGACACTCATGTTTATCAGCAGTTTTCATCAGTTACTGCCACAGCCTTGGGCGCCCTGAAAAATCAATAATCTTTTGGCCTGTCCTTTGAAATTTGCACCACTGGCCTTTTCTGCAACACATTAACTCACCAGAGGCCAGGGCTAAATTAGCAGGAACAGTGTGACTGACTGAGGTTCAGTAGGGATAATGTAGGGATCTTTCCTGGCTACCAGGTCTGTTCCAGGGACCAATGCTAACCCGGCGGAAAAGGGGTACGGTGAAAATTTACCTCACGGGTCATGAGAAACAGAGGCTTACATCTCCTCACAGTTGAGTGTCTCCTTGTGTAGCGCGCAAGTTTTGGATTCGCAGTGAGTGTCGCATGCCTAACATGGATTAGCAGGGGCAAACAACATTCTGACTGATGGGCGAAAGCTTGTTAAACCTCCCCCCTCTCATCCTTGAGCTTCTCTGTGCTCTGCACATCCCATAATGATCCCTGAGGGTGCATCCTGATCTGTGGTTCCACTGGCACTCATTTTGGTGGTGATGGGGGGGGGGGGTCACTAGTTATCATGGGGATTAACTCAACACTACTGTAACCAGTGTCTGGGGGGGGGGGGGGTGGGGATGGTTAAGCGGGTAGGGGGTTCTGTTTAACTGTTTTTAGGCTCATTTTTTACACGGTTTTTTTCCCCATTGTTCTATGTTGAGACTTAAAACTTTGCAGAACACCGACTTGCCCACCAAGGAACAAACATAGATTGATTTGATCGATCGATCACATGACCCGCACGGCCGGGCCAGCCGTAAGCGCACGGCGACACACACGCTGGCGTCGGGCGCGGTGCCCGCGGCCGGCGCCCTCACCTTGCTGATGGCGGTGTAGAAGTCGTGGTCGGCGTCCATGGAGGGCGGCGGGACGTCGTAGGAGCGGCGCCAGACCTTGACCTGCGCCTCCCCGTGCTTGGCGGCGGTCTCGGCCTTGTTCAGGCCCGTCAGGCCGCCGTAGTGCCGCTCGTTCAGCCGCCAGGTGCGCACCACGGGCAGCCACATCTGGTCGATGCCGTCCAGCACGATCCACAGCGTGCGGATCGCCCTCTTCAGCACCGACGTGTAGCAGATGTCGAACTCGTAGCCCGCCTCTGCAAAAAGGTCAACGAGACGTCCGATCATTCAGAGCATTTTTTTTTTTAAACGGTTTACCGATTTTGTTTACCTCTATGCACTGGTTATAGTACAATGTTCAAAATACCACAAACTCATTTTATAGAATGTAATTATGAGACATCAGGCACTAAACTACTGATTTAGAACCATAGCAGGCCCACCCATACACACACACACACACACACACACACACACACACACACACACACACCACACACACACACACACAAGACTATGTTAATTTAAAACTACGTTCAGCAGAGAAATTCAAATAAGAGTGACACTGTCACTTGACCGGTCATGCTGGTGCTTTCCAAGGTGTGCACTGCTATTCAGAATATTGTGCTGTATGAGCATTCATACCCAAAAAACGTGCTTACAATTCAGCAGGACAGCAGGGTAGGTTTCTAAGGGCTCTAACATTCTCTGATTCTCACAGCAACAAAAATAAAACAATAATGTGAGAAGGTTATTGGCCTATTTTACAGTAAGTAATGACTATGATCACCACTATACACCTAAACATGGATAAAAGGTTTTCAAAGAGAGTCAACTTCCTTCACTTTGATTTTTTTCCCCCAGTGAAGTATGCATCATATACCCCCAAAATGCGAATTTATATAATTTTCCAACTGCGCAGCTCTGTATCACCTTGACATATATAGTACACATAATCTGAGTTATTATATGCAACGCAGAGAGGACATGCGCCTTTACGATATACAAAGAATCCAGACAGCACGCCACGTAATGCGGCACGTTCAAAGCGGCACGTTCGCACTCGCTGGAAAATTACCCCATCTTCCGGCCGGAACAACGCCGCTTTAACCAATACATGTAAATGTACCAAATACGGACAGAATAACACGAAAGTAGAGGAAATTGGCGGAGTTACACCGTAGGGACCCTGATGCTAGAGAGGGGAGGTTCTGTCAAAGCAACGAAAGCAGGTCTGCAAAGGCTCGCCTCCGTGCAACCTTTATCCTTCGTGACAGTAATCATCCCGCAACCTAGCGCCTCACTCCCCACTGCATGTGTAATGTTTTCCGTGGAGGGAACACCTAGTATTTGACATCAGACGCATTTTCACTTAAATATTACGTCAATATGGCGCCTGTGCCGGTACAATCGATGAAAGCAGTTCAAGGTCCTTATTTCCCATAGATTTGTCTGCTCGTTTTAATTAAGAGCAAGCAACACCCCCGCGCCACTAAGATCCCCCATACTAATATGCTGCAACAGTTAGCCGGTAATGTTCTGTAAACTAGCAACAACCAATACAACAACTTGCCTTTCGGCTGAACACCTGTCACACAATGACTGATGAATGTAAATACACCAGAATAGCTAACACGGACAGTAGCCTACCTTGCAGGGCCTGTCCACCTCTCCTCGCCTCACGTTCCCCAGTCTCGCTCAAATCGGCGTCAAACCAGCCGCAGAATCGGTTTTCCTGATTCCAGCAGCTTTCTCCGTGACGGATCAGCACCAGTTTGTACGCGGCCATTCTGCAAAGTTTAACCTCGTCTGGTAACGGTTAAAAAAAGGACTGAATTGCGGACAGCTTCAACAGACAGCGTGCAAAATCCGTGCAAAAACTATGCAAACCCGCTGGCCGATGATAAAGAAGACCGACTGCACGTACATAAATCTGATACCGTGTGATTGGACGAAGACTGTTCTGAACTTGACACGAATTGCGTATCAGTGCTTCCTACAAATGTTTCACCCAATGGAAAAGCAGCTAGCGTGCCGTAGCGAGAACACCTCTTTCCGCACGTCAGCACCATGTCACCATGTTGCGCCGTGCAAAGAAATGTGACCTTCACTTAACGTAAAAACTAGTGTCGACGGAGACCTATAAATCAACCGAAAAGTGTATAATCCGTCCATCTGAAATAATCGTTTTTAATTTATGATATCTAAATTACTCTGTGTACCCCGCTTCCCCACTTGTGCTCTGAAAATGTTTTTTCCATTTTTTAATTTTGTACGGTCAGGCCTGTATTACTTGAGAACCTATGATTTACAGAACAGCATAGATATTTTCTGATTCCTATTTTAAATATATTATTGCCCGGAGATAAAACAGTAATAGGCTCTTGTATAAGTAAGAAAAAATATTATTATTATTATTATTTTTTGCTTGATATTATATTTTATTTACAGGAAGAGACAATAATAAATCCTTCTAAAAAATTCTTCAAACATAAATAGTGCAGACACTATGTTTGAGGCATGTAGATGAGCCTGCTGATAAACATATTTTGTAGAATGAGATTCCTCTTCCCACCTGACTGGATGTTGGAATCATGGAAGAGACACAATATTTTCCTTGTGATACACAGAGAAATTTTTTTTTAAACGCATCCACAAGTTAAAATAATGTGATGATATTTTTCCATGGTTGCCAAATCCAAACTGTTGTGAAAGCAACATTTATAAAGACCTATAAATGAAATGTCCTAGATTTTTGTCATTCATTTGGCCAAAGCAAGAGTTGCTGCGTTGCCATGCAAGTTTTGATTTTACTGTTGAGATGCAGTAAGCGAAGCCAAGACTTGTGAAGCATGCAATGAAAAATAATAATAATGAGGGGGTTTTTTTCTTTACACATTTTTACATCAGCAGCAAATCACAATATTAAGAACTGTGAATGTTAATGTTAAAATATTAGCATTCATATATACGGTATAAATTGCCAATTGGTCAATCAATTTTCAACATGAAAATTCCTGCATCAAAAGATAATGGAATTATTTAATCAGGCCACGGATTACTTGCTCGAGAACAAAGCATGACAGGACACTTCCGTAAACCCAACATTCTGAGCGTTTAGCAAACTGTGAAGCAACTAGGCAACTAAATTTCCTCCTATAACAATTTGGGCAGGTTTGTAGCCAATGGCAACGGGCATTGCGCTTCGGATGGGCGGGACTTTAAAACGATTGGTACCCAGTAGTGAATGATTTTGTTTGGTGGGAGGGCTATTTTCCGGAAGCTGACAGTCAGCTGATCTGTTTGTTGAAGCTCTCCACACAGGCAAGCATTGGGGACTTTACACCTTGTTCTGTGGATTGTTTACGCTGTTTTAGCAACGTATTTGTACTATTTCTCCGGAATGGACGAAACTAGCCCCCTAGTTTCCCCTCTCCAGGATTCCTCCGACCTCAGCTACTGCACTGCCGAGCCCACAAGTCCGCGGGGCGGTTTTGAGGGGACGCCGGGCACAGTGGTCCGGGTCCCGGCTGGCAGCCCCGGACGCAGCCGAGAGCGACAGCCGCTGCTTGACCGGGACAGAGGAAACTCTCCGCGCGACCACGACAGGAACGACTTCCCCGAAGATCCAGAGTTCAGAGAGATCATCCGAAAAGCAGAACGAGCCATTGAGGAGGGGATTTTCCCTGAAAGAATTTACCAAGGTTCCAGTGGCAGCTATTTCGTCAAAGATTCGCAGATGGTGAGAGTTTTTGATATTGTTGCATTGATTACTTCTAAGAAGGCCAATTGACATGTTGGGATTAACATAGTATTGGGATTACGATGTGTCATAGTTTTCGGGCCTTCTTTTGGATAAGGGTTTGATTACCTAGCAGTGGCAGAACGACTTGAAACATCAACCGAACTACCATGATGCAGCAACCTTCAGGCCCTGATTGATGTTGGTTGATATTCCCTTGATTTCATGTGATAACATTGTGGTCCTCCACGAATGTCCCAATCTAAGAAAAATATATCTATTTAAACGACGTAGCCTAATGTGTTTAATGTAAGACACCTGCAGCCGATTTAAGGAGGAAATAAGTCGGAATGCTAGACAGCAATAGAACAGAACAGAACTTTGAAAAAACGCTTTCGCTTTTAACATACCATTGTGTCACTCACCGTAAGACATCGGAATTCACACTGTAACCGTGTAATTTTATAATGTGACAGCGCTTAGTCGGTTTGTTATGCAACTGACAGTCCTGGCCACACCTGTTTTCAACTTTAATCACACTCGTTTAAAAGTGTTTTATACACAGTGAAAACCACCAAAATAGAATGAGGTCTGTAGCCCTAGTCATCGCCTTGGATGTAAGTAACATCGATGTAAACAAATAGTCTGCAGTTCTTGTAACGGTTAAGGGCCTAATACGTTCAGCTCGTGCAAAACCCTTTAGCAGACGCAAAACTAATGACACAACCAACGATGGGTGCAAAACAAATACCACGACCAATCATTGGTCTTGTCGGTTTTGCCTGTACTTAAAGGTCTTGCACATGCTAAAGGTCTTATTAAATCGGGCCCTAAATGTAATCTTATGTCGGCCCAGGTACTTGCAATTCTATTATAAATGCTCCTTGGCAGATTACAAGCAAGCCTTGATGATGTTTAAGTATGATGCTCTGATTGGGTTATGTAAATGAAGCACACCCGCCCTTACTGATGAGGTGCAACCTGGCTTCTCTGTGCCAAACACAGGTACAGCACTCCCTTACCTGTTACTGAACTCTGATCACTGCGACTCCACCTGAAGCCTGACCTGGAGAAGTGTGGCCTGAAGGGTGGCCAGGACACTGAGCACTCTCTGTGACTCCGCCCCCTGTGGCTGAGTGGCAGCCCCACCCACTGTGGATGTTAGTGGGACTGTGGCAGAATCTCCCTGGGCCCCTCACTAGAATGTGTCCCAGGTCTGAAACTCCGGTCCTAGAGGATGGCTGGCTTTGTGCAACCTTTTTGATCCGGCCAGTTATAATAAAGCTGCATTCATCCATGTGGATTCACTCCAGTATCAGACCGCAATAAAACGTTATCGAACCAAGGCCGTGTGCAGTCTACCACTTTATCAATGTAAATGTCAAATAAATGACTGGGACTGAGTGAATAATTAAGGGCAGGAGTTGGTGTGAAATCCCGAAATGGATCAGCCCTGGATGTGTTTTCTGCTGCCGTAGACATAGCTGAGGACTTGTGGATCTGTGAGGATTCGGTATGTGCGCTGGCAGCATTGCTCACATGCCTGTGAGAACTGCCACATACCTGCTGCGTTCCTTTTGTGGCTGCGACGCCCATAGCTGAACCTTTTTAGTCAGGCACATGGCAGGGGCTCCTATTAAAATGGCTGCCATGTGCCCGTGGTACAGGCACCTAGTCCAGAGGTGGCAAAGCCAGATCCTGCAGAACCGCAGGGTCCGCTGGGTTTTGTTGTTACTTGGCCACTTGCTTGATTAATTAATCGCCTCACTTGGTCTCTTGGGTCTAAAGTCGTTGTTGTATT
Source organism: Anguilla japonica (assembly GCA_025169545.1). NCBI lineage: Eukaryota > Metazoa > Chordata > Actinopteri > Anguilliformes > Anguillidae > Anguilla > Anguilla japonica. The sequence continues at coordinate 3,514,400 of CM045900.1, forward strand.
TGAGGTGAAAACAAAAACCGTCCGGCTCTGTGGCTTTCCAGGACCTGGGTTGGCCACCTCATTTGGCCTAGTCATTTTTGCACAGATCTCCTGATGCTGCTGCCACACCTGTGTTACATCATGTCCCCGTATGTAGATATCAATAAAGATTGCTGGAGTGTTTCTGCGTTGTTTATTTACGCTCTTTTAAGGCACCGAGGGGGTGAAAAATGTTACCTCCTTAGCGTTCATTACGAGGTAGAAAGGGACCGTGGGGGCGGTTCACAGTGCGGCCCTGTGGTCGATCGGGCTCGTGGAGCTTCAGAGCCGGTCATATGAGGGAACTTATGCTAATCTCATTGAGGTAATGGGTCTCAGACCGTTCCAATTCCACGCCGTTAGCCCTCCGCAGAATGCCCCCCTTGAGCCATAATGGCTGCTCTCTTTGATGAGCCGTAATGCCCCCCCCCCCCCCCCCCCCCCCCCGGGTCGCTGGTCACCTGGCAGGATGGGCTGCAGAGCGTGGCGAGGGCCTTCGCCAGACGCCAGCAGCGCTCCTGACGGTGGAGACTTCCTGTCAGCGGAGACTTCCTGTCCCCCCATCTCCCGCCTTCAGCGCTATCCTGGAATTATGAAATAGAAAGTGGAAATTAACGCTGTGCTTCAAAGTGATATAAAATGTCTGATTTGATCAAAAGACGGCTCCCTGGGTGATAAAGCCAGTTTGGCGAGAGTTTTTCCTCTACCTACACTGTAGATTCCCAGGGACGGTATTGATAGCGGCTGATCTTGTTTTCTTCTGTGTGGAAGTCAAATCAGCTCAAATTCCCTCGATGAGAATTGCGCAGATCTCCAGCGTAACTCTCCGTAATTTTGCTGGTTTTTTTTTTTTTTTTTTTTTGCGCCTCCTGCAGAAGATCATCGGGGTGTTCAAGCCCAAGAACGAGGAGCCGTACGGTCAGCTGAACCCCAAGTGGACCAAGTGGCTGCAGAAGCTGTGCTGCCCCTGCTGCTTCGGGCGGGACTGCCTGGTGCTGAACCAGGGCTACCTGTCCGAGGCCGGGGCCAGCCTGGTGGACCAGAAGCTGGAGCTCAACATCGTCCCCAGAACCAAGGTGAGCCCCGGGGTCCAGTGCTGCTCACTGTGTGCAACGTGGTGTCATTACTTACTCACTGACTGACTGACTGACTCACTCACTCACTCACTCACTCAGTGGCAATATGAGTAAGTGCATATTTACTGTGATCAGATATAATAAATATTATAAATAAATATTTAATTAGAGCAAATCTTATAAAATTAAAAGAAATAAAGTAATCTGAAGAGTATCCTACTCTCTCTCTCTTTCTCTCTCTCTCTCCCTCTCTCTCTCTTTCTCTCCCACACACTATTGCTCTTTCTGTCTCTCTCTCTTTTTCTCCCACACATTGTCTGTCGCTCTCTCTGTCTCTCACTCTCTTTCTCTCCCACTCACTGTCTCTCTCTCCCGCTCACTGTCTGTCACTCTTGACTTTCTCTCTCTCCCTCGCTTTCTCTCCCGCTCACTGTCTCTTTCTCTCTCTCTCTGTCTCTCTCTCTCAGGTTGTGTATCTGTCCAGTGAAACGTTTAACTACAGCGCCATCGACCGGGTGAAGTCTCGGGGCAAGAGGCTGGCCCTGGAGAAGGTGCCCAAAGTGGGCCAGTGTTTCCACCGGATAGGGCTTCCGCCCAAAGTAGGTCCCCCTGACGTGCCCCTCACCAAACCCCCCCCTCACAGTAAACAGGGTGGAGAAAGGCAAGCAGGAGAAAGGGGGTTAAGAGGGTAAAGGAGCTGTCTCACTGTTGTAGCCATCTGTCCTGTCAAGTGGAGTTTTTCCCCAGAATTCACAAGCGACTCGCTCTGCTTTAGAGAGAGAGCTCTGACAATAATTCAGTGCTTTTGTTGGGTTCAGCAGTGATTATCTTGAGGGGAGATGGATTTTCATGATCAAAAATGTAATCATTATACAATGTTCAAAAACGAGATGAAGGGAAAATTGTGGATGATTTGCACCAGCAAATTCATTATTTTAATAAAAAAGTTGAAACATTTATCTCAGATAATGAGTTATTGTGCCTCACAAGCAAGTTTTTTCCAGAAAAAATCCTTCATCGGGTTTCAGTGAGTTCTGACAAATGGCACTCAGTAAAGTGTAGTGAGTCTAATTATCAGCAGCAGTAAGCAATATTAAACATATCAGCACTGTCCTTAATGTGTGGATCTACACTGTTTTTTTTTTTTAGAGAAATACAAGAATCTGGTGTTTTAACAAGGATTCTTCTGTAAAATAGGTCGTTCATCTGGCTGTTTGTCCCTGTTGGTCTAGGTGGGGTCGTTCCAGCTGTTTGTCGAAGGGTACAAGGACGCGGACTTCTGGCTGCGCAGATTTGAGGCGGAGCCCCTGCCCGAAAACACCAACAGGCAGCTGCAGCTGCAGTTCGAGAGACTCGTGGTGCTGGATTACATCATCAGAAACACAGGTGAGCTTGTGGGCGCCCTCCGGTGGCACGGAGAACAAACTGTGCTTCGAAGGAGAATTTGAGCTACGTTTAAAAATGTTTTAATTTTAAGAAAGTCTTTCTGTCCTGCAGATCGAGGGAATGACAACTGGTTGTTAAAATACGACTGTCCAATGGATGCTGGGGAGGCAAGGGTGAGTTGATGTCGACGGCTGGCGCTAGGGCTGAAAATGCTCGAGATCCTTTTTGGGGTCAACCACATTTGAGTGTGGTTAGCATTGGATCAAAACTTGCCTTGGAGCAGGATTTACACCAAATACAACCGCATGTAAAATGTAAAACCGCAGTCCTCCATGATCCAGTCTCAGGACAGACAGTAACTCTGTGTAACTCCTGCATCTCCTCTTCCTTTGGCAGGACACTGACTGGGTGATGGTGAAGGAGCCCATTATCAAGCTAGCAGCCATAGATAACGGTTTAGCTTTCCCCCTGAAGCACCCGGACTCCTGGAGAGCTTGTGAGTACACTTCCCTTCAGTGAATTCCCAAAATTCCCAAAGTTGCCAAGTCAGAATAGGGGTGGGCAGAAGTATTCACAGCCATGGGACGATGTCTGATTGGTTGTCTCTTGTTCTCACCCACAGATCCATTCTATTGGGCCTGGCTGGCTCAGGCCAAAGTGCCCTTCTCTCAGGAAATCAAGGACCTCGTCTTGCCCAAATTCTCGGACCCCAACTTCATCAAGGACCTGGAGGAAGACCTCTACGAGCTGTTCAAGGTGATTACCTAGTTAAGGAAAGGCACCAGGTTTTATTTTCAAAGGTCCTGCAGGTAGGGGCAGGAGCATGAGGTTTCATGAACCCAAAAAGGGTTGTTTGCTAGGAGTGGCACAGATTTAAACCACAACACTGTCTTGTGCTGTAAGACAGCAAAATCTTTTGGCTCAAGCAAGTCAGTGATTGATGTTTCATTGTAGCCCCACCCATTATGGGGTTTGCGAAGCCTCACTGTTTCATCACAAATACCTGAAATAGTAAAAATACTTTGAAGTGAAGCTCGGGGAGAGTCAACTCGTGTGTTGAAAGCAGTGATGAAGGTAAATGATAATAACTATAAAATGGCTTTCCAAGTTCTCAGAGTTACTCAGCTGTTTGTTTTGTCTCACATCCAAATGGGTGTGCAGGTCCAAGATCAGGCTAATCAGGATTGGGATAATTATTAAATACCAATAATCATTATTAACTAGATAAACCTTACATGTACATGTATGTGTGTGCATTTGTGTTCCCCTTTCAGAAAGATCCTGGTTTTGACAGAGGCCAGTTCCACAGACAGATCTCTGTGATGAGAGGGCAGGTGAGCAGGGAAGCGTGTGTGTGTGTGTGTGTGTGTGTGCGTGCGTTTCGTGTGTGTGCTGTGGTGCCTCAGCTGTGTTCCTGTCTGACGCTGAGGCTGATTGTTGATTGTGCCTCAGCTGTGTTCCTGTCCTGACACTGAGGCTGATTGTTGATTGTGCCCCAGCCGTGTTCCTGTCTGACGCTGAGGCTGATTGTGTTGTGCATGTCTGTTCCTGACGCTGAGGCTGATTGTTGATTGTGCCTCAGCTGTTCCTGACGCTGAGGCTTCCTGTTGTTCCTGACATGCTGTGGCTGATTGTGCCCCAGTCGTGTTCCTGTTCCTGATGCTGAGGCTGATTGTTGATTGTGCCCCAGCCGTGTTCCTGTCTGACGCTGAGGCTGATTGTTGATTGTGCCCCAGTCGTGTTCCTGTCTGAGTCTGACGCTGAGGCTGATTTGCGGCCGTTTCAGATCCTGAACCTGAGCCAGGCGCTGAAGGAGGGGAATTCTCCGCTGCAGCTGGTGCAGATGCCGCCGGTGACCGTGGAGTCGGCGAGGGCCCCCCAGCGCGCCAGCAGCGAGTCGTACACGCAGAGCTTCCAGAGCCGGCGCCCCTTCTTCTCCTGGTGGTAGAGCCGCGAGGTGCAGCGAGGGGTCGGGTACAAGCGTACCGCAGGCTGGAACGCACTCAAACGGGGAGTTTTCGGGCGCCGGAATGGTGAAAACGTGCGGCGGGGTTGGATGAAGAGAGGGGCGGCGGGAGCGCAGGGCCAACCCTCCCTCATTTTTTTGGTGCCTTCTGCTTTCTGAAGGGCTAAGGGGCAGGGTGATACCCAAGTATGGCTTCTGATTGGCTGCCCATCTCACACTCCCAGTCACTGCCCCTCCCCCTTTCCCCACAATACACACACTTCTTGTCATTTTTCCCTGTGATTGACAGGGCCTGTTTACATTCCTGGTGGCGTCCCCCCTCCCCCCTGTTACCATGCAAACAAATGTTTATGGAATGGACCGTACCAATGTAGCCGGGAATGGGCAGGGGGGGTCTGTCTTCCCCCACATACTTCCTGAGAGGAGAAGTGAAGATTGGGACCAGCGATTTGGGGAGCTCCAACCCTCTCATTTGAGAGCCTTCGTCATTTGACAGGACAGGACCTGATAGGCTGAAAGCTTGAACTGAGAGACAACAACCCCCCCAGAAACCCCCCTACCCCCCCTCCGCTTTTTGGTACAGTGCTTGCAGTAGCTCTGCCCCTTTGGCTCCCATCGTGCTGATGTAACACAGTCACGGTTTCCTGTTGGCGCTTTTGAAACTGTACCACTTTTCACCACGTTCGCCATTTTGTGTCCCCTGCCCGGCGACTCTGATTGGCTCGTGGACTGTCGACGTACACTGTGACGTTCCTGTTCACACGGGAGAGATGGAAGCCACACACCCATTTAAACACAGAAGGTGTTGGGCCAGAGCTGTACGTCTGAGAAACTCAAAATCCACCCTGTGAGAAATGAACTGGTGTGGGATTAGAGTATGGGTTTATTCGGCTCTGTTTTAAACGTGTATGCGTGTTCACGCGAGTGTGCCTGTGTGTGTGAGCATGTGTGTGTGTATATATGCCTGCATGTGTATGTATAAATGCATATATATATTCATAGATGTATAAAATACATGTACATACATAGACACAGGTGCAGACATATATATATTCACATGCACACTCACAAGCATGTGCAAATAACATATGAATATGTATATAAACATATATATGTATATATATAAATAATGTAATGAATATAATAATATCGTGCACACACATCCACATGCACACGTATAAATTGTAATATAGCGTAACAGATTTATTTGAAGCAAAAGCCATTCTGAGAGAACTGAACAGGAGTGGAGACCATAGAATGTTGCAGGTAAAGCTGAGTCACTCTGTACTTTTGATTTTGAAATAAAAGTAAGGTTTTGGCAGTGAAGAGTCTGAAGACCAGGCTCCTCTCCATATAAGCATCGGCATGTCCAAAAAAATTAAAATGGGAAAGGCAAGGTTCTGTGGGCTGCCCTGAGGAGGTGAAATCCCAGGAGTGCTTTTATAAACCTGCCTTTTGCTCTGTCTGCTCGCTCTGTCCAACCTGAGCCTTCCTGGGGTTTCCTTTTAAAGTTTCGTTTCTGTCGCTTTCCTGAATCTCAGGCTCCGGTAACGAGAGGAATGTTCATCGTTAGGTTTACCTCAGTTTCAGAATGTTGCCCTAGATGCAATTTGAGGTGGTTGTATTTGGGGTGTTGCTGAGTGGGTGGCTCTTTTTCTGCATGCCTTTGCATTTCCGGTCTCATCCTCAAGGGGGCTCCTCTGCTGGTGTCTCTCTTCAGCACAGTAAGGGCAGTAACCATCTCCCATTCAGGGTGTTCTCAATCTCCCTAATCAAGGTCTGAACGGAAGAGCATGATTGGTTCAGTAGCTGAATTGTGTGTTTTATGCTAGGCTAAAAGCAGGGCCTGCCCCCGTGCCCACTGTAACTAAAACTGTGCACCCCTGGCCTGTGTGCTTTAAAGCACTTCTGTAAAATAAACTGGTGGTTTACGCTTTGTAAACAGGCACATAATTAGCCATGCAGATTATCATGTTGCAGCTGTTCAAACTGCAAAGTGTTTGTAATTTAATTCAGCGGTCTCTTATCCACAGTGACCGACAGTTTCATCTTGGGAGATGGTGCTGGTGCGGGACAATTTTAAACAGGAGAGTTATGTGTGGATGGGTTTTAATGTCTTGTACAGATTCGAAGTGCACCCTTCCGAGCTCATTTGCAGCTCATTCTGTTGAATGATTTGGCAGTCTTTAAGGCTAGGGGGCGCTGAGGAGTTAACACGCTTGAGTATCTTTGCAAACTGTCCTTCAGTCTGCATGTGCTGGACCTTACCTGGACAGCCAAGAGAACTGTGGCTGAATTTGTGCTTGGTCAAGAAGCCTGGACTAGTCCATGGGAGAAGTGGGGAGGGTGTCTGAAAAGAGGGCATTTCTCACTGTCTCCCCTGTTTCTTCAGTTTGTTTCATGAAATGGATTTTCTTTCTGATTAGTATGTACTGCTGCAACTACCAAACTGACCTAAAATGTATTGTTCTGACAATGCACTGTATAATTTGTATGTAATGTATTTTAAAAAAGGAAATACAACTACATATTTACTGTACTACACTATTAAAATGTCTCCTCATTTTTTATATTTAATATGATTTTTTATAGACTATTTACATCATAAATTGCCATTCATTGGAAGAATCAAAGACAAAAATAGAATATTGTATAGAACAAGAGACATTTGTATTTATTTAATATGACTCACAATTCCAGGGCTATGTAGAATTAGCCCCTTCTTGGCCAGTTTGTTCTCAGACAGTCCGTTGCCTGGTAGCGCTTGCTGTTGGTGAGCGTAGCTTTCTAATTATTTTGAACTTTGAAATTCGCCAGGAAGGAGGCCTTTGACGGCAGTTATAATTTCCGTCTTTTACGGTAGAATCTTTCCGAACCTCGCTGATTATATTTTGTGGTCGGGAATGCTTCAGCTAGTTGCCGAACTATCCTCAGCCGCGGCGGGGCAAGTGACACATCGATTCCACTTAATTTCGCATTTAATTTCGTCTCTGCGCGGAAACCCAGAATCTGCACATTTATAATGCCCGTGACGCAGAGAGCTGTCTGTGTCCTGCTGGTTCCCTGGTAACCCCGAGGCGTTCCGAAGCTGAATAGAATGTAAGTGGGCTGCCAGATGTTCTGGGCTGCAGTTTCTTGGCTTTCCACAAGAGGGTGCTGTGGACTGGGAAATACGGAGAAGGGTGCGTAACAGGCACCCTTCCTGATCCTGCTGTGAGGAGAACACAGCAGGACTTTATTGGGACTGTCTGTGCCGTACTTCAGTTCTGGGACATCATGCTGATATTACACTACCTTGGAAAGATGTAAGTCCAGTGATGCGTTTTATACAGGGCACAGAAATTACAATTTATATTATTAATTATTGAAAATTATTACAAATAAATTCCAAAACAGAATTACTGCTTGTTTTTTTAGAATGAGCAAAACCATTAACTTCATAGCATAGCTTTGTTATAAATGTAATTTGTTTTTCTACTTTTTAACCAGTTTAATGCAAAGCAAATACTGTTTTATCTGTCTTTCAAATTTATAACATTTAAGACACATCTACAAGTTTTGTGTCTTTTTTCTCAGCCTTTGCTAAATTTTCTGAATCTGTTCTCTAAAATGGGGAAAGGAGAGGCATTATTAACCAAGTGACATCATTGCTGGGGTGGGACCTTACATTATTATATTCTATGAGAATAGTTACATTAGAAATTAAATGACCAATACATTACTGTTAAAGTGAGGACCACAAGTTAAATTATATTCTGGGTGGAGTTCTTTAAAGTCATTCCCATATGGAAGAAATCACACAGCCACTTGGTGTGATGAAATGCAATCCATGTTGTTTACCTGTGTTTACTGTGATCCCAGGCTGTTCCTTTGGCAGAATTTCAGTTTTTTTTTTCCTTTCCAAAACACAGAATATCAACACAAGCGATCTTGTGATTCTGAAGCAATCCGTTAACCACACGACCAGTTTCATGTCCTTGACAATGTGTTCTAAAAACGCGGCAGCTTACAGGATGGGGTTCTCCTGTATCCTCTGAATTGCTGTGACACAAACCAGCATACACAGTGGACCTCCAGAACCAACCCCGGGGGACTGTATCATGAAGCAGGATTGCTAAATCACTGAGTAAAAAAACCCAGAACCCTCCCAAATCTGGAGCATGGACTGAAGTAAAAAGAGCTGTTCCGGGTTGTATTTGGTGCAGTTACAGTTACCCAGCTAACTCAGTAACCATGCTTCGCGATACAGGCCCCAGATCTACAGGAGAACCAAATGAGAAAAGTTCACCATTGATAAGTGCTTTATTGACCCTTTAGCCCTCAAGTGGTATAACTGCGGCAATGCTGTCCAACTGCAAAATCTACCGAGAATCTCACTTTAATTGCTATTGAATTGCTACTTCATTAACATTTCTTAGATAGATAAATTAAGAATTGTAGGCTGTTGTGCACCGATGAAACTTTTTCAGAGAAATAAGTCCAGTAGATTAAAACTAAAATAGGCCATAGGTTTTGTCCTGTGTCAAATGTATAGTCCAGGCTCCTTTGATTAAAGTACACAGTGTATCCTTCAGCAGTGGGATACCGAAGTAATGCTTTTGAAATTTCATCTGCTCAGTTTCAAAATGTCCTGCCATAAACGTATTGAAAGGATTGTGACCCTGTCAATGACAAGCTTTTCAAAGTATGAATCACCCTCAAGCAGTACGATTCAGTTTACGAGTATGGTCACAGTGCAGTTAGGCCATCGATAAACAGTCAGCTCTATTGAAACCAAAAGGACCTCCTTGTATATCCAGGAGAAATCCAAAGGACATCCCAGGCGAGAGAGTGGCCTGGAATTCACTTTGGATTTTTGCAGGATGTTCATGTCATCCCTCTTTCCTATGAACACCTGTCACTGGCACATTTCTTTGAAGCCGTAAAGAGCATTGCTCTTTTTCCTCTTCAAATCTAGTTGAATGTTCGGCTTGCCAAACTGTCAGTGAAAACACGCCGGACCCCGTGCCAAATCTTAACCGAGGGACAATCTGCACGTAGCGCATTCTGCAAATATCTGTTAATTCCAATGATGACTCCCGGAAGACGCCAGCTGCGTATCTACTATGTATGTACTGTCAAAGACAAAAGCCTTGGCCATCTCAGCTTTAGACATAACAAGCTGATAAGAGCTGGACCATCCTCTCTGGAACACTCTAGATTCCAGTTTTCCCTGCTGTGTCCAAACTCATTGGAAACATAACTCCTGAAGAAAGAGAATCACTGTTCCAGAGAAATGTTTTTTTTTTTGCGTAGGCTACGAAACGCTTGCAGATTTTTGAAAGAGATGAGGATTGTATTTGGTGGGAGAAACTCTGGGGTTCAGAGGGACTGTATTTGCTGAGAGAAGCTCTGGGATTCAGAGGGACTGTATTTGGCAAGAGAAGCTGTGGGACTCAGAGGGTCTGTATTTGGCAAGAGAAGCTCTGGGGTTCAGAGAGGGACTGTATTTTGGTGAGAGAAGCTCTTGGTTTGAGAGAGGGACAATATTTTGGTGAGAGAAGCTCTTGGTTTCAGAGAGGGACTGTATTTTGGTGAGAGAAGCTCTTGGTTTCAGAGAGGGACTGTATTTTGGTGAGAGAAGCTCTTGGTTTCAGAGAGGGACTGTATTTTGGTGAGAGAAGCTCTGGGGTTCAGAGAGGGACTGTATTGGGCGAGAGAAGCTGTGTGATATTCAGCGATGTGCTGTGATGACTCTGAAAGTTCGCACGAGGCCGCGTGATGGGAAAGCACGGGACGTCCGTAAGGCCGCTCGAGTCTCAGAGGGCCGCCATTCCAAAACATCGAGGGTCACACCGAGGAGACGTTTGGGAGGCGTCACAAAACCGCCATTTTCACACCCGGCTGCTTTCCTGCGGTCACAGGCTGAGGAACATTCCCAGAGTTCAATGAGTCCGCCGGCTTCGCCAACGTAGCACACAGGGACTGTTTGTTTAGTTTTTTTTCCCTAAAGAAGGACACTTTGGAAAGTGAAGTCAATATTCACACATTTTAGTTTCAATCATTTATTGGAATTACTCTAATATTATAATTTAAGAGGCTCTAGTTTTCTATAAATAATTATGTAAGTTAAAACCAATGGTCAAGCCAATGATTTCATAAGAACACTCCTTTTTCTACATTGGCTTGTCTAAATCTGACATCTGATAGCAAAAACATTTTTGTACCCAGTTCAACATAAACTACTTCTAGAATTGTTAATAAATGAATCTGTCAGTTAGTGAGGAAATGCATAAGAAAATGTTCCACTGTCCCGTCTGTCACCATCAGTCCTGGTGGAGGTGGAGCCCTAGATGCCATAGACACACCAGATACTCAACTCTGTACTCTTAACATGGAATCTTCAGTCTCCTTTCTGTTCAACTGATTCCCAACACATTAAAATTGGTTTTAAAAATAAATGAAGGGGTGTGATGGACAACACAATGGACAACAGACTATTGGAAGCACAGTAAACACCTGGAACCGACCAGAGCCTCCCGTACCTAAGTGAGTGGGAGAACTGAAGGGATGTAGGAACAGTCTGGTTAGTTTGTAGAATCTGCTAGGCCAGGGGGTGCACTGTCCCGTCAGTGTAAGATTCGGTGGAGGTAGCGTTCCGAGTTCCTCTCCCCTCCCTGTTTCCGTGACCCAGCCCCGCCCCACAGACGCCCCTTGGGCGTGGCCTGGAGCCGCTCCGAATCGGCGGGGCTGTTCGAGGTCGCCATTTCCCCCTGGCTCTCCGCTGCCCCCTGTAGGTCTGTTCTATCCTCTGTTTCGCTCTCCACAATGCTGTCTTCATTTGGGCTGCTCAACACACCCTCATTTATCCTAAAGACACGGAAATGACAAAAAAAAAAGGATTTAATTCCGCATTCCTCACGAATCAGCATTAGCATGGACTGGCAAAAATAATGCACAAGCGGACTGCAGGTTCTGCCTGTGCCTGAGACTCCTGCTACACTGTCCAGAAAGGTACTTCACCTGCCGTGTGTCAGTAAATATACACCTGTAAAAGTTAATATGTTGCTCTCGTGCTACTCTACAGTATTACAGTAGCACAGCATTACAGTACAGTTTGATCAAAGTGGGGTGCCTGCTGGGGGGCCATTTTCAAATAGAGTACAATCGCTAGTAAACCACTGCAGGGAAGTGATAAACTGGGGTGCACTGGCATGTCCTGGGCTTTTCCTGTTGTTGTGATGCTGAAGGAGGTGGGGCCTGCCTAAACTGAGGAGTTATAAAAAAAAACTGCTAACAATGACTTAATTTCCCATCAGCCCCCATCACCAAATTCTGATATGTCTTGCCAGGTTGGACTTCTGCCCCTTCTCCCTTACCCTATTGGTGGGATGCTGAAGGGGGCGAAGTCTCTCACCTGAGATGTCCGAACTCAGCGAGCCACGCGGGGCCAGGGGCCTCCCCGGCGACCTCAGCTCGCAGCCTGCTCCGCCTCCTCTGCGTCCGCAGGCCAATCAGGGCCTGTGCCAGCTTGGCCGCGTTGCCCTGCCCCCACACCAGCTCCGCCCGCCGCTCGGCATGCTGGTCCCCCGCCGTGCGGAACAGCCCCCGCAGCTGCTGCAGGCTCACGCCCCGGAAGATGTGGGAGGAGCCGGATTTCCGGCCGCGGCGTTCCGCCAGGGGCCACGTCTGGGACGGACCCGCCGCGGAGGACGGCGGGGGCGCGGCTGGAGCCTCCATCTTGCCCAGGGGGGGTGTTTTCAGCACCTTCACCACGGGACCCACCCCTGGGGCCTGCAAGTGTAAGCTTGCCAGTCACTATACCTACACGGTACCTATCATGGGTCTAAGCAATGTCACTGAACTCAGGTCAGTGACTGACACTGTAGCCAATCACTGAACATTAATGGTCTAAACACTATCCACTGAACTCAGGTCAATGTTTGAAACTGTATCCAATCACTGAATATTATTGGTCTAAGCACTGTGACTACGCTCAGGTCAATAATTGACACTGTAGCCCAATCACTGAACATCACTGGTCTGAGCACAGTCACTGAACTCAAAGGTCAAAGGTGACCGTGGGTCTCTGTCCTCTTGCTATCCCCTGATTAGAGGTGATCACACCGCTGCTCGGTCTTCTGCGTGGGCTCCATTAGGAGAGACGGCCACAGGAACCAATGAACACGAGGTGCCGGTTTCTGACATGACTATTTAAGACTAAATACAGGAAAGAGGAAGTGAAACAGGAATTCAAACCCCACCACTGTCCAGATGCTTGTGAATAAGGGTCCGTCTGCTTTTTCCCACACACACACGAGAGAACACACACAGTCAGGTCTTAATAAACATAAAATGGCCGAAGCACTGTACACTGCTCTTTAATCCTTATTCAAATAATGGCGCAGTGTTCCAATGAAGGAAAACATAACATTGGCACCGAGGGAAAAACGGTATGGTTGAAATTTCCTTGTGGTTGATACTGCCTTGCTTCCCTCTACTAAAGGTTTTCCACCTGCTCTCTGTGGTTAATTCTCACTATAAGGCAATATGTTTTATGCCTGGCTGTCCTCACCTCTCAGCTTTTTAAGACTTTCTTTTATACTCAGTGGACATTCAGAGGGTTTTAACACACTTCCCTTTATACAATTAAGCCCTTTGACAACGTACCCTAATATTCCAGACAATTTACACGATTTCAAATGTCACCATGGCCCTAAAAGATCTATCCTTAATTTCTCAGATAAAAGCAGAAGTTCATCAAAAAAAGTAGTGTTAAGATTACCTGAACACATTTATCCTGGAAACACGTTGACATACGTTCTGTTCATTCTTCTGAATACACACTGTTAGAAAACTAGAAGTACTACACCAAGAAAACTGCACATTTTGTAATGAAGCAAATGCTATGTGAATAAATAACAACTGGCACGATCAATACCACAGTAATACGATGTCTGTCCGGACAAAGCAGTAACTTAAACATTGTGAGCATGGTTTCTGTATCTATTTGGGGATACCCGTATTGCAAAAGCAGTCGGTATAAATGCTAGACAAGATGCGCGTTTCGCTTGTTGCGTTCAGTTGAAGGCTATCCACTGACAATGACTCACAGAAGATGTCTAATTAGCGATACTGATGAGTCACATCGGTGGCTAAGATGAACAGTCAAAAAACAACGTGGTGTTCATTCAAATGTCAAGTTCAGACACATCCTTTAGTTATGGAAAATAACTCCCATAAATAGCATACATTTTCTTACCCTCTGCGAAGACGGTCGACGCTCTCTCAGTATTTCAAATTGTGCATCACAACATGATTAGTTGCCGTTGTCACTATGTATCAGCAGGGTACACCGGAGCCCTGAGAGACTTTGTGCCAACCTCTTTCAAACGGCCGAAGAACGTGATTCTTGCAGCGGCGATGCAATCTTGCCGCACGTCAGTGGCCATTCAGAGGTCGTGTCTAAAGAGTTGTCTCCACTCCTAAGGCGGGGCGCCGCCTTTTCTGGCCAATGAGGCCATTCGGAGGCGTGGTTAGTTGACCGCGCCTTCCCGGCCACATATTTTGTCAAGACGTAATCCATTGACGTCAATGCCCGGGCCCTATGCGGACTGTGATGGATTTGTTAAATGAGCGAGAGAAACGGGGTTTAGCTGACTCTGTTCGTCCATACGTGATGATTTGCATAACACAGCATTACATCAGCAAGTGTCACGTCAGAGGACACACGGGATCGCAGCATGTGCATGTTCACTCATTACTGTTGGGTTCAGACTCAGGTTGCTGAAAATGAACTGAACTTCATCTCATACTTGAGTTAGAATAAACCTTTTATCTTAGAGTGGTGCCATCAGTGCAGCTACACGACACTACTTTTGGAGTACGCCGCTTTGAATTTTTTGTACAAACTGCAATGATTGAAGCCCTGTGAGAAGATACTGAAATATTTAAGTGATACGGTACATTAATAGTTCTGAAGTATAACCAGAACCGGTTCTAACTGGATCAAGGACATTTTCCAGAATAAGGGTCCTCAGACTTTAGTGGTGGGGCAGTTGCTGGGCATCAGAGCTTTGCTCCAACCTTAATTTCAGTTCTCCAAGTGTAACAAGCCATCGCGCTCAGCGGTCAGAGAATTGCAGCTGCGATAAGAAAATGTTATGCTACGAAGAATTAAAGGCTTACTACTGCACTGCATGTACAAACAGTAATCCAAATTATACATGCAGAAAATGTGCTCTCCAATGGGAGTGTCAACTTTCTCTTATTTTAGTAGATATTTCGCAAAAAAAACTTTATATCTCATGCATGTTTCAGCAGGCATATGCACAGAGAGATACCAGCACATGCTGAGACACCATACGCACCCCCTGCCCTGATCCCCCCCCCACCCCCCCACTTCTCTCCACAATGCTGCCAGGCCTAGCTGTTGAACATAAGCCATCTGTGGAAAGGGAAGAGTTCAAAGAAAAATACACGAGGCAGTGTGCCAAAACGTGCATTCTGCTCAGATACATTCCAGGACTAAATTATTAAAGCACTGAAAACTGAAAAGATGTTTTCAATAACACTAATTGGCCGAGAGAAGAGATTCACTGGAATGAAAACCAGGACGCATAACGAAGTCCCAACAGAGGTCTCTCCCTCTCTTTTTGAGAAGCCCTGCTCCAGATTACTCTGAAGGAGGTCCATGAACATCTGGAGCTATGGTCTCGTTAAAGTGACCAAACTGGGTATAAAACACAACCTCACGCTGCCTGTGGATGTGAATTCTGCCCTGAAAATAAGCAGGAAATAGCATTGTATAGTTTACAACAAGCTTGTGAGTTTACAGGTCTTAAAGCTAGTGTTCATTATAATTAATTAGTAATACATTGCTATGATTTAAAAAAAAAAAAAAGAGTGCTCAGAACAACCCAAAAGTGAGCAACTGGTGAATGTTTAAAAAAAGACAAGATATTTGCATATTGGCAATATCTTACAAATGATGTAAGACACAAATGACACTTTTGGGAAAAAATTTAGAAGCAGTGGATGATTTATCATATTCATTAATGCATTAGTAGCATTTAAAACGTATTAATTGCGCTTGGATTTAAAGAATACTCTCTGTATGATTCCCTGTGCAACAATAGGGATATGTCATTTATTGAGCCACAATTCGAACCCTTTAAGGTGTAAGATTACAAATATGTGATTAGAATATTCTTAACTAAACATTCTAATGCTGATGTAACAATCACTGCTTGTAACTGAAAGCAATGCAGTTTTATAACACCAATTTAAAATTACAAAAGAAAAAAACATTCCAAAAAACCTACTCTTCAAAGGTTTTTTAAAAATATACAGTATATAAAATACACAGCATTAAATGAAATACTATAACAAAATGACAGTATGCCCAAGTCTACTCTAACATTTTAGGACAATGAGCTCAGTTGCATAAGCAGCAATAGATATTTCTATTGTTTCAGTGTTTCGTGTAATGTGAAAAAAAAAATCTTTGTTTCTCATTACATGACCGCCTGGATCCATTTAAGGACATTTCTGTGCGATCAGTATTGACTGCTTTAGCTTGTCAGCGCTCACTGCATTTCAAAGGACATCCGCTGCACAGTCAAGCCTTTAAAGACCTTATATAACTAACTGACCTTATATATGGTGGGTGACTTTGCATGAAAGTCATTTGCTGTATTTCATTGTGTTAGATATGGCAGCTGATTGCTGTTTGTACTGTATTCCCCCCACTTATTGTGGGGGGCACTGCTCTTGTAGTGACCGGCAGCAGGTGTAGCAAATTTCCCTCTGGGGACAATAAAAGTATTGATTGATTGATTGATTGATTGTATTCTGCGTTATTTAGCTAACCCTGGACAAGCTCCCTTCTATTACACCTATAACATGGTATAAAATAAGTTGAATAAAAATGGCCAAAACTTATTTGTTAGTACTACATGCCATATATAAGTTAAAATAATATGCAAAAAAATATACTTTTGTTCAAGCCTTTTAATGAATTTTGTAAACAAAAAGCAGAAATATAGACTTACATTTACAATTACTGTATTAGAATGGCAATCCAAATGGCATATTCTTAACATTTTAAAAATATGCTCTTCTATACTTTGTATACTGAATTTACTTTGACAGAAAATGTAAAAGTGTCTTTTCACTTGTTTACTGAAAACCAACATAAATAAGTCCAGTGTTTGACTTTGCTGCAATTCTGTGTGTGTGTGTGCGTGCGTGCGTGTGAGAGAGAGAGAGAGAGAGCAAGAGAGAGACACACATACATCCTAA
Source organism: Anguilla japonica (assembly GCA_025169545.1). Classification (NCBI taxonomy): domain Eukaryota; kingdom Metazoa; phylum Chordata; class Actinopteri; order Anguilliformes; family Anguillidae; genus Anguilla; species Anguilla japonica. The sequence continues at coordinate 3,531,128 of CM045900.1, forward strand.
CTGTACTGCATTTATTAGAATATACATAAAGTACTGCAAATTTCATTAAAAAAAAAAAATGCTTGTATTATGAAGCTTCAGATTGAAAAGCACATTCCTTTACTGTTTGCACGAAACAATAACGCATAAAAGTGGAAACATCTAATAAAACACTAAAACACATGCCGCATATTTCAGGTTATATTTAACATGACGATCCCGAGAATTTTGGATGATACGTCTCACTCGTGTGCTCACACACCATGATCTTTTTCCTAAGGGAGGCATCGTATTTACAGAATAGAGGGGCTTCACCTTGATTTAGCTCATGATTTTATAGGCACTTATACTCCAGATATTATGGGATTCTTGGGCACCCAAACAAGGGTGTGGTGGTGGGGGAGGGGGGGGGGGGGGGGGGGGGGGGGGGGGGGGGGTAGTGGCGTGATTAAGTGAAGAGTGTTCAGGCTGGCTGGATGTGACCTGGGGCTGCCAGACATGGTGCTGGCATGCACGCTCTCCCAGGCTAAGCTTACCTTACAGGCATTTGGCAGACGCTCTTATCCACCAGAGCGACTCACACAACCTCTTTTCACATTGCATCCATTCATACAGCTGCATATACACTGAAGCAGTGCAGGTTAAGTACCTTTTGCTCAAGGGGTACAACAGCAGTGTCCTAAACTGGGAATTGGACAAAGGCCAGTTCCTCACCCCATTATATTACACAGCCGCCCCGGTTCAAGTACGAAGGTCTGAACTCGATTTAGGCGTGAAGAGCACCGCCTCCAGCAGCTGAACAGTTCCTCTCTTCTCATGAGAAATGCCCCACCTCACACCCAAAAATGCTTTCGGGCGTTGCGGAGAAGCTTATTATTATTATTATTATTATTATTATTATTATTATTAATAATAATAATAATAATAATTACATTTATATAGCACTTTTCCAAATGCTCAAAGTGCTTTACAGTGAAGGGGAACTCACCTCACCCACCACCAATGTGTAGCACCCACCTGGGTGATGCACGGCAGCCATTTTGCGCCAGAACGCTCACCACACATTAGCGAAGGTGGAGAGGGAGAGAACATTTATTTAAGCTTGCCATGCTTATGAAGACGTAAGAACAAATGTGCGCTCGATGTGCATAGACGGTTGAGAATAGTTTGGCAGGGAGAATGAGCTGGTTGTCTCAGTATTCCCCACCACTGCCACCACATTGCAGAGAGCTTTTTGTCAGAAGAAACTCGATTCCTTCATGTTTTACAGCGGTAAAACACGGTAAATCATTCCTGCCTCACTCCTGTCTCTGCAAGGTTTAAAGAAGAAGAAAAAAATCAGAACTTTCCTTGTGAAGTTATGCTGTAGACAGAGTGCTCACAGGAGTTTTTACAGGATGGACCAAACTGGGATCAGTTCTTAACATCTGAAAGTTTTTACAGATAAGAATGAAGTTTAACGGTGTGCAGACAGACTAGTCTAACAGTATACGTGGTCGTTGAAGAGCTACATTTTTACACACATGCGTGCGTAGGCACACACTCACACACACACACACACACACACACACACAGATGCAGCCTTGCCAGACTGTGATGGAGGAGGGGGGAAGGCTTTAAATTTCAGGCCGGCCCCCGTCCTCCCCGCCTCGCACACCCACCCACTGGAAGAAAAATAAGGGAGGGAGGAAGAGAGGCTGCAGACCCAGTCAGACTCAGAGGAAGCGGAAGACACAAAACGGAGAAGACCGATTTCAAAACCTCGAGGCTGCAAAAAAAAAAAAAACTCCAAAAAACTACTCCGGCTGTCTCTGTCCCACTTGCCTAAGCGCTCCTTCTTTTTGTCTCCTCCTCTTACCCTCTTCCTTTTCAGCTCTAAAAAAAAAACCCAAAAAAAACCTGGGTCACCCCCCTTCCCCAGGAGAGGGGATCCCAGCCAGCCAGTTGCCGTGGAGATGCCCCCCCAGCCGCAGGCGAGGAAGAGCGTGGCGGAGATCCTCAGGAGTCCTTACGGGGTCCTGCGTGTCCTCCAGATCCTGCTGGGGGCCAGCCTGTGGGTCACCATCGCCGCCAACAAGTACGAGGGGTCCATGCACTTCGTGCTCTTCGTCGCCGTCCTCTTCTGGCTCCTCACCGTCGCCCTCCTCTTCCTCACCCTGCTGGGCAAGCAGGACCTCGTCCCCCTGGTGGGCGGCGATCGCTGGTTGCCCAGCAACGTCGCGCACGACCTGGCCGCCACCCTGCTCTACCTTCCCGCCGTCGGCGTGGCGATCTACAAGACGGGGAAGTACTTGTACTGCAACCTGGACACGTACCAGCACAACTGCCTGTACAAGGTCTACCTCGCCGCGTCCGTGTTCGCCTGCCTCAACGCCGCCGCGTACCTCGTCTCCGCCGTCCACGGATGCTGCCGGAAGCAACGGGGCAAGCTGACCGTGGCGTGAGGGAGCGGGAGCCGGAGAGGGACGCTTCCACGGCCGGCTCGACTTAGTTACACACTAAGAAAAAAAAAAAAAAAACTTACACGCGCTCAACCCAGAGACCACGGGAGCTAATGCACAGTATGGCGATCAAGAGACCAAAAAAAAAAAGAAGCCTTTTCTGTACACTAAAGCAGAGGCTTTGTCCCTGGCTCAGAGCAAACAGGTTTGTTGATATTTGTTACAGTAATTTAATGACACTACCAAGATCAAGGACTAATTGAAAAGTACATCTTCCTCAGTGTTAGTGATTTTAATAAAATGTTTTACGAGAAGACACGATAGCAATTACACGCTTCAGAAAAGTAATTAACTTATAGCTAACTAAGTTAGAGAGCTAATGAGTTTGGTCCTTGAAAGGAAATGATCTGTCAGCATGACCTCAGTATGTCCCAGTGGTGGTGCTTGTGTTCCGTAGAGTTCTTGACATTCACATTTACATTCCAGAGTAGATGGAGATTGCACTGCAAGCCTGTTCAGGCATTACTGTTTGGTCTGAGAGCGCACGTGAGCCTCAAAAGCTGATAGCAAACGATCAAGTGTGAAACAGCGAGGTGTCACCTCCTAACAGTAGTGTATGGAAACTGAACATAGCCTAGACTATGCTGTTTAGATTTAGAACTGAACACTCTGTCTGAAAGGACAAACAGAATCTTCAACAGCCCAGTGTGCTTTTGCTGAGGTGTTTTTCTGTTAAATGTAAACTGAACACCAAACACTGCTAAATAAAATCAATATCACTAAGCACTAGAGAGACATTAAATACTTTATCTTATTTTTTCTTTGCTTGTGATCATTTGTGTTTCCACCAGTTATGTCTGTGATTGGTGTGAAAATCTGGTCTTTATCTTTTGCTGCATGAAAAGTGTAGAGAGATGGAAGACAGAGGCCTTTCAAAAACCTTGTTTCCGGGAGGAAACCATTGTTAAAATAGACGCAGATACCACACTATGTACTATGTACACGGTGTACCACACTAGGGAAAGCATTTTTATCTGAAAGGGAAATGTTATTGCATTCTTGAGGTACAACCAAACGCCTTCTCCCCATTTCAGTTTCAGAAATTTTGAGGCTGCCGCACGCCCTGCTGTTACTTAAACGGCCAGGAATGACCAACACAGCACTTTTCAGTGCAAGATCAACTCCGAGAGTCATGAGAGTCATTTTTGTCTGTAATGAAGAGTTCGTATCGTCCCTCCTGGAGTCTTAGAATTGATCTAACACTGAGAATGCTGCTGTTTAAGTTGACTTAATCAGGTGGAACTAATGTTTTTTTTTTAAAGTTTTTTTTTTTTTTTTTAACAACAGTCGGTGCATGCAACACGACCCCCAGTTTTCGTTGCGTAGCTATGTCCCAATAATTCGCTGATTGCTGAACACTCTGTGCTCTCCCCAAGCTCTTGTTTGTGAGCTTCAGGAGCGCCTCTCATTGCCCAGAGCAGGGACAGGATGTGAGCGGGACATTCCCAGGGGGGAGTAGCACATTCGTTTTGGTGTTTTGGGAAAGAGGCAGGGACGTCTTGCAGGAACGCCGACGGAGGGTACACACACATCCCGAAAAGGAGATCGGGGCCCAGAAGGAATGTGCCACAGATGGAGGGGAGTTTACACAACAACTGTGAATGTCTCCTTTTTTTTCTTTCTTTTATTTAAGGTGGAGCTCTGCACAACTTCTGAGGCACTGCACCTTTAGAGCCCCAAAAGCAGATCCACCTTAAGGGAAAAAAAGGCAGGATTAACTGTTAATGCCCCTGAAGTGGAAATGTTGTCTCTGTTTCTCTTCCACCTTTCTCTCTCTCTCTTTTATAAGTTCTCATTCATCCAGCAGATATTCCTATACAGATTACAGAGTGACTTACAATGTAGGAGAACATGGGTGGAGTTTCCTGATTTATGATTGGAATGAGTAAACTATAAAGGATGGGAAGAAACAATGGCCCTGAGGTTGTGGAGCAGAGACTCTGAGGTGCAGGGCCTGAGGATCGATTGGCAGTGTTGTGGAGTCGTTCCATTGGTGGCTCAGTAGGCCGTAACCAAGCCCTTACTCCTGAGCGGTGACAGGCTGCCAATGGGTGAGATGAATGTGACAGAAGAACTCTTGGGAACACTGCAGACTAGCTGCGCTGCTGCATTCTGAAAGTTCAGCTCAAAGAAATGATTGGGCTAATAAAAATAATTTAGTTGGCATGATGAAACCCAAAAAAACAAGTTGGCCTTCACGGTGCACCCCTGCCTTAGGGAACTCTCTTTGCTAGCCCTTGTCGTCAGCAACAGGGAATAGGCCACTGGAAAAAGGCAGAGTAAGCCGCTGTAGAAAGGCAGAGTAGGCCTCTGTAGAAAGGCACAGTAGGCCTCTGGGGAAAGGCAGAGTAGGCCTCTGGGGAAAGGCAGCGTAGGCCTCTGGGGAAAGGCAGCGTAGGCCTCTGGGGAAAGGCAGAGTAGGCCATATAGCATCTGACTGGAAGAGTGAGCATGACCAGCACAGTGATGCTAATGACCAACAGATGTGACGAAGGGATGTAAATGTAATCTCTTTAAGCTGAACCCTCCTCTGTCCCCGTGAGAGTAACAAAAGGACATTGTATCCCCTATCACGCTTGCACATTCATGCACATGCCTGCTCAGACACTGCATGTACTAAATGCATGTGTGTGTGCAAGCGTGTGTGACTGTGCATGTGCGCGAATGTCTGTGAGTGTGCCTGTATGTGTGAGTGCGTGTGTGTGCATCTGTGTGTGAAACTGGTTGTGCGTGTGTGTGTGTGTGTGTGTGTGTGTGTAAGCATGTTTGTGTTTATGTTTTAATGCATGCACATGTGTGTGTGTGTGCCGAAACACTCAGTCAGATCCATATGAGCGTCCTAACCAAACCCTGTCATTTCCACATCTTGGTGTGGCTAAAATGAAATGACAAATTCCACTGCAAAACTACTGGAAGCTGAAATTGGCTAGGGGGTGAAGGATGAGAATAAGTAATTTCTTTTTTACTTATTAAGAATGCTTGTATGTGTTGAGACTGGATTGAGCAATGCCTTGGCTACCTGCGCTAACACTGCTAAAGCAAAACAGTTTTAGAACATGGAGAAACATTCCAATTTGATTCCCATTTCCGTTCTGTGATAACATTACGATGAGAACATTCCCCAGGCAGGCAGTGTTCCGTTAAAGACGCAGAATAAAGTCCCTGATGGGTATCATTTAGTCATGAAATTTGGAAAGATTGGAATGAAAAATTGTAATAAAATTCAAGAAGTTTCATAGATATCCATATTTGTAACATTTGTCCTAAATTTCAGGAATGTTCTGAGAACCAAAAAATGTTAGCTGGATTACCCTTTGGTAAAAATATGCATGAGTCCCAATATATTGGCATTCTTGAATGGTTGTTTTGTTGTGACAACGGTCACATATTCAATACTTTCAGAATTTAACCACACATACTAATATTATCGAGGCATAACAGTGGCTCACTGTGTTTGTGAAATTAGAAGATGTTGCTTGAAATGTACAATACTTTTGTCATTTGTATTGAGAAATGTATTTAATAATATAGAAATACATTGCAAAATATACTATGGCCACTTCTCACTGGGATACATATGAATGTAACCAACAGAATGCATTATAAAGAAAAATGACAATATATCAGTTGTGTTGAGTTCAAAAATATATTTGGAATTCCGCTACATATTCAGTTGTATCATTTGATGTATTACAGTATATTTTTAAAATATATAAATATATTATCAGGGTGTCCTCAGAGGAAACCTTTGGCTGGTGCTGACCTAAGAAAAATCCTCAATTGCTCACAGTCTAAACTCTGTGTGCCTCAGCGCTCAGTTTCCCCAGGTAGAGAGGTCATTTGGCGGGAATACTTGAACAGATTCTCAGGTATTGGAATGATCCACTGGCTCCCAGCCACCGGTCCAGTATCAATTAGAGCGACCTGTCCAGCACCCCATCCCCCCCCGCCACAGACTGCAATGGTCTCTTCCCAGAATCACACACAACCGTGTTAATGATCATAAAGATGGTAAATGGTAAATGGACTGCATTTATATAGCACTTTTATCCAAAGCGCTTTACAATTGATGCCTCTCATTCGCCAGAGCAGTTAGGGATTAGGGGTTAGGTGTCTTGCTCAAGGACACTTCGACACGCCCAGGGTGGGGTTTGAACCGGCAACCCTCCGACTGCCAGACAATCGGTCTTACCTCCTGAGCTATGTCGCCCCTCGTTTTTATCAATGGGTGCACGCTGAGCACCTTAAGGTTTCAGACAACGTTGCTCCTAATTTTTAACTCTGTTCCCCGAACGTGACGTCTACACCGCGGTGTGCTAATACGGTCGACAGCATCGCTGCTCTTACAACAGAGATCTGACCTCCTGCTGACAAAGACGGGGGAGAAGGAGAATATCGCACGGGAAAATGGGTGAGGAATTATCCACAAACAGGTGTGTGTTAAAGGGGTTTTAATGCAAGATGCGGAGGCAAAGAACTACTTGATGTGAAGCTTACGCCGTGGTCCTTAGCCAAAGAATAAAACATGAAGAGGGGTTGTTAATACACTTTTGAACTTGATTAAACTTGACCATAACTACTTGTGTGTTAAATGGTTTTAATGCACACCATTCATCCAATCAGAATAGAATATTCACCCAGACCACGGTATGAACGATTTTAACGCACACTTTCCAGCCAATCAGAATCAGCTATTCACCAACACCATGGTAATAACAATTTTAACGCATACCTTCCAGCCAATCAGAATAGAGTATTCACCCAGACCATGGTATAAAGGTAAATGTCGCACATGCCTGTGGAGTAACAGTTACAATAGTGCCTCAGTCAAAGAAAATTTAGCTGCATGTACTTTATGATAGCATGGAGATGGTTGTGAACCACGGTTTCTCCCTTCTCTGTTCTTCCTTAAACTCTCCCCCTTCTGTCCTCTGAACCTCTCCTCTCTTTTCCCGTCTGTCTCCACCCCCCCCCCCCCCTCTCTCACTCACTCTCTCTTTCAGTGTGTACTGTAGGGTTGCCAACAACGCTGTCTTGGCTGGGACGTTCCATATTTTCAGCCAAAAATGGTTTGTCCCTCACGGGATGCCAAGTGTGCCATATATAGTGATTTTGTAAATAATCTACCAAATGTGAGTTTGCTGAATTTCATACAGCATATGACACAATCCACCCACACCCCCGGTCAACATTCTGACCCATATTTAGGCAGGGGGATGCTGGGAGCCCTAGCAAGCTTTAGTGTATAAGCAGCCCAGGTCTGCTATCCCAACCTGCCACAGTGGAATATGCCTTCCTGAATGCATGCCTCATTTCCTGTGCTGTAGTTCCCTCTTAGGCTACTGATGTGTGGGGGTGGCGAGCGGCTTGGAACTGGGAAGGGAGAAGTTCTGGGAAAACCATGTTTCTTGTGGAAGTGGTTCCTTGGGCCAGCAGGGGGCAATCTTCCATCTGAACCAAACGAGCCCCAGTGCCCCAGCACAGCGATGGCAGCACTGTGCCGTAGGAGTTGATGTCTTTCAGACGAGACGTTAAATCGAGGTTGTGACTCACTGTGGTCATTAAGGATCCTATGGCTCTTACTGGGGGGTTCCTCAAGGTCCTGGAAAAATGATGGTTCCAAGGGCCCTGCCTGACATGGGCACTCAAAAAAAGATTGCACAGGATTTTCTGGGGTGGTGGGGCTCAACCTGAGATCTGTCCATGAGGCCCAAAATCTCTGGTGGCACTGCTGTTCACACCTCTATATGTTGGGGCATTAGAGAGAAGGCAGTGAGCAGGTTTGGCTCACTCCGTGTAAAAGCCAAAGACCTGCCAAAGACAGGAGGCCAGATCCAGCACTCACATACCGTCAAACTGATACATGCACTGAGAGAAATTCAGTTATATTTCAAAATTTAAAAAATAACTGCAGCTCTGTGGCTCTGAGCCGCAGCGAGAGATTCACTGACTGCGTTTTTCTTCCCTCAAAGGAACTGAGCAGGAGTAATAAAACTGACACTGAAAGACAAAAAAGTGATCTAATAAAAGTTTTTGTCCTCAGTTCTGAGGAAAAACAAAGGCAGTAATGTTCTTTTGTGGTTGCCACAGTAACCAACAAGCATTCCAACATGCTCTGCGTAGTAGCCCTGTAATTCTTATCAAATGCTGGACAAAGGTGATTCTTCAGAGCTTAATCGTGACACCAGGGAGTGGAGGAAGGGCACACACATCTTCCACGAAGAAGGGACTTCTTATTCGCCTCAATCCAATGGGAGACGATTTTTCACGTCTGCAAGGCATTCTGGGATAGCTGGTGATACAAGGCAAGTGAGCATCGTGAAAGACAGGGAACGTGGTACGATAACCAATCAGATTACAGATCAGACGTGTAAAGCTGCTGGTCTTTTCAAATTTTATTTCCCCATTCCACATGGTTCTGTTAGGAGGACTCAGTTAATTACTGCTTCGTGGGGATCGATCGATAGACATTTAACGAACACTGTGTTTAAAAATTAAAAAACACGGCCACAAGCGGCCGACTGTGGGAGGGGAGAGCGATGCCAGGCAAACTCGTCGGAGGAAGTGTGTGGCTTCACCCTTACGATGTGCATGTGTGGGTGTAGCGTGCTGGGGAGGCAGCATATTCCAATGTCCTCTGCTACAGCTTCAGTTTGATATGACTGGAGGGGATGCTAGCTGCAGCCATGGCCGCTAAAAAGCTAAAGTGGCTCAGGAGTCCTATGTCATTGCCCCTGCAGGTCGGGAGCTATGCCTTGCTTCCCTCCAACCCCCATCGCTTTATCTTCTGAATCTACTGCAGCCACCTCCAGCTACACACAACATATTTTCAGCTATTTAAGTAATCAGTTGTTTTAATTTGGACCTCTTACAGTGATTCGCTTGTCACCTCAAGGTGATAATAAATGCAGAAACACTAATTTCGTGTTGGACTCTTTCCCCCAGGTTCTTATGATGTAGCCACTGCCGCTTGTTAGCACGTTTTTAATGAAAATAATGACTAATTAGGCAGTTGTATCTGTACGAGTGTAGGCGTAGCTACACATACAACCACCGTGACTCATTTTCTCAAATGTTGTGGTGTTTCAAAGGGATTTTTAAAATAGAATCTTAGTGAAAGTGTTTTTCATATATCAATCAATTCTGGGGGGAAAAAACATGTTGTGGAGAGCTGTCATTGTAGAATAAAAACACATTTCTCATGGTACAAAAATGAACGAATAAAATAAATATTTTTGGGTGAACTATCAGTTTAAGTCCACCCTACTCCGGAAGGGTGAAATTAGTGTTCCATCACTGTGGACTGCCGGCCAGTCAGTTAATGACAGAGCCCAGACTCAAATGAGCGACCCTCGATTATTTCAGCTGGCAAAGGATTTTATTCTTCAAGGCCATGATAATGTGTCTGAGAACACTGAACGGGCAACTCGAAAAAAAGATCAATAATCGATACCGCTATCAGGCACAGCGTTGTATCCCCGGAGAAGTGACATCGCTCCCTTCTCTCTTAGAGTTCGAATCGGGGCTTCGCTCGGCTCCAGGGTTATGCGGCTCCAGGGTTAGGCCGGTCTTGTGGGATGTCTGCGGGACTATTTATAGACCCCTGGAAATGCCAGGACTTCCTGTTCACTGCCAGGTCCGCCGCAGATGGTGAGAGCGTGCTGTTGGCCGCAGCGCACGTTTCCCTAATTCTCTGAGAGGAAAAGGCCTCGCGCGCCAAGCCTGCACCTCTCTGGCCAGGGCACCGTGGTTTAAAGCAGTGAACTCCACCCACTTTCCGAGGTGTGATCAATACGTTTAGCCAATCATATCACCTCAATAAAGGTGGGTCGAACGCGACTGAAACATAGCCCCTTTCTGAGGTGTTAGCAACACGCTCAACCAATCAGGTCACCTCAGGGCCTATGGTGATTCGAACATAAACTGTGAGACACAGGAAAATTATTGAATAGCCACATTGATTCTGCAGACTACATTCTGAGAATCTGCCCCAGTCTTTATGCTGGCACATCCCCACGGAATGGCCTATCATATTTGAAATTGTAGCTAATAGTTCATTGTACATTATCGTGTTGATGGTATTTACAAGTCATTGATACTTCAACATGCACAACAAATCCCCACTAATGGTAATGCATTTTGTCAAATTTCGAGGGATTTCGAGGGATTCAAACATCAATGGAGAGGTCAAGCAACCTCACCAGCAGTCTCTTTTGCATGGGGCTCCAGACAGGAACTCATGAGCGGGCTAAACATGCCTGCCTGACCATGGAAATGTTTAGACTCCCTCCCTGTAGCACTGAAGGTTGCCAGAGTGGTGACATTTTCTCAAATGTCATTCACATTTATAAAGTTCATGGATTAACCACCGGGTTTGTTTTGGACGGCGGAAGCGGTGCATTTTAAAAAATGATGTATGGATGGAAGCGCGTTGGAAACAGTGAAAGCGCTGCAAACCCGAACAGCTACGTCGTTGTTTTGTTTGAGCGCACGTGCGGAACTTTTTTTGCGTGCAAAACTTAAATTCAAAACTCAGAGTTCCCCCCGATTTTTTTGACAAGGTAGATCACGGAACTGTAAGTTAGCCCCTGTTTACATTTTCATAGTAACTGAAAAGAAATTATATATTGCACGGTTCATTTTTTTTTGCTGTACCGAAAATATACCTAACCGTGAAGTCGAAACAAAGGTACGTATCGAACAGAGTTTGTGAACCGTTAAACCCCTAATATTAGATATTTTGACATTTGACGTTTAAGAGATGATGTAAACCTAATTCAGTTTTAACTGGTTAACTTTTGAAGGAAAACAGATGTGGAAGAACTGAAAGTAATGGAAAACGCGTATAAAGGCATAGCCTACGCAGAAGATGTTAAATAGTTAAGAGACCTTGTGTTAAGTCCTCATCAATACAATTATTATATTAATATGCCTTGGGGAGAGAGCATGCCTTTAGTGACCATGCATATGATGCGCAGATGCGTCTTTGGCGAGCGATGAATGACGAATGTTTGCACACGACCCTGCAGGTGGCAGGCCTTCCATATGATAGCTGGGGTATTTCCTTATGCAAATCAACATAACCAGGCATGCACATTCACTTTAGAGCAATTGGCATTCATCAACTGATACGCACAAAATCGAAGGTCTGTGCATGTTTCATGAATCCCACATTGGGTTTTAGTAGATTTACTTCCATTAAGAACAAAAGTAAGGAGAATTTAAGAGAAGTTTTATGAATGAGCCCCACTGAAGGAACACTACATAAAATACTGTGGGGTTGTACCAAGCATTAAAGGATGCATTACCCTGAATGATCACTGGGTGTCACTGTGGGTTTGAGGATTATGCGTATTCTTCCCCCCCCCACAAGCACAGAAACTATTTACTGGTTCTTGGAAAGTGCGTGAGAACACTCCATTTCATGTTTATAAGAAAACAGTTAAACTGATCCAGTGTCCATAATGTGGAAACAAAAAGACTTTCATACAGCACTTTAACATTCTACAATCAAATATGATGTAGATGTAGATTAAATTTACATTGCAGTGGATGCTGGGAACTGAAGTCCGGTATCACCCTCAGCAGTGATCCAAGGCCAGTGATTGTTCACTCAGTAAGTGGAAGTGGTTTTGAATTATGGCTACGGGACTGCTGGGGAGAGTTCAGTTAAAGTTCTCAATGGACAGCATGGGGGCACAATGGACAGCATGGGGGCATATCTGTGTGGTACGAGGAGCACCCAGTCAGCACAAAATGTTCTCCAAACACTGATGCAACACCGTGGCAACCAGTGTGGCATTACAATTAAGGTTCTCGGACCATTTTATGATCCGCGCGTCACTGTGCGGAAAAAGGTCTCAGCCAGGTGGTTCGCCTAATGGACTGCGCTCGAAGGTAATCAAGAGTGGAAGCGTTTTCTCTTTGAGCACTACTGTCTTTTCAGAGAGAGCAAAAGAGCGAGAGAGAGATTCCTCAAAGAAGAGAGATTTTTTTAAAAACAGAAAACTGAGATACGGTTACTTATTAGACATATAAAACACCCCTGGGAGGGAGATGCGGCAGTGCCGGGGAACACCGTCTGTTGCCACATGGAGAGAGAGAGAGAGAGAGCGCGCCCACACAAGCATGAAATCAAATAAACGGACACCTTCACCCTTCCCCCTCATGAGTCCGAGGGAAAAACAAACTAAAACAAGCTAAAAAACAAAAAAGTAAAACGGTGCGACTGCTTCCCCGTGCGTCGCCCGTAGCTGGCCCGCTATCCAGCCGGACCAGCTCCTCCAACATCCCAGCTGAGGATTTCTTTTTTGCTCAAACCAAACTCCAAAATAAAATCTTTTCTGCTCGAACCAAACTCCAAAATAAATTCTTTTCTGCTCAAACCAAACTCCAAAATAAATTCTTTTCTGCTTGAATAAAACAAAAGAAACCAAAATGAAAGCCATAACCACACTCTTGGTGTGAGCTCCCAGTCTCAGCCCCAAACTGTGGCACCTTTAAGCACCTGGGCTGATTAGCTAATGCAACACATGTGCGTGTGCTCTCTCCACCAGCCAGCACAGCTGAGACCAATCTGCTTCCCCCTGCCGGACCAAACGATACACTGAGATTTGTGCTAACAACCCCCAACCATGTTCTACTCTTCCTAATTAAAAATAGTCCCCCAAAACCTTCCTGACACTGCCTCCAAATATCATTCAGTTTGCCTGGTACAATGATCAACGATATCACAAACACTGCTTTAATTTTAATTTCCACATTAATTAAAATTTGTGAATACAAGGTTGCATCTTCACATACTATATATATATATATATATACACACACACACACACACACACACACACAAACACACTTGTGTATGTGTGTGCATTTGTATCTCCGTAGGGCGGTGGGAGAAAGAGACGCTAAGTTTTTAGAATAATCTCTCAAGCTAAATTGCTTGTGCCTGCATGTAGCCTATTTGAAAAGCTTAAAATGACTGCCTCGGCAGAGTCACCAGATCAGTTCTTCCCTCTCCACTTTCCACATTCAGCATATTCACAGTGGGAAATCATGACCTCTAATGTGAAAATTTGATTCAACAGAGATCGTAATTTGGTTTATAATGGCACCATTTTCTTTTAATCAGCCACGCACTATTTTGTCACTGTGACTGCAGAAGAGCTTCCGTAATGTTCTCCAAAAAAAAAAAAAGCTTGTTTGCAAACCCACTGTTGCTGTCACTGTATTTTGGGAAATGCATTACACAGACAGCAGATGGTTCTTCTTGTGCCACGCCTTACAAAAAGAATGTGCCTTTTGGGAAACTGTATCATCCTTTTTAATTTAAAGTAGAGAAATCAAGAGTCGATGTTAAATATTTACTTTTTGCCACTCTCAACATGATGGTATTTGAAGATTTTTTTTGTGTGGCAAGTTAGAGTTTTCTACATAGCAATGTAAAGCAGACAGACTGGCTGAAGGTAGTCTTACTGTGCTGTACCCTAATCCCTGTTTCACTCTGTCACTGCCTACCTCGACTGTACAGTGACCTACCCCCTTCTCAGCACGCATTGTTGTGGCTTCAGCTGGCAGGCTGGTATTCTGTAATCATGGGAGAATATTCAAATCCTCTCTCCAATGGTGAGCACATACACTCTTTGAAAGGAACGTGTAGTACAGTTTCATTTCCAAAAGCAGCGCATGTTGGAAAGCACTGTCATAACATGTCCCTCTTACTTTTATTTCCACATTTTTTTTTCCAGCTTTTCAACTTTTTTTTTTTTTTTTTTTTTTACTACGGAGAACTTCACTTCACCTCTTTTCTTAACTTAGGCTTCTTGCCTGGAATTTTTTGATTCCAAAAAAAAAAAAGAAGTGTGCTCTTCACTTAACGGCTTTCAAAAATAGATCTGAATAATTTCACGGGAAATTATGCATTTATGCATTAGGTTTGATCATTAATTTCATTATATTATAATCAGTATCCGTGATGCTCTGAAGCATCCTCAATCAATCCGCAGTTTGGGGCGAAACCTACCTGTGTTAATTCGAGTCTCGCTGGGTCTCTAATAGCATTTGCATAATAATGTGAAGATTGCTGGAGGGCCTGCACTTCTGCACTTGATTGAGAAGCACTCTGGCAGGGCCTGATTGCCCCCCCCCCACTCACCTTAACTGAAGATCATCTCATAGGAGACTCATCTGGAGCTGGGCTGTGCTTGTGTGAAATGAGCAGCACTTCATCCACGGGCATGGGGGGGGGGGGGGGGGGGCTCAGGTGGGGCGCCCTCAGACTGAGAGATTGAGCAACAGCGCTGTGAAGGGAAAGCAATCGAATCTTTAAAGCCACAGTTTCTTTCTTGCTGAAAAAATACAAGCCATACAGTGACCCACTTCAACACACGACTACTTATTGTAGATCTGTACTGTGCTGTACTCTAACCACTGTTCAACACACTGACTACACCCGTACTGTGCTGTACCCTAACCACTATTCAACACACTGACTACACCCTTACTGTGCTGTACTCCAACCACTGTTCAACACACTGACTACACCCGTACTGTGCTGTACCCTAACCACTCTTCAACACACTGACTACACCCTTACTGTGCTGTACTCTAACCACTATTCAACACACTGACTACACCCGTACTGTGCTGTACCCTAACCACTATTCAACACACTGACTACACCCTTACTGTGCTGTACCCTAACCACTATTCAACACACTGACTACACCCTTACTGTGCTGTACTCCAACCACTGTTCAACACACTGACTACACCCATACTCTGCTGTAGCCTAACCACTATTCAACACACTGACTACACCCTTACTGTGCTGTACTCTAACCACTATTCAACACACTGACTACACCCGTACTGTGCTGTACCCTAACCACTATTCAACACACTGACTACACCCTTACTGTGCTGTACTCCAACCACTGTTCAACACACTGACTACACCCGTACTGTGCTGTACCCTAACCACTATTCAACACACTGACTACACCCTTACTGTGCTGTACTCTAACCACTATTCAACACACTGACTACACCCGTACTGTGCTGTACCCTAACCACTATTCAACACACTGACTACACCCTTACTGTGCTGTACTCTAACCACTATTCAACACACTGACTACACCCGTACTGTGCTGTACCCTAACCAGTATTCAACACACTGACTACACCCTTACTGTGCTGTACTCTAACCACTATTCAACACACTGACTACACCCTTACTGTGCTGTACTCCAACCACTGTTCATCACACTGACTGTACACCCTTACTGTGCTGTACCCTAACCACCGTTCAACACCCTGACTGTACACCCTTACTGTTTGGAACTCTGAAACATCTGTGACTTTGAAAGTCATAATGCAGCTCTATAAATTCTAATACTTTAATGGAAAGGTTTCCCACATTCCTCAAAATGGGCTGCTCTCGTTCTGTAGCAGTAAATCTTGTTCTAAAGTTAAAACCATTAATCAAACAAACAGTAATTAGAGCACTGGCTTTTATTTCTTTTTTTCCAGTGAAGGTTCTCTCAATGACAGCCAATGTCTCCTCTTCAGGGACCTGCTATCTTTGGCCTCTTTTCTAAATAAGTTTTTTTTTTTTTGGTCGCCATTTGTATATCACTATTGGCTCTCTCACATTTTGTTGTAATATTCCTTGTGTAATTTTAATATCAACTCTCGTTCAGTAATTTTGATATCAATGTGTTAAACAACATATACCAATGTGTGTTTCAATGTGCACAAGTAGATACCCTTGTTTTTTCTTCACTGTTCTGCTCCAAGGGGCACTTGCTCTCCTCAAAAACTTGCTTATTTTAGAAGGAACCCCACAAGCAGTTATAGAGGGGGAGAGGGGATGCAGCTCATGTGGGCCTTTGTGAATGGACTGAAGGATTTTATAGCAATGAAACAGGCCTACAGCAGGGGCACTTTTAAATCATGGGTTTTTGGCAAGTAAAATTCGAGTTTGTTCTTGTAGGTGGAATCACAGGCTTCTCCCAAGTCCCCACCCTTTCCACAAGACTCACGCCGTTCTCCGATTCTTGCGAGGACAGTGTAGTTTTCCCGCAGAGCCCAGAATCCGCTCGGCCTCTGTCCGAAAGCAGCGCTCTGACCAGTGACGTTCCGGATCATTCCGCACTCCGTGACTCCTGACTACACCCTCAGTCGGAGTGGCATCCAGCTCTCCCACTGCTAGGAAACTGCGCTCCTCCCATGAAAATCTCACTGAACAGCGACAGGGCATGAACCTGAATTTGGTCAGAGAAATATCCATATTTGGTCTGACTACAGTGTCAGACTGAGGTATTTACAGACTGCAGACTCTAGTACAAACAGACATGAGACATGCTCATTAAAAGGCTGGCTCAATACTTTAGAAGCTTAGGCCAAAAATGACTGCAAAATTACGACATAGAAAAAGAGGTCTATTTTACAGACAGAAGTACAACAGAACCAACAACAGGACACAGCTAATTGTAGGCCCATTAGTTTTCTGGTGTTGGTCTACAATAAGCAGCACACAACAAATGGCCTCTGGGTCTCATTTGAAGCACCACAGATGCAATGTACCTTTTCAATATTTTACAACCTAACAATGTCTGTAGAGATACAGAAGTGTATGTAAAAAAATTCCCAAATCTTCAAAAAACCAACAGCTAAACCTGACTAAAATGACTGTATGCTTGTGTATTGTGATTATGGAAAAGGGCATATTTTCCTCCCAAGGACAGAGAGTAGTATGCCCCTGTTTTGAACATGTGAATTTATGAGGAATATTTGATCACAGGCCCATTGCTGGTCAGGTGGTAAGCAGGGAAAAGAGTATATTTAGAGCATCTAATTATGACATACGGCTATTTGTACACTGCCAAGCTAATTGCAGTACTGGCAGGTGTAATGTAATAACGCTGATCGCCTGATAGCAGCTGGGGTATTGAGAACGATTTATCCACTGAGCTCCGAGGACCAGATAGGATTGTGTCTCATAATTGTCATCCTTGAGATTTAGATAGCAGAAACAGTTTTTTTTTTTTTTTTTTAATTCCTGCTTTTCCACAGGTGGAAATCATTGACATATAGCACAGATCCAAGAGCCACGTTCCAGTTATAGTACGTATAATTACGGCGCAGAATTAGCATGATAATAATAACACTGAGCGCTGCATATTTGTATTCGGCGCTTTTGTAATGGATGGTGGGGTGGCTTTGCATTCGCGCTCTCTCTCTTTCGTCAGGGTCCATTATCCTCAGCCCGGCTCCACGGGACAGCACAACATCGGCTTATCCTGCCCAGACATCTGCGCTTGTTATGACACCGGCCTTATTAAGAGCTTCCCGGCACAGACGTGGCGTGGCGGCTAATGTTCTCGCCCCTCGCCCGCGTTAATATTCGGCAGGAAGCGCCGCCGCCGCCGTCCCGGCCCGTGGACGGACGGGATGGAGAGAGAGAGACGTCCCGTTCTGGGATGTACAGGCGGAGAGCTTCGTTCGGCGGTCTGGGTGTCGATCCCGATCGCTGCTTCCCGTGACCTCCTTTACGTTAACCGGGTGAAATCCGGGATGTTAACCAGTGAAATCCGGAATGATAACCGGTGAAATCCGGGATGTTAACCGGTGAAATCAGGAATGATAACCGTTGAAATCCGGGATGTTAACCAGTGAAATCCGGAATGATAACCGGTGAAATACGGAATGTTAACCGGCAAAATCCAGGACGTTAAGCGGTGAATCTGGTGCGTGGAAAGCTCAGCAGATTAAACGGCAAAGGAGGAGAAGGCGGGAGCCGGAGTGCTTTCACACTGCGGTTGGCGGGGGACGTGTCAGTAAGAGCAGTTTGGCGGCGGCGGCGGCGTTTGGGGACGTGTCAGCGTGATTGGGGGTGATGTCCCCCCCGGCGGGGAGTCTCGAGCAGCGGGGCCGGGCCACGGGCGTGGTCGGATCAGAGCCGGCACGAGCGGGCTGAGCCGCGGAGGCCGGGGAACGCGACGCGCTCCTGATCCCCTGGTGCGTGGTCGAGACCAGCGGCCTGGAAACAACGCAGAAATGTCGTTTCCACACCTTGTTGCCCTTAACTGACCCAGAATGCTTTTTTAATAATAATTTTAAAAATGCACTTTGTTTTTTTACACCTGTTGTGTGTGTGTGTGTGTGTGTGTGTATATGAGAGTGTTTTGTTTTGTGTGTGTGTGTGTTTGTGTGTATTTCTGTTTGTACATGTGTGTGAGAGAGAGCGTGTGTGTATGTATATTTGTGTGTGTGTATACACGTGTGCGTGTGTGTGTGTTGTGTGTGAGAGAGAGAGAGTGTGAGTGTGTGTGTGTCCTTTAACTTTGTGGAAGGGTAACTACAACTGACGGTGAAGTACAAATCAACCCGCATCAAACAAGAGAGCAAACAAAAACAAACAGAACGCTCTTCGCAATGTCAAACCCCGCTGCAGTAATCTCAATAACAGCACAATAACACCCTCATTATCTCTTTAGCCCAGGAAAGCCAATGAGATAACAGGCTGCCGCACGGACATAAGACAACCTGCGTCGCTGTGTTTATGCTGGCCTTGGATGTGCCCTCAAAAAACCCACGAAAGGAATCTGAATAATTAACACCTAGTAGAGGACTGGCACACAGAAATGGAGGGAACATTTGGTGGAAAATAGAAGCACAAGAGAAAAGAGTTGAAAAGAGAACTGTGTGATTACATAAATATTTCATGGGCGTACATTACTATAAAATATCTGAATGGATTTTTAGAAGGTGTGAATTAATGGTAATCAATCTAAGATATCGAAGTAGTGTTTTTGATCCTTTATTTTTGAGTGACCTGGACAGGCTCTTTTATTAATCATCCTGGTCATGATTAAATGTTTCCCTTGTAAAGCACCTCCAGGTTTTTGGTACCTGAAGGGAATGAGCCTGAGAGTCATCTCATCAATACTGACAGTGTCAACTCATACAAACCATATAAGCGAGCTGATTTAACTCTACAAAAAAGTGTTAAGTGGGGTTTGCTGGAAATAAAGGAAGGTTTCCTCAAGGACTGCCACTGTTCTAATAGCTCCAGGCTTTGTCCCGAGGCAATAGCCTCTTCTGATTCTCTGTCTTGGCTTGTGACCCGGTATCACAAAATCAACGGTTAGGCCCGACTCACACAGGACAGCTTGTGTACGTCTCAGTAATTATTTTCCCCCTTTGCTGGTGGATTATGCCCAGGCACTCTCGTCAGCTTAGCCAGTAAACAGACACCACAAGCCCTTGCTTGGCATTAGACGTTCAGACAAATTAAGATCCATCATTGCCGTGAATAGCCACTGATGTGTTTTAGGGACAAGTCCAGGACCCAAATCGTAACCAGGTTGCCAGATTGGGGGGGATACCTGGGTTATGTTTCAGAGGCATAAATGATAATTGTGGGATTTTTTATCAGATGGAGGTACAGGGGAAGAGTGTTGAACGCATGCATATGGGAGTCAGTTTAAGATGAGTGACACGGACGGGACTGCCCATCTCACAGTGGGCGAAACCGAAAGGTGGAAACTGAATTAATTAAGATAAGGAGGAATTGGTTGGGTCCCCCTAAATGTAGTGAAAATGAATGAATACATTTTGGCATTTAGCGGATTCTATAATCCAGGCAATTTACAGAAGATTATGTTTTTAACACACAGTCCCTTTATAGGGATATTTACTGAAGCAAGTGAGCTTAAGTGCCTTGCTCGGGTGCTGTTGTACCATGGATTCTCACTGTTGGCCATTTAAAATGAATTATTAACTTATATAAAGTTCTGTTCTGTTCTGTTCTTAAAAAAAAAAAACAATTTCGCATTCAGAAATAGGGAAAATGTTCACACGAAGCTCTCTCAACCTGATTCGCTCAGCCCAGCTCTTTGAGCTCAGTGGCCGAGCCCAGTTTTGCTCAGGCAAGCTTTCGCATTTCAGTTGGGTCAGATAACCGCAGCTCCCAGAGGTCTGCAGGGAACACTACACTGTGCTGTTACTCAGTACTTAATACAACAATTAAAGCAGATGATTACACAGCTCGTCTCACCTGGCTGGGGATTCTAAGGTGAAAGCAAAAACCTGCAGACCCTGCAGCTCTCCTGAACTAGGGGCCGTGTCCGAAACAGCTTACTCGCCCACTATTGAGTATACAAGTTGAGTACACCAGATGAGAAAGTTAAGTAGAGTAGTAGGCAAAATTTTCTATAAATGTAGTGTACTCCAAATCCCTGGATGATCTACTAATTCATGGGGTTCCGCTGAGTGTTTATTCGGGAGCAAGACTTTTCAGGAAGTAAACCATACTTTTTAGGAGGTCCCATAAATCTACAGAGGAAGAGGCGGAGCCATCTCATGTAAAATCTTTGCTACAAGAGCGGGACGTCTTACGACACTTCCGTTTTTTCAGTTTTGTCGGAAAATATTATGGAGGATGTTTTTTTTTTTTGCATACTGCCCATCGCATACTAAAAAAAACATACTGAACAGTAGGCAGTATGTTCAGTAGACAGCACATACTTGGTGGACACAGTCGTTGGGAGGTGCGATGCTGGTTTGGCTCATTTGGTTTGCCTTGGACCAAATAGTCTAGTCTCAGAGACCAGGCAGCCACAGTCCTGATTTCAGCTGCAGGTCCGTCAGTTAATCAACTCAAGATATAAACTCTTCCCACAGGAATAATTTGGCCACCCGAATGTTAAGAAAATAGAAAGTATTCATCTGGGAACTGATCTGATTAAGAGACTCTGGGGGATCGATCCTGACTTGGGGGAAATAAAGCGGACTTTATGCACTCCAAAGCTACACAGGACTTGTGTGTCGCTGCCAAAAGCACTTCCTTATTTGAGATATATACAGTCACTCAGCTCTGAAACGGGAGGTCCATGCTGAGATGTAATGGGCACAATTAAACATGCTCAACCCAATCCCGTGCTCACAGATGGAAAATGTGATTTTCCCATTCAAACGATCCCATTCACGTTCATTTTGTCTTTGTAGAAAACCACTATTCAGTGCTACAATGCATACAATGAATACGACTTTATTTATAAAATAGTCTGCAGTGTATACATTTTAAAAAGGGTTCGTGTTTCTGCGTCTCAATTGCGCAAAATCCCCAAATGAAAATGCGGCATGTAAAAAAAAAACACAAGAGGCCCACGCTCGCAATTAAATATACGTCTTATAAACTGCATTTTCCGTTGGGGATTTGGGAAACAAAACTAGGCAGCATTGACTTTCCTGCTCAAGTCTGTGTAGTCAATCGTACGATTTACAAACAAGATCAGAAAGTGTTGTCTTTTTAATGAGGATTGTTAATATGACTTGAACAAAGAGAACAGCTTTACACGAGACAAAAATTTATTCCATGTCAGTGGTCACTGATGATTCCAAAAGTTGTCACATTTGCTATGGAAATAAAACGTACACGTCTTGAGGACTAAATTTAAATGACAATAAATGCCATCGATTGAATCAATTTCATCAGCGTTGCGTGTAAAACCATTGTTGTCCACTTGGAAAATTTTAATTGAGCTGTAATTCCATATGCTGGCCTTGTTCTTTAAACTTTTCGTCGGCTGCTTTGATTAAGCTAGATAAGTCTCAAGACAGGATTCACATAGCATGGAATTCAATGTGACACACATTCTTTTCAAAGAGACTTTTACATTACATTACATTTCATTTGGCAGATCCAAAGCGATGTACACTAAGTGTGTACCGAAGGCATTTGGAACAGCTACAAAGCACACGTCAGATAAGGTACAATTCTCATAAAAGTACCCGCTATCCATAGCCACGAACATCAAGTCTGTTCACACAGTAAGCGCAGGCTTTAGTCAGTAAAGTTATGGCTAGTCATAAACTAGAAGCGAGGCATGATTACAAGAGATACGATAAAGAGCTACAACATCAAGATGAAGATATGAAGATACAAGTGCAACATGAAAGCGTTAGATGAAAATGCAAGTGCCAAGGGTTCAGCCCAAGAGCACATCGATCATACCCCAACTTCGTCCTCCGAGCCAGGAGGCTCGCAGGGGGAAAAAAAAAGTTCTTAATGTGCCTGGAAATTTAAGCTAAGTGTGTGTGTGTGTGTGTATCTCAAGCCAAAATTGGGCCCTAAGAGAGCATGGAACCACCGGAGGGCCCTTGGCATTTTGAGAGCCATAAAACTGGCTGCAAACAGGGTGCAGTCTGATTTATTTACCCCTTGCAAGCTCTTTTAAACTAAACGTTTCTGCACCCAGATAAGTTTTAGACGGCAGTGTGGCATAGTGGGTAAGGAACCGGGCTTGTAACCGAAAGGTCACACAGGTTTTCGGTTGTATGCATTGCTTCAGTATATGTATCCAGCTGTATAAAATGGATGCGATGTAAATGCAAATGTAACAAAAAGTTGTGTAAGTTGCTCTGGACAAGAACGTCTGCTGAAATGCCTGTGATACAATCTAATGTAGACACTGTATCACAGTTTAGCCATTTTACAGTGAATCATCATCAGATACCTACGATGATTTGAAGGTCGCAGCTGAAGCGTGAGACAGGCCCGTCTGTGTGTGTCTGTGAAACAAATAAGCGTTTAACAGTAGTCATAAATGTCTTCTGGTAATAAGCAGTTTAACGTACATATAGACACTGGGGAAATGAAGAGATTTTTCCATGTGATGTATTACGATGAGTGTGACAGATATTGTAGCTCAGCGCTAATCTCCCACGGAAACGATGTAATCAAAACTGCCAAACCGCATGCATGCATTATGTATAAGAGGCACAATAAAGCCCTAAACTAAAATCCTTCTTTCACAGGCACTGGCTAAGACAGCCTGTCGCATTTTAATAAAAATCTGCAGCACGGGGCCTTTTTTTGTGTTTAAAACAGGCGTGACATTTTTGAGGTACAGGTGCACGAACCGGAAAATTTTAAACATAAATAATCATAACAAAATCAGATGTTAACAGATCCGTTACAACACAGCCTGTAGCTTTGTTCATGGAACGCATTACTTTCAACGTTTTACACGAGAGATAGGAGGGCAGTGTCTGAGCCTGGCTTCAGGTATACACACTTTTCTCAGATTTCCTGTGAGTCAAAACACTTTTGAATGTAAAACAACAAACTTGTGTCCCGATGGAAGGATTGGTATTCCAGCTGAGAACACACTAAAATGAGAGTCGAGGTCGAGGTCGAGGTTGAGCGAATGGTCAAATGCGAAATCCAGTCAACAAACAAAGCAGAGGGGCTAGATGAGAATCGGAATCGAATACGAGAGTGAATGGACAGACACACAAAATCACGGGGAAAAAAAACTTAGAAAGGTAAGAATCGGAGTTGAAGGGGAACGAGTCAGTGGTCAAACACGAGATCAAATCGGTAAACAAACCAGAAGTGCTAGATGGGAATCGGAATCAAACAAAAAACAGGGTCAAATACGCAGAAAGTCAAACAAAGCAATGCACAAACCACGAAGCACAAGCTCAAAGAGCTAGTCTACACTGGTGAGTGGAAAACGGCGGCTTTATCCAAACCGAGTAACGGACAGAAATGGCCAATCGGCTGACGAACCGAAAGAACAAAAATGGAACAGAGATCAAACGTAAACGAAACTTACGACAGGGGTCGTCACAGTGCTCCACCTGTCTCTTTAGTATTCTTTGTGATAAAAACAAATGGCTGTCATTGACATAAAAAGAGAAGTAAAATATGCATTAGCGTAAAACAGGCACGTGCCATTCCGTGCCTTCGTAACAACAAACCACCTGGAGGTCACATGCCACCTGCAACCATGTTACCTTTCCCTTAGAAGAATACAAGATGTACTTTACACCAAAACCAATTATTTATTACTTCGGAAAGTGCATCCTGTGTTCTTCTTCCTTTCATCTCGGGAATTATGAGAGGCTTGCATCACATTCAGTGCCCTGAGTGGCACGCTGCATTCACGTTCAATTATGAACACACACAAAAAGACATTTAATTAAAAAGCTGAGTCATGTGGAATCCGGTTCTCGAATCCCCTTTGCGAGGCAGACTGACAATGACTTATTTATTCCGTGAAATTGCAAATCAAAGATTACAAAACCTCTTTCACTGTGAAGAGCTGGGGAAAGTTGGGAAAGTTTTCTTTTTAAAAACATTTTGAGCCGCACTTGACATTTTGTGACATTATTACCTGTGTAATTACAAACCAAAGGGCACTGGGTACTATATCAATCATATTTTGTCACCGAAGCTCAGAGAATGGTCCTTACTCTTCCTCTAAATAGGCTTCTTTTTCGTCCCTACGAATGGAAGAAAAAACCGTGTGCCCTATTTTTGCAGTGTTGTTATTTTTTTGTAAGACCAGTGACGTTACGAGGACTGCCAAAAGAACAGATCTGGACCCGAACTGAACTGGCTGCACAGCAGGAGCGATGCCAGTCTGAAGACTGCAGTTGGACTCCCGAGCGGGATGCTGGTTCGTTATTTACTTCCTCTGGAAGGACATTTGTGCTGCTTGTTGCTCTCAGGACATCTTGAGTCCTTGGTGAAGAAATCTACAGGCTCAGTGTGTTCGGAGTGCATTGTTGAGTTCCTTTCAGATTCTGCTTGGGAGGTAAAGTTTTTGTTGACTCCGCTACACTTTTAATTATTTATTTTTTTGTTCCATATTCATGTCCAGATGTGCTGGGTGGAACACTGGAACGCTTATGAGGGCTGGTGGGTGTGCGTCTACAGGCTCCAAGGACGAGCTTTGATTCTCTCGTGCTCCATCAGAGAAGGCACAGGTACATAAATATTTGAAATGAATGACAAGTGAGACTGTTTAAATTGACAGATTAACACGTCAGAACTACTGATCCTTTCAAAACTTGCAGATGTCACCCCTGGTAGTCGTCCCTTCCTGTCGTGCTGCTTAGATTCTGGTACAGTAAAACACAGTTGAAAGGGTCCAAATAACCAATCAAAGAACCTGTATCTCCCCACATCCTAGTGAAAAAAAGAACAGAAAGCAGGGTATTTTCAGATTAAGGGCCAAAATATAGATCAATTTGCTTACACGTGTTAGTCCAGAGATTTTTTTTAAAAACATTTTCCACTGGAAGCAGCATCGCAGTGCGTATTTCACAAGTCTGGTTCCTGATAAATTATTCTGCCTTCCTGCCGTAGCGCTGACACGAAACGGCGAGGGGGACGGGAGCAAGCGAGAGGCGAGGACGGGTCACGACGGAACACCTTGAAACCCCCCCCCCCCACCTGGGACGTTTTATTTATACTGTTTTTGCCCGGGATGTTTTATTTATACTGCGTAATCAGATGATACCTGCGCAGTATTAGATTAGCTTCGTAAGAGGAAGGCGTAGCGAGCGGGACGACCTCCAGCGGGTCGCGCGGCAGCGGACGGACGGAGGGAGGAAGATGAAGGTGAATCTTCGCTATCACGACGTTGCCAGGCTGAGAGACGGGGTGGGGGGGGGGCCGTGAGCGGTTTCCGAAATGAGCCCCTCCCTGAGAATGGGATGTGTCCGGAACCCACTGCCATCTGAAGGCTGTAACGCGATTTCTGCCCCCCCCCCCTACACCCCCACGAGTTTCAGAGCATTCGTCCTTTTTGCGCTTTCAAGATGGCAGTGCACCGTTACACTCAGAGCAGGCGGCATTCACCACTTATCAGCTGCCTCAGCGTAGAGTTGTGAGAGACGCAGCGTAAAAGGCTCATTACAGATGTAACGTAGTGACGAGGAGTGAGGCCGTTAGTGCCAAAGCTTCCTCCGTACTAGCCTTCCTAGACCGCGATGTTCCGGAGCAAGACTCTGCAGAGTTTAAAATACCAGGAGGTGCGCGATAGCTCTCCTGGGCGGCCCCTGTGTGGGGTCCGAAGCGTGCCTCCACCGCGACCCGGCGTACATCACTTTTATCGCGTGACACGTCCGCGCGCCAGAAAGCATAAAACCGCCCCTTAATTGAAGAGGCGGGGTGTCGGCCGTTTCCACGGTGACAGCGCCGTTCGTTTGCCCTTGTCAGTTTCCCCCCCCCCCCCCCCTCGTAACCTCCCGCGGGTCAGGTGACATCCGAGATGCCGCCGCGCGTAATTCATCCGCCCGGCGGGCGCTTCCCGGTCCGCGGGCATTCGTTACTCTGACAGCGCACTCCATCAGACGCCGTTTCCGTTTGTGCGGCAGGATACTTCCCCGAGAAACCGGGGGGTTAAAAAACGCAGCGTTTTCCTTCACACAAAAACATCCGTTTACCGGTGACCATCTGGGCCCGCTGCGCGACGCTGAAGCACCAAGCGCACGATGTTACGGATGGTGTGTGCGGAGGCATTAAAAAAAGTTTTAAAAAACACTGGAAACTTTTTTTTTTTTTGTTATGCTAACATATGCTAATCCATTATGGTATAACTTTAGAACATTAGCTCATGCCAGCAAGCCCTAGGCATAAAGAGGAAGTGCACCTTCTTCATGGATTATTTCATTATGTATATAAAAACTCAAGTTAGAACAGGATTAATGTATCAGGTTATTATGTATCTGGGTTACTGTGGTACCTACGTTACCCTCTCTGTATACATTATCTGCAAAATCGATGAATACACAGTAGCCAAAAAAAAAAATAAGATAAAAACCAATATGACCTGGGCCGTATTTCAACTGAGAATCAAGTACAGGTGACCACCTGAGACTCAAGATCAATCCAACTGCAATTACCTTTTATCTTTTTTTTTTTTTTTTTTTTTTTTTTTTTTTTACTTAGAGTTGGCTAATAGTTTCACCAAGAATTAGGCTTAATCAAGGGCTGGGCCACGTGTCACGAAAACAAACGCGTGCAAGACCTGCCGAGGGCCAAACTAAACGAGGATCAGACTCTCAGCAGCGCCTCCTTCAGCGAAATCAATCGGCTCTTAAGGAGCCAGCTGCCTCACACTGGAGTCCTCCAGGACCGACTAATTTACGGAAGGGGTCACGGCAAACCGGCGTGCGCCGTGGGACGCGCAGGCGAGCTCGCCGCTTCTGAACCGAACGGCGGGTCGCTGACCGGATTGTAGTGTCGTGTCGTTCGCGAACTATTCGTTCAAAAGAACAAATCTTTTGGGTGAATGAACTGAACTGAATCACTTGCTGAAATGATTCGTTCAGTTCCGTTGCGAGTGAACGTGAACTGGTCGTTCAGTCGTTCACTGACTGACTGTCGTTCGCAGACTCAGTGAACGAATCAGTTCAGTGGATTGGCGGGGTCTGCTGAGGGAAGGCTTGCGCTGGAATTTATTTTGGGGGAAAGGCGGGCGAGGAGCGTTATGAATATTCACGCGGCGTCAAACGCGGCTCCGTCCTCAGACTCCCGTCAAACGGAGGAACGGGGTACTACTTCAGCAAGGCGCGGTCACCGCTGCGCTGATGCGCATCTCCACGCACAAACGTACCCTACCCTTCGGCAGCCTCGTTACAGGCCGGCAGGCAACCGGGGGACGAATTAAAAAATAAAAGGAGAACGTCGCAGACAGTCCGTGCCAGCGAACGGCTCCGGCTGTATCCACGGCGCCCGTGCAAGGTGGAAGGAAACGTGGCAGCACCGGATCGGCCACACCGGACGCTTTTAATGGTGACTTCCTATCCGGCCAACCGTCTGTGGCTGGGTACGCGTGAGCTCCCGGCTTGATTGTGGGTGGGGGTGGGATTTGAAATCAGATTATTTCAATCCACAACTATTTTTGACCGAGGGACATCAGCTTCCAGAAGTCATGCTATAGCCACGAATGGCTGTCTGTTATGCGAGGGATTTGTCGCAGCTAATGTCCATTTACATTGTGTTCCATTGCTGCAAGGTTGATATGTGTACAGGGATTCGTAAACTGGATTTTCTGTTTTAAATTAAAAGTAGGGTAAGATGGGGGAAGACTCTGCCCGTAGTAAGATGGCTTCCCAACCAATAGATTGCACCAAACTTCATCTCGGCACTTTTATAGAGCGTCTCTCCTCTTTTGAAATATGACATTTCATCTGGCTCACCATATTTGTGAGATTTATTTTACCAGAACCATTTTTGAGGTAAACAAATCAATTTTTTTTGTCACTGATATATGCATTTGTATTTTGCTGTTCATGCAGCAAGTTTTTGAAATGCGCATCGGGGATTCATGGGGGAAGTAATTCATTTAGTTTGTCGGAGAGAGAAAGAAAAATACTTTTTGTTCAAGATGAGAATGTAAATGAAACACTGCATTTATATAGCGCTTTTCCAGATGCTCAAAGTGCTTTACAGTGATCAGGGGGAAACTCACCTCAGCCACCGCCAATGTGTAGCACCCACCTGGGTGATGCACGGCAGCCATTTTGTGCCAGAACACTCAGCTGAGGTGGAGAGGGAGAGAACACAATTCTTCATCCAATTAAATCAAAGGATGATTTGGTGGCAGCTTGAAAGAGGCAGGTTTGGTATTTAGCCAGGACACCGGGGACCCCGTACTCGTTGCAAAGAGTGTCGTGCCCACAGTCAGGACCCTTGGTTTAACATCTCATCCGAAAGACAGGATCTCCTACATCACAGTATCCCCCTCACCGCACAGAGGCACTGCAGATTTTTCAACCAGAGGCCTGCTGGCACACCAATACCACTTCCAACAGCGGCTTAGTTTTCCCAGAATGCATCCCGTCCAAGTATTAACCAAGTCCACAATCCAAGCTTGCTTAGCTTCAGCCATTCGCCAGGAGCAGGGTGCATGGTGGTGTGGCTGCTGGCTATGCATGGCTACACCCTTTGGGGCAAGAAGCCCTCTTAGATTTGGGGGGAAAAGCCCCAGGGAGCATCTGGGTCTAAAATAAATCTATTAGTATTTAGTTAGATTTTCTACTGGATACAGCCATAAAGACACACATTTTGTCATAAATGTATACAAGTACTAAACCGCTATCCAAATAGGTTCTAATTTAGCGGTAAATCGACAGTGTTCTTAAGGCAGACGTCTCTCTATCTCACCCTGTTTATTCCAGTTAAAACTTTCAGAAGGCTAAAATAATAAAACAAATTCACGGCAAGTGAAACGCTTCTTGTTTATATTTTGTCAATGTTGTCGAAATACCTCAAGTGCCTTAAAATGAACTGATATAAAATAGAAAATGGCACTTCAAACCGGAGAGGTCTTTTTTATGGTAATTGTGTCTTGCTGTACCTTTCAAATTTGTTTGATGCTTTTGAAATTACAGAGTAATGGTGGCTAGAAAATAAGGACTCTAATGGCCTTTTAGTGTTTTCTGTACTTTCGATAAAATGCAATCCATTCTAGCCGATGACAGGCTGGTAATCACACTGGAATCACGAGATTGGCAATAACATGTATTTGTTTCTCTGCACAAGGAAAAATGATTGTGGATCTTAAAACAACACTGTATAATTTAACCTCAGTATGAAGTATGAAACAAAAAACATTGTCAAAAATATGTTAATATTAAAGTTTAACATCAGTTTTATAGTCAGCTTCCTGTCTTGTGCAAAACAAAAGATAAAAACAGTAGTATCGTAATACACAGAGGGAAAATTGCTTGTCCAAGAGGAAAGTGCAAAGTTGAGAATAGATGATAAATGGGTGATAAAATTGTGTTGTGCTGCTTTCACGGAAATGAACACTGATGGAGTAGGTGTTAATGAGTCAGTGTTAAATGACAGTGTTATCTCTAGATTAAATAAATCAGAAATATCGTACATGATATCATATAAGAAGAGAGACGAATCAGACTGGTCTGTAGGGGGTTAGTAGTAGTAAGCGCCAGTCCTAACTTTAATTCTAAGTTCTGTATAAGCACATTTATGTTTGTCTCACATCACAATATTCCACAGCTAGACATGGATACAGATCACTGAGACACATTAATGTGCTTACAATACGCGACCTTGGATTCAACCAATAAATATCCTCACTAATGTGGTATTCACTTTTAACCTGGACATGACGCGTTCATTCAGAATGACTCATTCATACCGTTTTGCTCACAGACACAAGATTGGTGAGCGCATCTTAGTTATCGCCGAACTCTCACGAACTATGTGAATAAAATGAACAAATACACTCGCGTTTGTGCACATACACTCGCATTCAGAGTCAGAGTTGAGCACAGCTGGCCTTGAGTCTCGGATGCTGCCTAGTGCATTTAACGCAGCGCCGTGTGGTGTTTCTGAATCTTGCATCATGACTGCGTCTCTTGTGCCCTGTTTAATATTTATGGCCTTTGCCCCACTTCCGCTGCAGATGGACATATTCCAAACCTTATCCATATCCATATCCTAACTTTATCCACCTTATCCATATCCATATCCCAACCTTATCCATGTCCATATCCATATGAGAAAAAGAACAACATGGATCCTCAACCATTGACCATTGCTTTATTGACCATTATTCATAAAGCATCTTGGAGTAGGGCTGAAGATCTACCAAACTCTGACCCAAATGCTATAGCCTATCACCACCTCTGAGCCCAATGCAATAGCCTATCACCACCTCTGAGCCCAATGCGTAGCCTATCACCACCTCTGATCCAAATGCCATAGCCTATCACCACCCCAGACCAAAGAATTAACCAGGATTCATTTTTTTTCTTCTCAGCAGTTGACACAATCCAAGAATAAATGCATTTCATTTTCCCTCTGGATGCCTTGGTGGTAATGCAGAGAATTTTACTCCTTTGACAAAATCAATAAACGAAAGACTTCACTCTGGCTATCGTATGGCAACACCTGGATACACCCAGTGTGGACTGAACCCCTGAGAAACCCCCCCCCCCCCCCCCCCCCCCCCCCCCCCCCCCCCCCCCCCCCCCCCCCAATGCACACAGCCCACTCACTCCGCGTCTGGTGCTCATTTCACAAAAAAACACTACCACAGCATTTTCTCTCTCAGATCACAAATTACCGTCGAAATGTGCCTGAGGGAATTCAGCCACGTCTGAAAGTCTCAAGTGAATTTCCCTTCAGAGTTATCGGAAAACCTGTTTCCCCTAGCAACTGGTGTGGCCATTGCCTGTGCCGGAGGAAAGCCAGTAAACAGTTCGACTTTAAAGGGATGTTTGACTTTCTGGAGTTTTCTGTTATCATTGAGGTTTGTAATGTGTGTTATTGATTGGCCCTGGCAGTTTTTGTGAGCAATGAAGGCATTTTGTGAGACATTTTATATGCTAAGTTTCTGAACACCTGCCAGTTTTATAATGGCTGGTATCAGGGCTTTTGCAAGTTTGTGGTTTATAGCAATTAATTATACTTCAGGTAGCTTTGGCCCGCTCCATACAGTCAGTAGAGGGGAAAAAAACTTTACTTGTCCATGGATTCATTATAACTTTAGCAATTTGTCTATTACATAATAGATATGAAAGTGGCAGTAAATGGCCTATTAATTAGCTGCTCCAACCAATTTGAAGGGATGAGCTGTTTTATTAGCAAATAATATTAACAGGAGATTGAGTGGTTTTGTACTTATTAACTGGAGACATTGTATTACAGCTAGAACTCAGAATGAATGGCAGATTTTTCACCAACTATATTATGACCAACCGTCGAGTGGGAGTTCGCAGAGTGAGTAAAAAACTCAAATAACTCGATTTGTTTCCAATCTTTTAACAATATGAATTTTCCCAAATATAATCTCTTAAACAAAAGTGTGGCCCTGCTGTGCAGGAGCAACTCTACAAATGAACATCTTTCCAAATAATTTGGAGATGCAGGGGTTTTGTTTCCAGTGGATCACTGGGATTACAGCGTCAGACATGCAGCATGCACCGTGATTGGCTGTTCATGGCCTGTTCTGCATGTTGATTAATGACTCAGCATAACAAAGCCAGAGAAGTTCATCAAGGGAAAAACGCATTTGAATACCGATACACCAGGACAGCTTGTGGTCCAGGGAATTCAGTCTGATGTTCAGCTGGTCTCCCTCCAGCGTCGGATCTGACAGAGTGACTTCAGCAAACGCACTCCACGCCGCTGGCTTTTCACTTCAAAGCAAAGGCTGCGGCCTCTTCACGGGCCAAATGCCTCAGTCACTTCCTGTCAGGGGAAACAATTCATTAGGGCCTGTGGATTACACGCAGCACATGCGTGAGATTTGTGTCAGCCCCTGCCACCCCCCCCTCCCCCCCCCCCACCAAAAAACCAAAACTATCCTGGGGCATCAGACTTTCAAACAAGACTTTGAAGATGAGCCAACTCACTGAAGAAAAAAAAATTAATCAAAAAATAAATGAAAAACAGTAAATAAATAAAAAATGTTTTGAGTTCTGGAATTGGTGGCTTGACGCATCACTAGATTTCGGGTGAAATGCACTCCAGTTCTGTTGATTGAAAAGGAGAAAAAAACCCAGCATTTACTGTCAAATAGATTAGACCCCTCAAAGCTGAGATTGGCCCAACTTTGGGAGCTCATTTTTATTAATGACTCATATGGGTCTCTGACATTGAGGAGGACTGTGGGAGCAAAACATCACGCAGACTGGAGCTGGATAAAAGAGCACAGCCAACTTTCCCTCGTCTGGAAAAGTGCTGAAGAAGAAAAGAGCCAAGCAAACCGTACTGCGTATGAAGGACATACATGAAAATATACACTTCAAATTTATGTATTCAAAATACTGCCCATCCCTGATTGGTTGCAGAGTCATTCAGGGTGGGAGGTCACCTGTGAGTCAGGTCTGAAGTCCGGTGTACAGTCCGGTGTAGAGTTGGGTGTGGAGTCAGGTGTGGGTTAGGTACGTAGTCAGGTGTGGAGTCAGGTGTGGGGTCAGGTGTGGAGTCAGGTGTGGGGTTAGGTGTGGAGTCAGGTGTGGAGTCAGGTGGGGTTAGGTGTGGAGTCAGGTACGTAGTCAGGTGTGGAGTCAGGTGTACATAGTCAGGGGTTAGGTACGGAGTCAGGTGTGGAGTCAGGTGCGGAGAGGCCCTCGGTAAAGTGCGGAGGCGCACAGAGGGAGCGGAGGGTCATCTGAGGAGATGCGGCAGCAGATCTCACATTTTATTAATCCTGCGCCTCCATGCGCCTCCTGCTTCTCCTCCATGCGCCTCCTTCGGCTCCTTCGCCGTTACTAAAGAAGCCGCCCGCCACGCGGCAGCCTCGGCGCCTGCATGTTTAATGCGGCCCGTCTCTGATCCGCAGAGTTCAGAGAAAGGGGGGGGGGGGGGAAGCGGGGCGGGGGGGGGAGAAAAGCACCCGTCCCAAATTTCTCTGAGGCGCGGAACGGCGAGGCTGAGCTTGCTTAGTTTCGCGGACAGTTTGATGTCTGACGGAACACCCCGAGGAGGGGGGGTGGAGCCAGGGGGCTGTGGCGGATGTTTATTCAGTCCGGCTGAACGACTGAATCTCACAAACATGAGGCAGAGAGCGGGGGCCACGGGTTCCAATCCCAGACTGTAAAGTCTGTGCACCAGTTACAACTCCTGTATGTGTATTCTTTTCATATGTGTGATAGATTAAGCCTGGATGTTGAATATAGGAGTGTATTATGGAATTATTTTGATCTAAGCAACTTTTATTTAAGGTCTGAAACATTCAATGTGACAAATATGCAATAATCGAGAAAATCAGGAATACTTTCTCACAGTACTGTATGTACAGTATATGGTAAAATGATAAATGCATCAGTATTGGACATAGTGTATGTTCTATCTACAGAACAAGTTTTAATTGTCTACATTTACCTCTGATGTTCATAGTGAATGTACAATGGAAGTCTCTATGAACAGTGCAGAATGATGATTGGACGATACTTTTGCTGATGGCTAAAGGATCTTCTAGTTGGAAGGCCTGTTTACTTCCTGTTTAGAGTGATTCTGTACAAACAGCGTTTGAGAAAAAAATGTCAGCAAGCCAATGGGCTTTGAACAGGAACAGGGGCGTAGAAATATCAAATTACAGGAAATGAAACGGCAGTAGGGGAGACTGGGAGGGATAACTAACAGTTTTCATATTTGGCTCAATTCTGAAAATATTACTTGCGCTGGATTAATCATTTTTCATTCCAAACACCTACATGACCTTGACAAATGCATGTCTGTGAAGCTGCCATTACTGTAGGCTTTTGTTCTGTTCAAGTCAAGTAAATATAAGGCATCTCCCTACTGATGTACCATCTCACTCTGCTGTCTTTCTCATATCGACCTATGTGCTAAACTGATGAATGTGGGAATTCATAACATTGACGATCTATTGATGCAGGTAAAAAAAAAAAATAATAATTATATGCATCAAAAAACTGATATGTTCAGTGAAACTAGGCAACCAATGCAAAGAAAACAATAAGTCAGACAAAAAAGAAACTGGACAAAACAGCTCTCAGGCCTAAACAATCGATTTAGTTCACAGGACGACCTTGACAGGTCTGTTTTGAACAGTTCTCAGAAAATGGCTTTCATGATCTTTCTTGGTTTATGGTGAATACCAAATGTTGAAGGCATCAGTTGATGCAGAAGTTAAGTTTGAAAGAACTGGACAACCAGTTTGGTTGTAAGCATAACATTACAGATCTAAAGCTGGAAAAGTCCAAAATAAAAAAAAAAAAAAAATCCTTTTGACAGATGTGTCTGTCTGTCTGTCTGTCGGGTTTCACCAACACCGTGCTATTTTCCCACTCGTCCTGAATCTACTTGAACCCATCAGGTACGAGGACCGTAAAACACGCAGATCGCAGAAACACCGCGGCAGAGCTCTGGGGTTTAGCTGCCGCGTCGGATTCGTGGAAAGCGGCGGGGTTAGTACGGTAGGCATGCCGCCGGGATTTGGGGGGGTGCGCTGGGTTTAAACTCGAGCGGAGACAGGCCCCGAAATCTGGCAGACCAGCCGGATTAAAGGTCGCCCTCCAACCCGACGCCAATCCTTTCCCCCCGTCCCGATCTGCTCCACAAACGTCTGAGCTGTTCTGACAGGTGCGTCAAACAACAGCGGTTACACAGGGATGATCACATGACTATCGCCAGAAATACTGCGTTTTTGCTGCTCGCCTCATCAACCATTTAAAATGTATTACAGTCAGTTACGACAGCATGATGTGGATGTAGACAAATTAAAGCTGACAGTCTGCACAAAATCGTACAGTGCACTGTCCAAACAACTAAAATTGTGCCACTGTCCAAATACTTTATGCACCTGTGTTTGCGTGTGTGTGTGGGGTTGTGTGTGCGTGCACACTGGGTAAATCTAGCAGTAGGGCCTCATTCAATTAGAAAATAAAAATATTAACACGTAACCAATAACACCCAACAAAAGTTAATTATAAAATATGTGTTTCTTTCATGCCAAGATGCTCTATTTAGATAGCCCTGTGCTTGGAGCTTTAAATCACTGTTTGCGTTTAATGTGACGGTGAGGAACTGGCGTTCCCGTTCCGGCACGTGCCGTAACCTTCAGGAGTAACATTCAGGAAATGTCGAAGTCACCTGAAGCTTCGCTCAGACGCGCGGCGCGCTGTTAAATAATCGGTCGTGATGTAAATACGGGCGACCTTTCGGAGAGCGACCGTGCCGCAGGTGCCCTTTACCTGTCCCGCCATCGCAGCGGCGTATACCTGTGGAGCGTGGTTTCGGGGGGGGGGGGGGGGGGGGGGGGGGGGGGGGGGGGACGAGCTCGGCGGAGCGGCCGGGGTAGAGGTGCGCGAGCCGCTGGTCTTCCCCCCCCCCCCCCCCCCCCCCCCCGTTACGACTCTCTGTATTAAACATTCATCCGCCGGCTAATTGGGCTGATGTCCCCCGCGCTGGGGGCTGAATTATTCAGGTTCCCGGTTTCCCAACGCCCCGCACGGCGATAAGAGACACGAGCCAATGACACGAGCCGCTCGGCGGCGCCACTTTCAGTCACCAGCCCTGCGCAACATACGTCTGCAGAACTGCTCTCTTATGCTCGCTGGTGATCTTGAATTAATAAGCAGTTGTATGCATTAATATACACTGATTAGCCATTCACTCAGATGTGCACATATTTCCGTCGTGTTAAAAAATGTACGACAGAAAAAAAGCGTCTCTTGGTGGACTTTTGACAAATATCATCGCAACATCATATTTATATACATTATTTTACACATTATTGCCACGCGTACCATTAACAATTTATCTCGCCCACGAGAGGATTCGAGTTGAATAGCAGTCACAGGTTGATAGCTGGATAGCTTAATTTTCCCAGCATGCTCCATTGTTGTGACTGGGCGCAGAACTGCTCATCCAAGATGTCAGAACTGAGGACGTGTTCGATTGCGGGACTGTTTTTGTGCAAAAGCAATCTAAGATAATCAAGACAGTACGTTCCAGTGATTAGGGAATGTTTTAAAGATTAGGACCCGCCCTGTACTTGGTGATTTTTTAAAGGTGGACACCGATCCCAACTGAGAAAACTATTTGCTGCCGTGTGCGGTATTTAAACAAAAGATAAGTGTCGCCAAGACAAAGTTCCCCTGCTCCCCTTTGCAACCCTACAAATGGGTGTGTCACAGGACCGCACAGTAAAATCTTTAGCGTTAAGTCAACTCTGAGACAGCTTTATTAGTCCAGCAGGGATCAAAATAAGTGCTTTAACCCTGAACATTTTACCGTTTGGGTTCTCAGTGAACAGTTGGCAAGATTGTGAGCCTCGATGTGCTGACTGGCCAGTCTCCTTTTCTATTATTTTGGGGTCAGTGTATTTCCACCCCATCATCCTCCCGTGAACTGCGATTAATAAACACTAAATCATGAGAGCAGAGGTGGGAAAAAATAAAAGTTTGAAAAAAGTTTTTTTTTTTTTTTACAGAAAGTAAAAAGTCCTCCCCGGTATTTTGTTCCTATCACCTGCGTTTGCTTATTAGCACAAATCTTTAGTCAAGATTTCCAAACACATAGGGAGGACTTTTACTTTCTGACCCCTGGGCTTTCCACCTCTGCAGGAGAACAATGCTTTGATATTATTTGTCATCGATATTAGTTAAACCACCCATCCATCCATGATCTAACCCACTTATCCCAGCATGCATTGGGTGAGAGGCAGGAATATACCCTGGACAGGTCGACAGTCCATCAAAGGCACACACACCATTCACTCGCACACTCATACCTATGGTCAATTCAGAGTCTCAAATTAACCTACCTGCATGTCTTTGGAGAGTGTGAGGAAACCTATGCAGACACGGGGAGAACATGCAAACTCCCACACAGAAATTGGAAGTCAAACCAAGGACCTTCTTTCTGCGAGTCAACATTGCTACCCACTGCACCATCTCCTCTAAAAAAATCTTTGGCCCTTACATGTGTCAGGGACACAACCCATAACTCTGTCCTGCCAACTGAGGCAGGTCTATCCTGGCTGTTTGACTCCTATAACACACAAGCCTCAGCTCTCCATATCAGAGCAGCCAAACAAGACTTTTAATGCTTTACTACCTCCGCCTCATCTTTCTCACTTCAGCTTCCTGCTTCCTTCCTGCAGACATAACAAATAGCCAGACCGAACAAATGTCAAGATATGTTTAGATACGGGATGTGACTTTTACTGATTTTTCCTCATTATTCTGGACATATTGATGCTCAGACCATAATTATCTCAACAAAAGGCAGAAGGAATTATATATGGCTTTATAGCACTGCTTTTAAAACAAACAAAAAGAAGGGGGAATAAACTACTAACAGATAACAACTATACTTAGGATCACTTTGAGCTATGTACTTCATTTTCACAGGGGCAACGCAATGAAATGCACTCTTGGCCTACCCCACTGGCATAAAGGTTGCACTAGCCTTTTGTGTAATTCAAATTTCCCTTATTGAAAGAAGCCGTTTTAAAAAGGTTTGAAATATACTGGCATGGGTTCCAAAAAAAAAAGAAAAGAACAAAAAAAAAACGAACACAAGTGAAAGAGCATTTCAACAAAATTTGCGTATGAATAAAAGGCTTTGATCTCTCAGGTGAGTTTTTGGAGTCATTTTATCTGAGCCTCACAGGCCGGATTCAGGGGGATTACTTTTTACAGAACGAGGCAGTTTCTTCATCTCTAAGACAGTGGAGGTTTTCAGACAGCATGCAGAACGCCTGGCCGCTGTGAGCTGGTAATTACATTTCACAGCACAGCGGATCCCTGAAGGGACGGGATTATCAGGACTCAGTGTGACTGGCGGAGGGGGTGTGGCCTGAGGGGGGAAGCTGGCGGAGTGGGTGTGGCATGAGGGTGGAAACTGGCGGAGTGGGTGTGGTCTGAGGGTGGAAACTGGCGGAGTGGGCATGGTCTGAGGTGGAAGCTGGCAGAGTGGGTGTGGCCTGAGGGTGGAAACTGGCAGAGTGGGTGTGGCATGAGGGTGGTAACTGGTGGAGTGGGTGTGGCCTGAGGGTGGAAGGTGGCAGAGTGGGTGTGGCCTGAGGGTGGAAATTGGTGGAGTGGGTGTGGCCTAAGGGTGGTAACTGGCGGAGTGGGTGTGGCCTGAGGGTGGAAACTGGCAGAGTGGGTGTGGTCTGAGGTGGACGCTGGCAGAGTGGGTGTGGCCTGAGGGTGGAAGGTGGCAGAGTGGGTGTGGCCTGAGGGTAGAAACTGGCAGAGTGGGTGTGGCATGAGGGTGGAAACTGGCGGAGTGGGTGTGGCCTGAGAGTGGAAGGTGGCAAGTGGGTGTGGTCTGAGGTTGGAAACTGGCAATGTTACTGAGGGGGATAGAATGAGTTCCACTGCGCTTCACGGTTCACTGTATTAGTGGAAAACTTATCCTGAAGCATCATGGAACATGTAGTGTTTTGATCATACCACTACTGGGTCCTTGCTGGTGTGACACATGGGCGGAGTTCAAAAACAATTGCATTAGTAATACATCAACAGTTGATGTACTGCTGTGTTACTTAAATATGCTCAGACAAACAGGTGACCAAATCCACTGCGGACTAGCATCAAGTTTTGCTTCTTACACACGATTGCACGATTATTTTTGCTTATTAAATTGATATTTTCATTTATGTTTTTTGGTGGCCTCCTGAGATTTTTGTAACTGTTTCACTAACGCATGGAAAAACACTTTCAGGAGAACGTTCAGGAGTTGAACCATAAATTCCTGTCTTATGTTAAACATCGGCTATGGCAATAGAATTGAACGCACTCCCCCTATAGCTAAGTAACCGCTAAGCCAAATCGTCACCTACACATCTGTGTACGCGCAATTAGTTCAGGAGAGCTTGTCGCTGCTATTCCGGTCTCTAAAAGCAGAAACCGTCAAGCAGGACGGGATCAACAGGCTGACGGCTGAACCGGAAAACCCTCTCTCACAGGCCATGCGTTCTGGGACGATCTCACAGGCCATGAGTTCTGGGACGATCTCACAGGCCATGCGTTCTGGGACGATCTCACAGGCCATGCGTTCTGGGACGATCTCACAGGCCATGCGTTCTGGGACGATCTCACAGGCCATGCGTTCTGGGACGATCTCACAGGCCGTGAGTTCTGGGACGATCTCACAGGCCATGCGTTCTGGGACGATCTCACAGGCCATGCGTTCTGGGACGATCTCACAGGCCATGCGTTCTGGGATGATCTCACAGGCCATGCGTTCTGGGACGATCTCACAGGCCATGCGTTCTGGGACGATCTCACAGGCCGTGAGTTCTGGGACGATCTCACAGGCCGTGAGTTCTGGGACGATCTCACAGGCCGTGAGTTCTGGGACGATCTCACAGGCCGTGAGTTCTGGGACGATCTCACAGGCCGTGAGTTCTGGGACGATCTCACAGGCCGTGAGTTCTGGGACGATCTCACAGGCCATGAGTTCCGGGACGGGGTGGATCCCGCGGAAAATCTCATGTTCTATTCCTTCCCCCGTAAGTCCGTGAACTCGTCCTGCTCTTTCCTCCCTGTCACGTCGCGTGTGCGGGAGCAGCGGATATCGGGCTAGCCGTGGTTACTAACATCCCCGTTTTTTGCGTATGAGACCCGCAGAGCTCCTATGAAAAATTAATATCCATATATTCAGTGATAACAGCTCTGTTTAAGTTTATCTGAACTGGGAGACACTGTCTCAAAGACACTTCAGAGGGAGATAGAGAAGTTGGAAAAGAACACAGTGCAATCCCAAACACATTTTTATAGTGCATTATGACAAAATACATGTATTCATTTT
This sequence comes from Anguilla japonica, assembly GCA_025169545.1. Classification (NCBI taxonomy): domain Eukaryota; kingdom Metazoa; phylum Chordata; class Actinopteri; order Anguilliformes; family Anguillidae; genus Anguilla; species Anguilla japonica. Next base: position 3,571,688 of record CM045900.1, read on the forward strand.
TATTGCCATCAATGCAATTGTGTGCACGTATTTTTGAATATGTCACATAATTTCACATTTTTATATGAGTAAATTTTACCATATAAATTCTGCAATAATAATTGCATTTTCTGTTCTATAATAAATAATACAATGCAAATGTATGCATGCATGTGCATAAATGTATGCATGTGTGTGAAAGCATGGGTGTCATTTGTGTTACTTGAACCATCTGAAATGTATGAACCTCATTCTGTTCTCTCAGGCTGTGTAAAATGCATATGGAAGCGCCTGCGTTATTCACTAAGGACGTGGACTGGACTGGAAGTAGAAACAAAACCAGGTTCCACTCCAAAACTACGGCTTTACTTACATTTGGGCATGTTGAATTTGCATTTTGTGCTATATTGATATTGCACATTATGCACTTGTTGGTGTGAGAATGTTGTTAGCCAGTGTCTTAGCATTGTTGCTTATGTATAAACTCATATTTCCCCACAGGGTAAATCCCACTGGATAAAAGCATCAGCTAAATTAATGGAAAGCAAGAGTAAATGGTGTGAACACCGCCTCGACTTAGGGGTGTCTATTAGGTGAAGGAAACGCACACCCTTTCATTCCTACAAAGAAAATTGCATTTGTGGCTGTGCATGACAAATAGGCTGCTGGGGTTTCCATTTTTGGATTGGCTTTTGCCGTGCAAAGCTAGAAACTTCAGATGCAGCTTGTGCTTTACAGGCTCAACTGCTTGCTTTCATGTTCATCTAGAATAAATTTCTTATAGAGAGAGAAATTTTTTTGCGAAACATTCTTTGCTCTCTTTCATGTTACAAAACATTCAGGTGTTCTCAGTTCAGGCAGTTTAGGAATTCTGTTATTCGAACCGTACGGTGACTGAAAATGCATGCAATGTTTACTAAAATGGAGTACCTCACAGTCAGTCTGTTCTTATTAATCTGCCGGTCTATCATGCTGTGTATCCAATTTTGGTGCTTACCCACTGATGAGATATGGTAGTAGTTATGCATTTACAGAAACGTATCTTGCTGAAGGGCTCTGAACCTATAACCATTAGTTCCTGTATCGGAAGGGAGTTAAACTTGGTGACCTTGGAGTGACCTTGGCGCAGACCGCCAAAACCGCAAACCGCGTGGACTCCACAGCGCCCCCCCCCCCACCCCCCCATGAGGTCATGGGATTGCAGCTTTGCCTCATGGGTCGCCGTGTCCCTCGTTACCGTGACGCCCCTGGCACAGGAACGAGGCCAGGAACCGGAGATCGAACCTGTGCTGTGATTGACAGCTCTGCCTGTTTTGCCAGATAAATGATCTGGGGGAGGTGAGGACACTTTCAGCAGGAGCTGTGCCAGGTCATCGTTTGGGGATGGGGGGGGGGGGGGGGGGGGGCGCAGAATAAATGTGGATATTTCTGAGCGTTATTAATATTCAGCTTTTTTAAAATCGCAGCCCAGACGCAGAGGAATGGGGCGCGCGGTGAAGGGGAAAGAGCAGCGCGATCGCGCGCGTCTCACTCGCTCGCTGGCGGGTTTGGCGCTCGGCTTCCTGACTCCCGCGAGCAGGAAGCGGCTCAGTGACCAGCGGCAGCGCCGGAGGCTCCGCGCTGCCCGTTTACGGGGATAATTGATGAGCAGAAGCGATTACCGCTGATTACCGCTGATTACTGCTGATTACCACTGCTCTGAGTCCCCTGCGCTGGTGCTCGGTGGCGGTTGTGGCGGTTGGTGGCGGTTGGTGGCAGTTGGTGGCGGTCGGTGGCGGTTGGTGGCAGTTGGTGGCAGTTGGTGGCGGTTGGTGGCGGTTGGTGGCAGTTGGTGGCAGTTGGTGGCAGTTGGTGGCGGTTGGTGGAGGGGGTGGGGTCAGCAGGAGAGCAGAGGATAATTAATGGAAATTCAGGCTGATTCCTGAATCGTGTTTTATACATGCTCCGTGCCGGGAAACACGCGATTAGATTACGGTTCACTTTACAAACGCAGGGCAAACGTGAAGGACACACGGCAGGAATGCTCCCTGTCCACTGTGTCCTCTGCCATCGTGTGTATTCATGAGTGGGGGAGAAGGTTTATAGTTCAAAACTATAAATAAAACAAAATATACCGTATTATACATACAACATACACACGTGTACGTATAGTACACACACACACGTACACACATTTATAAATATATATACTGTGTGTGTGTGTGTATATATATAAAGATGACTGCCTTTTGACCATTTGGCAGAGAAGGGCCATGTATCACAATAAGGAAATGAGGAAGCAGACCAGCACAATGCTTTTATCTTTCTCATTTACACCTGTATTAGACTGACGACATTAGACGCACGGGACAGAGAAACAACAATGTCAAAGTGGATTTAAAACATTATACTAAATCTTGATTTTTATAAAAGTCCATTGCCTTTATATTTAGGTAGAAAATACAAGCGCGCAAGGAAATGAATTTGTGACCTTGGACTGAGTTTCCTTTTTTCCTACTTGAATTTTATTTCGAGAGAAAATGCAGCAGCCTACACTTTCTCCCTCCTCTTCTGTTGAGTTTCACCAGAGATAAAAGACAAGACATTTCCAAGGGACTGTTGTTACTTGGGTATTCTGAGCAGTCTGAAAACATGCCATCAATAATATTGTTCGGCTAGCGGAAATAAGGCAACATTTGTCTCCAATTTAACGAAGAAATCAGCAGAAACAGAAATAGCTTATGAATGTCAAAACGGGCGAACTGCGCTCTTCTGCAATCGTTATTTAATTGCCCACACTGGCGTATGTATATCGCTCACAAATTAAGGCAAATGATGCTCAGATCGACCGTAAGCACACGACTGAGGACGCTCACAGCAGAACGCGCTCGCCTCTGATTCAACTGCCACTGCGTTCAAAGAGTCCAAGAAGGCCGAACTTGGCTTTTTTAAAAATCAGCGTTGATTTGAAGCGGAATTGTTTTTCCCGTTTATATATACATCTCCGGAGAGGCGGCAGTGCGGCTGGCGCAGATGCGAGAGTGGCGGGGGAGTGGCGTGCCGGGTGCTAACGGCGTTGCGATCACGGACCCTGACGTCTCGAAAGCCTCGAAACGACACGTCGCCGCGTGAGAGCGGCGTCGTCAACGACACTTTTTTTTTTTTTTTTCGCGTGGGAGATGCAAATTACCGCCGCGGTATCATTTATTCAACAGACTCCCGATTCCCGGGCAACTCTCTCATTAAACAGCTGGGTATTTATGGAAGCAATCTCAGCGATGCGCCTTGCTCCAGGGAGAGAGGGAAGGACGCACGCTGGGCGTGACCTGTATCCATCTGGTTAAGAGCAGGTCCCCACCGCGCTCCTCCATCAGTAAGCCACACGCCACAGCGTCCGCGGAAGCCAAGAAAAGCACAAAATTAACACACTCACATACCATACCGCAAAACACTTTTTTTCTGCAAAAGAGCAGAAAAGAAAGTTAAGTATTGCATTTTTTTTTTTTTTTTTTTTACATAAGTACTGAGTTATGAAAGGTTCAGTAGTAGTACTAATCGCTAGTATTTCAACTAGGCATTATAGGCAGACCTATTATCTTTGTATACAGTATTGTAACATTATGTATTACTATTAGACATATGCAGTCAAGCCAGTAATTGTCAATATGAGAAAAGTTCACTTAAGGAAAAAAAAACGAAACAACGAGAAGCAATGACTTAGGTTTCTTTTTGTCATTGATTTTTAAATATAGCACACACTGTTCTCTCTCTCTCCTCCCTCCCTCCTCCCTCCCTCCCTCCCTCAGTATCAGGCTTCCGAAAGGGAGGAGAATTGAGTGTGAGAAGCGGTTAATGAGAACACCTGTCCCAGTTCCTCCCCGAAGCAGGAGGTTTAATTCCGTCCCGGGGAAGCCGACGGCTCGGGGGTGGGGGGGGGGGGGGCATGCCGGTGTCACGGGTAACACCGCCAAAGAACGACGAGGACGAGTTTATCAGGAGGGAGCAGAGAGTCACGCGTGTCATCCGTGTAAGAGAAAATAGAGCAGGGGGAGAAAAAACGAGTGCAGGATAAAAATAACTTTGTTTCAGGGAGGAGGGGTGTGGAGGGGCATGGGTGTGGAGGAGGGGTGTGGAGGGGTATGGGTGTGGAGGAAAAGTGTGGAGGGGCATGGGTGTGGAGGGGGGGGGGGGAGGCAGGCAGCAGTGGGTGGGGTGGGTGTTTGTGGGGTGGATTTTAGGGGGTGGGTGCAGCAGGTGAGTGTTGGGGGTGAGTGTAACAGATGCTGCAATGGGTGGGTGTTGGGGAGTGGGTGCAGCAGTAGGTGGAGGTTGGGGATGGGTTGGGTAGATGTAGCAGTGGGTGGGTGTTGGGGGAGGCGGTGCGCAGTAGATGTAGCAGTAGGTGGGTGTTGGGGGGGGGGGGGGGGGGGGGTAGATGTAGTGTTGGGGGTGGTGCTCTGTACCTTTTTCAGGGAGGGGTCCAGGGTAATACGCATTCGCCACATGGCCTGAACTTGTGATCCTTTCTTCTGGAGCAGACTGCATTTTGAAGGACCGCAGGGCACTGACAGTTTGAGAGTTCATTTTCTGTCACAGCGAGAGTCGCAATTACCCAACTCAAACGGCAACGAAATATGCGGAAGAGTCTCGCAGTTACTCTACCCCCAGATGGCACTGCCTTCGTGTGGAGAGCGCAACTTTTTTCTTCTTCTTCCCGCCCCCCCCCCCCCCCCCCCCCCCCCCCCCCCCCCCCCCCACAAAGTTGTGTCTCTGATCAGCCGTGACCCACTTTCCGCCCAGCCCAGCGCAGAGCGGAGCGGAGGAGCGGAGCTCAGCACGCGCTCGTTATGATTATTATCTTAATTTATTCATCAAAAGGCTTACCAGGCGCGGCGGCGCGCTCATAAATCCCAAACACCTTGGTGCAGGCCTCACCCTTCGCATCCGCGCGCGCTTCAGAACCGACCCGGTTCATCCGGTCCGCCCGGGGACCTCGTCTCTGCTCTGCTCTGTTCCTGGCTCTGAACCGTGGAAGTCAGAATTTTAAAAAATGTTATCTACTCACATACATTAGCTCCTGCCTCTGAAAATCAAAAGTTACACACACAGGACTAGTGGTGGACGTAATGAATAATACTCAAATTCAAATGTTCGATATGTGTGTGACAATGTGAACAGCCGCGAAGAGCAAGACCCTGTCTTTCAAATAATACACGGAGAGGGTGCACATTGTGTACTGCATTTGGCTGTAGTGACTGTGCCCCTACACGCATTTCACAAACGTGTTAAATACAGCCGCTTATGTATAAACGGCCAACGGTTGCTAATTAGAAACACCTTTAACCAACATTACTGTCCTGCCGTCCCTGAACAGAACAGATACCCCCCCGCGGCTGTATGATGGTCAGCAGCACAAAGCCCAAACTGTTTCCTTATTAAACTGGCTGATGTGGAGACACGCATGTCACAGCAACTGTCAGTCAGCCTGCAGAATTACCGTCTGTGGTGTGCACGAGATACAGTAATTAAGGCTTGTCTGCCCTGCACGCGTAGGAGTCACGGTGCGTTCTCACGCATATTTCTGTCCGTCAGTGAAGCGTACCTAAAGTAATGGCGTGGACGAATTTGTCTACAGCAGAACTGAATGCACCGTGCGCACACACAACGGACACGGGGCACAACACACTGTGGACACAGGGTGAACACACCACACACACACACCGTGAACACAGGGCGAAACACCGCAGACACACACCGTGAACACAGGGCACAACACAGTGTAGCTACACAACAGTGTAGCCTGCTGCAGGCCTACTGCAATCACAGCATTGCAGTCCATCTTTACTCCACATCTTCGGCTCGCTGTACAACACAGAGAAGCGTTTACATGCATAAAGATAAGATAAGAAAACTTCAGTGTCCATTACATTTACATGAAATGGAAATCTGCCTTTGGCATTCTGGCAGCACAGAAATGCGCTCTAAAGTGCCAGATACCTGTGATCTGGGGTAAATGTGCTTTTTCGTATCACAGCAGGTGCGTCCCTCGTTCCCTTCTGTCCCAACGGAGAAAAGCAGATAGTTTAATAATCAGCTAAAATACTGAAGAATAAGCTTTTATTTCCTGTTTGCCATGACAGAAAATAAATTAAAGTAAATCCTTGGGGGAAAAGAGGTAATGGTGCCTCAGATTTAGTTTTTTTTTAACATACACAACAATAATGCTGATCAAATGATGTAGATGATAAACTCAGGGGAATAAAGCCACCTCAGCTTGTGAGCTGGGACTGTAGGAAAATGATTGGAAACTTTACACCAGTGGTTTCCAACTATGTTTCTGGAGATCTACAGTCCTGTAGATTTTCCCTCCAACCCTAATTTGGAGTCTACTAATTTGCAGCTCAACGAAATCGCTAGCTGTTGAATGGAGTGTCCTTTGTTAGGGTTGGAGTGAAATCCTTTGGGATGGTCGATCTCTAGCAACAGGGTTGGAATCCACTGGTTTAAATTCTGATTGCTGATTAAACAGCACTGATTTTGTAAATTAGGTTTTTCCACTGGCCATTGTTGCACTTATACTGTTCAAAGCTTGGTGTATTACTGGGGTGATTTATCCCTCCTTTATGGTGAGTAAAGACTCTGTTCTCATCAAATAAATTAAACGATCAGAGAATGAAACTGTGTGTGAGACAAAAGCGAATTTTGGGATGGATGTGTTCCAATGATTTGCTCTCTGAAGAATTATAGAAGTTCACTAGCTCACTGGGTCGGCTGTGTCAACAGCTCCCAAAGCACAAATTATGAATTATTCATAGAGTACTGTTTAAACACAGCACTCTGTATTCCAAAGAAATAGCCTAGGAACATGTTTGGGGGTGAGGGCTACTTTAATACACAGACACAATACAGACACGTTAGCTAGATGTTGTGGAGGGAATTGCCAATTCTCACAGAACATGAGGGGTAATGTAGGCCTACCTGGGAGGGGAGAGAGGGGCTTCTCTACCTGCCCAGCAGGAGAATTACCTGTATGAAATATGGAGAGGGGCCATGGTGGAGCAGTGGGCAGAGCTGTTGCCTCATGACAAGAAGGTCCTTGGTTTGAACCCCGGCCGGGGCCTTTCGGTTTGCATGTTCTCCCCATGTCCGTGTAGGTTTTCTCCGGGCACTCTGGGTTCCTCCCACAGACCAAAAACATGCAGGTCAGGTTAACTGGAGAGTGTAAATAGCCCCTCGGTGCGAGTGTGAGCGTGAATGGTGTGTGTGCCCTACGGTGGACTGGCAACCTGTCCTGGGTGTATTCCTGTCTCTCACCCAATGCATGCTGGGATAGGCTCCAGCACCCTCTGTGACCCTGAAATGGAATCAGCAGATTAGATAATAGATGACAGGATGAAATAGATACAAAAAAAAAGCAAAACTGTCTGATCAAGACCTTTCTAATAAATACAAAAATGCCAGTAGGAGTCATCTTGCCCTTCTTCAGATGTCAGATTCGATGACAGACAGCGCGACACACCGTTGTCATTACGTCTCTAACGCGCGAGGGTGTGCATGAGTCTTCAGACAAGTGACACATGCGGAATTAATTTTTCCATGTCAGTGGCAAAACCATCTTTTTGCCTTTCTGACACAGATAAATTGGAGAATTCTTCAAATCATTTCCCAAAATAACAAAAGAAACAAAAGGCAGTGAACAGTTATACTCAAAGCAAAATAAAATAAAAAACTGAGTAAAATTGAATTTTGTTGTCAAGAACATCCTTTTTGCACTTTACACTGTTTGAGAAGATGTGGATGCACCCCCCCCCACCCTACACCCCCCCTTCGTTTTACACATTATACTTTTTAATCATTCAGAACTCTCAACCCACACACAGTCCCAGTGAATGAAATGATTTATTTTTTTGCTATTGAACAGACATGAAGCACATCCAAGGCTAGATTATACACACACTGCATGCTGGGATGGGCAATATATCAAATACATGCACTCTGAAAATGTATTTGCATGTATGTTTTAAATATGTAATACGGGCTGCTTGCTTGCTTTCTGTAGGGTTGATGCCTTCCAGCTCGCTGTCTTCTCCAAAGCAACAGACACCCATCATCCTGACAAACGACGCAGTACAGGGAGATATTTATAAGGATTTCTTCCCCATATTCCTGTGAAAATTTCCGAGATGGAGATCTGAAACGTTTTGTGGGATGTTTCGGGAACGTTCATCTGCCGCCCCGTTTGTGGGGGGTCAGGGAATATTGTCAAAACCACTGAGGGTGACAGAGGCACTGAGGGTTCGTTTTAAGGAGCCCGCTTTTTTTCCACCCAAACTGGGAGTCCCTGTGTTTAGTGGTGAAAAAGAACGAGATGACAACAACTGCAGCACAATCGATTCGATTCGGCTTCACAGCACCTGAAATTCAACTGCAAAAAAACTGGTGCCACAAAAACAGGTCTCTACATCAATTGCCTGACACTGCCATAATGGAGAGTGTATGAACATAATGCCCTGCTTTATAACTGTTGACCCGCACGGTTATGTCCAGAAATCACATCATTTGCACAAAAAACCAAAACCAGGAAGCAGGAAAAGGCCTTTGGCAACTCTGTAGCTCTTGATGAATCAATACTCCAGCTCACGCTGGCCTGCTTGAGTCAAAGCACAACACCGCCACACCCCCTTGCCCAGTTTTTTTTTCTGTCCTCTGTATATGCCCCTCTCTTATCGCTCTGTCTCTCTCTCTCTCTCTTCTCCCCCATCTCTCCACATGTCTCCATGTCAGCTGCTCCCTCTCTTTCCCACTCTGTCATCTTATATATAGATTCAATTTGTTCGCGGAAGTGTCTCTCTCCATAGCAACACGGGACTCTCCTTCTGTTCCAACAAATCAATCAAACGGAATCTCCCGGTCTCTCCGGAGTGCATGACACCATGTGCCGTATTCCTCTCGCTGTCGCGGCGATGTAAAACCAGCCGGAGACAAGGCAACCAAACCAGCCCCCGACTGCATCAGTCACATACTTAATTAATCCCCGGTAATTTTTTTTTTTTTTTTTTTTTTTTTTTGCTGAGGTTTCTGTTCGTTTAAAGTACGGGGACGTCTGCGAAATTCAATTTTCTGCTCAGCTGAAACCCATAATTGAAATTCTCGTACCTGATGGCGGTTCTCCCCCCCGCACACAAAGGGCCCGTAGCGCGAGGCGGTTGGGGAACGTGCGCTGTTCGAGGGAGCCTCGGTTACGCGCACGCGTTTGAAACAGAGGTTCATTTCCTCAGGGAGATGGCAGTTTAGATTCAAACACCTGCAACTGCCGCCTCCTTGAATTGATGACCTCTGACCTCTGATCTCAGCGACACGTCAAGAGGAACTGTCCCAGCGTTCCGACTGAAACGATGCTAGTGCACTTCATTTACAAGGTTAATATTTATGCTGCTGTTTGCTAGCAGGTCGTATGCCATTTCATGGAAATTTTTCAGGTAGACTATGTTTAGCGGCATTTAGCTGATTTTGTGAAATCTGAAGCAGTGCTTAGTATGGGAATTGCAGGACACGGTTGTAATGTGACTCTCTTGTCAGGGTTAACATGGAACCACTTGGTGTATGTTTCACTGGATCAAGGGTACTGCAATCTGGCCCTCAAGGCCAGAAGTCCCGCTGGGTTTCATTCTTCCCCTCTAATCAGGGACTGATTTAAACCTGGGACACCACCCCATTAAATGCATCTCTGGCCAATCAGTAGCGTTAAACGATCAATTAACTGTCCGGTGGAAAAGAAGACCAGCTGGGCTAATGGCCTCCAGGGCTGAATTTAAGCTGTTTATACTGCCCCTCTCTGCGTCTCAGTCACGTATTTGGGTCCCCTGTCCACGCTGTCTGTCTGATTAATGAAAGATTTCACAGACATACAGGGTTTTAAACCGTTAGTCACGATTCTGGCGACGGCATGGATCTGGGTGTCTGCTCAAGTGGGAAAATGAAATCTGTAATGTGGGGTGTGGGGTGCGTGGGGGGTGGGGGTGGGGTGGACCATTGCTGTAACACCCTTGAATCTCTCTCTCTTGCCGCGAAACATCGCACTTCGCTTTGGTGAGACCAGGTTGTGACGAGAGGACCAGGCCCGGCGTCTTAAAAGGGCTTAAAGCCGTAAAGACGTTCCTCTCCAACGATCGTCGAATCTCAATTTCACAGCCTCAGATTTTGCATTTTGCTGAGGGTAATGTTCAGAGATTAATATTCATCAAGGATTTCGGTTGTGCAGGCAGAGTGCTTCCGCACAATGTGGCGTACGAGGTTGCTCATACGGCCACGCTTCTGTAGGCTGTCCTACCTTCCCAAATTATGTTGCAGCAAATCTGGGCAGGTATCCTGCGTTTGAAAAGATTCTGTGATGCATTTGAACACCCCCCAGGGAAGGTGCTCAGCCCTGCTCCATCTGTCTGTAATTGGGGGAAAAAAAATCAAAAACTAATGGAGTGTTTAAATGTGGTTAAGCTAACAGTAAACTTTAATGTCAATCCGTTCTGTGCCACTGTGCAAAATGAAGTTGTGGGATTCTGGGATTCTCCCTCCCAGGCAAAAGCAGTTGTGTTACTGTAACTGGTGGTTCAAAACAACAAGCAGCATTTCAGCCGTTACATTATAGAAAAAGTAGAGAACAACAGCACTGTTTATATTCATAAATGATTTTTTTTTCTTATAATACTGTGCACCCTGTGTTACCAAGCAGCTCCATCGCAGGGGTAAAGTAAAGTCCTAAGAGAGATTGCAAATGCAATAAATGCAGTCTAAAGCGACAACTTTTCAGCTACCCAAACCAGCATTACAGACAAGAGCCATGCTGTCCTAGTAGGAGTTACTTTACATTAAACTAAGAAGCGCAAAAAAACCCCACAGTGCCTAAAATCAGAAGAAAAGAAGCTCCAGTGACTTGCGACAGGTAAAAGTGCTAGACAGGGTTGGGCTGGATGTACCAAGGTGGGGTCTACACACCTACTCATCTCAAGAGGAGCCCAACTGCACCATTCTTCTGTGGGTCCATGGTGCCTTATCATGTTTGTTCAACAACTTTTTCAGTTTTGAAATGTTTAGTGGCCACAAAATTCACATAACGAACCCGAGGCATTTTGTGTGGTACGATGATCGCTGTTGCGCTGCTGAAAGTTGTCGCGCGCTAGCTTTGACGTTGTCGTGCGCTAGCTTTCAGAGATGTACGCGGTACACTACTGTCACAGTCATATTAATAGGACACGGGTGATCAGTCTCTTCTCTCTAAGCAGAGCCGTTCGGGGAGAGAGCGAGAGAGAGAGAGAGAGAGAGGGAGAGAGAGGAAGAGAGAGAGAGAGGGAGAGAGAGGGAGAGAGACAGATAGAGATGGAGGAGGACGAGGAGAGAGGAGAGAGAGATAGAGCGAGGAGAGAGAGAACTGAGAGGGAGAAGAGAGGAGAGGGAGAGAGGGGAAGAGAGAGGCGAGAGAGATAGGGCGAGAGAGATAGTAGAGAGAGAGAGAGAGAGAGAGGGGAGAGAGAGAGGGGAGAGAGAGGGAGAGGAGAGGAGAGAGAAGAGAGGAGAGATAGACAGAGAGGGAGAGAGAGAGAGGGAGAGAGAGAGAGAGGGAGAGAGAGAGAGACAGAGAGAGAGATTGAAAGAGAGAGAGGGGGAGAGAGAGGGAGACAGAGACAGAGAGAGAGAGAGGGGGAGAGAGAGAGAGATAGAGAGAGGGAGAGGGAGAGAGAGAGAGAGAGAGAGAGAGAGAGAGAGGGAGAGAGAGAGAGAGAGAGATATAGAGAGAGGGAGAGAGAGAGAGAGAGAGAGAGAGAGAGAGAGACAGAGACAGAGACAGAGAGAGAGATTGAGAGAGAGAGAGAGAGAGACAGAGAGGACGGGATGGGGCGCTCCGCTGTCAGTTCTGTCATCGCGTCTCTTTGCCTCTCGAATGCAGACGTGTGTGCGTATCCTGGGGCCCCCCGGAAACCAGAGGTTTCTGCATAATTTACCGGGAGGAACAGCTGCTAAAAGACTCTCGCTCGCCTCGTCAGCCCTGGAGACAGACGGTGTCACGTTGCCGGGGAGATTCATCGGCGGAGGTGCTTCCGCAAGCGACGTTAGAAATTAATTTGTGTCAAAACAGAGCTTCCCTCAGTTTCTTTCCCGGTAAAATATGCACCTGCAGTGAGTTAGTGTGCCACACATTTCCCGTTTCCTGACTTGCGGGGAACATATTGGCGATGCCGTTGGCTGTCTGCGGTCGTACGACATTATACAGTGTCATTTAACAACTGTCAAATCATTTTACCCATAATCCCCCCCCCCCTAGGAAGATAATTCACGCAAGGCATATTGTGATAAAATATTCCTAAGAATGCGATTTATCTGCGCGAAGTCATCAACATCAAAAAAAAAAAAGAAGAATAAAAAAAAAAGAAGCACACCATGAATAAATGTGTAGTTGGGCTGCAGGTCCTGCTCAGTCTCAGGGTTTCGGGTGTGGTGATTGGTCCCCTGCAGCCTGGCACTGCCAGCAATGAGAGAGGCCAGCAGCCCCACACTGCACTGCTTTAACAGGCCATAGCTATGAACCGCCTCTCTCTGTGCACAAGTGATTTTACACACAACCAAATGAAGACAGAACACCCATCATGCAAGTGCCACCTATGGATCCCTGCCAAAGCAGCCAGAATCCTGAGCCTGAAACATGAAACATGCGGCTAACATGTTACTGCACACGGTTTGTTTGTTACCTATGCATGCCATACATGATAATGTGCTAATTACACCCTGAGGTGTTAAGGTGTAATGGCAGTCTGTGTTAAGCTGGCACTCTGGAAGAAGGGGACGATGTGTCCTCATTTGAGGCAACGACCATTTGGCCATTTTTTTTTCCTTAGAGGGACAGGTGTAAGGGTTGACATTCTCCCTCAGTTTTATGGTTTTTGTTGATCTGTACTTGGGGAACAGACCAAGCAGTTCATTCACTATATAAAACAACCAATTTTAAAACCTGCATGAAGACGTACCTGCATTTGTTTTACACTTACAAAATTACAGAGGAATAAATTGAACTATTATATAAATTGAACTCTTACATAAATGGAAATTAGCAAAAGGTAATTTTCGCACAGACATTAAGAAGACTTTTTTTCATGAAGAGAGTAGTCAATGTGTGGAATGGCCTGCCAGGTCATGTAATAGAGGCCGAAAGTCTGGGGGATTTTCGAGACCGTGCTTTATACAGTGTTAGATACTATCTAGCCTCCAGATAGTATCTAACTATCTGTACAATAGTTAGATACTATTGTACAGAGCACTGGGTACAATGGAAAACAGGAAAACGGAGAGCATTGTTGAGCTGAATGGCCCGTTCTCGTCATTATGTACGTTACGTTATGTAAATTCCACAGTGAGTCACTGAGATATTGTACTGTGTGAAATTCACAGCCTCTGAAAAAGCCCCCCATGAGCAATCCCTTCCCATCCACCCCTCAGTTTTTACAACAAATATTCACAGACGCATTCTGTTCAAGTGTGATCCGAGTCTTGTGAACAGGGAAAAAGAAGACCTGGATAAACCTTAGGAGGATGAATCTGTTTTAAAAGTGAATCTCAATGTTGACATACGATAAAATATATTTCTTAAAAAGAGGACATTCCCCTTTGATCGTTAATATTTTATCTTGACAGCTTATCCTCCGAACAGCCAGAGCATCCCAAATTAAACGTGAATACATTAACATTAAGTGCACTAAAAAGTCACGGCATGTGTTTGAAACATGTCTTCAATTAAGCACGTTGTCGCCAGCGACCGTACCTAACAGCAAAAGGCTTTTTGGGATAAGCAGCCTGGTCACATGCCACCGAGTGCATTATAAAGCGGTACTAACTTTTTATGAGAAGAAGACCCTGTATAATTCATATGCATTCCATCGATGCAGTTTTACACGGAAAAGTGCATTCGTATCATTTCCGGGTGCTAAAATGAACACAAACGGTATCGCGCCCTTGCACATTATAGAAACGTTTCGCCATTCCGTTTTGTACATTTCTCAGTTATTATTATTTATTTTTTTAGATGAATATGCCTGTGGAGGCCAGTGTGTTTAAATAGAGCCCCTACCTTTCATTACATTTTTGAAACATGAAAGTGCCAAGCCTGCAATTCCCAGTTTCCTTTTTAACAATCCGTCCCCCTCAGATACAGTAACTGTCACGCATTGATGCAAACACGGCAGAAATCACCTCTCTTCCACGCACAGAGGCCTTTTTCTTAAAAACCTTTTTAATATCGACAGGCAGTATTTCAAATACGCGCACTTGAAATGTCTATTTGCTTGTATGTATTTCATATTTAAAAACGGTTTGCTCAGCTTTTTGGGATGGTTTATACCTCTGATTGCCGGTACAATTTTAGCACAGTGATATGAAAAAGTACATCCTCTTTCAATTCCACGGTTTTACATAATTAGGACATAACTAACCCTCTAGTTCGCACCAAGTCGTAACAGACTAATGTAACCTTGTGACAAACAACACATAGCAGATTTTACATTATTTATTCAACCAAAAATAAGCCAACATGCAGAATGCTTCCGTGGAAAAGCTCGCCCGCCCCATGATTCAGTAGTTCGTAGACCCCCCCTTGAACAGCAATCCCCTGAAGTCATCATTTTCTGTGTGAGTTTATCTGTCTCTTATGTTACATCTGAAGAATTTTTTGGCCCACTCCCTCCTTACAAGACTTGCTAGACCCAGGGGGGGTTACCACGATTGTCTTCATGGGGTGCCCGGGAAGGGGGGCGGAGGTTGGTGGGGGTCACAGACTCAGTTAGCCTACCGATAAGATATTCATAGCATAGTTCTCCATTCAAACTAGTGTTTTCCGTACAGCCCATCCATTTTGAGAAGAAACAGCATGGTCTTGAACACAATATTTATTTTTCGTTTTTAGAGCGAACCGTTAACCTTGTCGACCCTGACGACAAGCGCATTTTTGTTTGATTACATTTTTACACTCGCGTCGCGTCACGAGTCACGAGCTATTTGGCACGACTGCACGTCTTTGTGCTTTTCACAGTTACCTTTCACAGACAATCACGATGAGTCGCAGGAATAAAAGGGGAGAATGTGCGGTTATGTTTACACGCTAAATGAACCTGTCAAGTGAGCAAACATCGCTCTCCGACCTGTCAAATACTCCTGAGACTGGGGGGGCAAAAGACCAGGCATTTAACCGAGGGCATTCGACCTCTGGTACCGTTTGGCGAATTGTAACCAGGGGCGATTTTATTTCCCAGATAACTCAATTATGCAGGCTGCTCTATCAGAAAAAAAAAAAAAAAAAAAAAAATTCCAGTGAGTCACTGAGAATTGTACGGTGTGAAATTCACAGCCTCTCGAAAAAAAAAACCCCCCCATGAGCATCCCTCCCCATCCACCCAAGTTAAAAAGAAAAAAAAAAAAAAAAAAAAAAAAAAAAAAAAAAAAACATGGCCGCCGTTGTAGAGAGGGAAGCAGCCGTAATTAAGCCAGCCCCGCCTCTCCAAAGGGCTGATTCTGATTGGCCGAGGAGAGTTCGGTGAGCACACGACATCATGCCGCATTTCACCCGCGTTCTTCAGGGAGCTCCAGCTCAGAGCCAGAACAAACTTTTCAATGCCAGCGCCCTGCTCTAACTGCAGCGCGATGCCCCTGACATCCACAAATCGCATTCCCCTTCAACTTGCCAAACATAAAAGCCACAGCAAATGAATTAGCAATGGATTCTAACTTTCAATTTCAAAGAGAAGGGAATTCTGTATGTACTTTGCACTACCAGTTACTACTATTTAAATAAATTTTCGCTTTCTTCACAAGAAACCACGTTTCAGGCAACCAGAGATGGAGAAATTGGATCTGTGCTTGGACTGCCAACAAAGTTACAAAGTGCTTAATTATTTGAGCTCGGTGCTTCTTCTCACTGAGTTTTGGGATTTAGTCTTATACTCATTGATTTTTAAAAAATAAAATCTGGTTAGCGCATCGTTTTTTTTTTTTTTGGACTTATATGGGAAATAAAATAACAATGGAACGAAATTAAAGGTGTAAGAGATCTAGTCGTGACTGAATTGAAGTTGCAACGTTTTATTTTATTTTTTTCCCCCTCGATATCCACACATACACACACACACGCCATAAAGACACATTCAATCTGTGCACAATACGTCACTTAATCAATGTCAAGAACTCCAAGCTCAGTGAAAAATTCACTGCTCTGCGGGTCATTGCTGACTAACACACACACACACACACACACAATAATTTATTGCTATACTTGTGAGGGCTTCCCATTGACTACATTCATTCCATAACCTCTAACCCTAACCCCAACCACTACATGCCTAACCTTAACCCTAACCTTAACCTAATTGTAACCCTAACACTAACCCTAAGTCCTAACCCTAAAACAGCCTCTTGAACTTGTGGGGGGGCCAGCAAAAGGTTCTTTCTATCCTTGTGGGGACATTTGGTTCTCACAAAGATAGTAATACGTGTCCACACACACACACACACACACACACACACACACGCGCGCGCGCGCACCCAAAGACGAGTAGAAGCGGAAAAGGTAATTTCTCTCAGGAACGCTGGGAGTCTCACGGATCCAATTTCGCTGAGGTGAAATTATACAATTCTTTTTCCCCACACTCGTTTTTCCACTCATCAGCGAGAAAAATTTGCCGTTTCATTGTGTCTCCATAACAACGGCCTCTTTCACTGAACTTCAGGCAGGAAAAAAAAAAAAAGTGTGTGAGTTATGGCCACCAACTCTTCCTCCTCTGCAGCTTTGATCACGCTTTCCGATGTGATTTTCCGTCTTCTCTCCTCCCGGGGGGAGAGAAACTGTATTAGCTCGACGGCAATAATCAGCAACGGAGGTGACATCTGTATTAATCAATTACAGTAGGTCACCTCGCTCTGCTGAAGCTGGATCGGGGAGAGGAGACGAAATGAGCCTGGATTCTTCAAGTCATTTCAGAAGGGCACAGATTGTGTCACCAAAGTTTTTTTTTTTTTTGGGTGAGAGAGTCTCGAATATTTAGCGTTTCCTTCAGCATCTCATTACGTATTTAGCGGGTGATCTTAAGTGTCATTTTAAACCTTCTGAGAGGTCTGTGAGTTTTAAATGGCGGTAACTCTGACTGTTCATTATCTGCTTGCACGGGAACACTGTTCCCCCTCTCAGTGTTAAATCAACCGTGAGAAAGTACTTCAACAACAGAGACCAAGTCCCATCTTCTAAAAGCTGGCAGACACATTTTATTGGGCAAATCAGCACAACCAATTTTGAATTAATCAGTTTCTTTTTTTAAATTATGCGATAAAACTATGCTAGCACAGCACGATTTAGCTTTCAGTCAATGGGGCAGGACAATAGAAACAAACACAATCCAAAGCGTAGAGGCAAGTTTAAGTGGAGTCACCAAAACAAAGTGCAACGCAACTTCGCTATGAGTGAATATACTGTGGAAACAGCTCGCTCAGCACTCAGCGTGCAACGGCAGCCCTGCTGTCCGTCGAACGAAGGAATAAAACTGGTTTGTGAGCAGTCAGCAAATGGCATTATCATAATACGCCTTAGCTGGTAGCCCATGCTCTTGTCATGAACATGATATTGCTGAGAATATTATTTTTTTTTCATTACTTGAATATGTTGTGGCAGGACCAAAACCGTTCACTTGAACCATCACCAGGGCGACATACCTCAGGAGGTAAGACTGATTGTCTGGCAGTCGGAGGGTTGCCGGTTCAAACCCCGCCCTGGGCATGTCGAAGTGTCCTTGAGCAAGACACCTGCTCTGGCGAATGAGAGGCATCAATTGTAAAGGCTTTGGATTTAAAATGCAGCATTTAGTCCATTTACCAGACCCACCTGGGGGTTTTAAAAGGCAGTGAAAAGGAGGCGTACCTGGAGATCCTGCAGGTGTAGATGACCAAACGCCGTGTGTAACTCTTGACTGAGCAAGCGCCTCTTCATCTCCACGGTAACAGCACTCAGCAGCATTATGGCCTTTTGAGATCGTCTTTTCCAGGCGAGCAAGACACACGGTGGGCCTGTACATGGAATTGGCCTTTGTTTTCCATTTCACATTAAACATCATCTTTTGTCTTCTAACAACAACAGTTCGTGATACACCATCTGCACAAAATATGACATGTACCACCCTGGCTCTATTCCAGTAGTGCATACCGTGTCCAGGAAGCGTACCGCACACCCTGACAACAATACTCTGAGTGAGGTCATGGATGGCCAACTGCACACTACGACCAACACCTGCCAGGGAGTGAGCAAAAAACCTTTAAAAGCCTTCCAATAACTTATGTGAGGTCACAGGTAACATTCACATCTGTATTAATCAATTAGAGTAGGTCACCTCGCTCCACTAAAACTGGACTAGGGAGAGCAGACACATCGCCTTGTGACCTGACCAGGCCGTACACGCAGGTTTGGATTATGGCAGCTTTCTCTCTGCAGAACAGAAACTTCTGGCACTACGATCTTTACTTTGCTCTAGTGTGTTTCTTTTGCACCTCTGCACCTGGAACTAATGCACTTGTTGTACGTCGCTCTGGATAAGAGCGTCTGCTAAATGCCTGTAATGTAATGTAATGTAATGTGTTGAGCATTGCAAAACCTTTTTATTTTATTTTTATTTTTGAACAGGCCTCCTCCATGCAGAGAAAACCACTAGGTTCCTTGTGTTACCTTCTTCCTGAATCTGTGTCCACTCTTGATGACATCATCAAAACATTTTTGTGCAGCTGTCTTCTGAATGCTGCCATCTTCCCTTGTGTGAACTGAACCCTTGGGGTTGTGATGGACATCCCAGAAATCACAAGCTACCCACAAGCCTTTGAAAATATCAAAGAGAGACTGTCAATGACTCAAGATACACAACTTGACTTTAAAATTTGACCGAAGCACTTTCGCTGAAGGACCAAAAAAAAAAAAAAAAAAAGGCAATAGACAAAGTTTTAATTTTCAAAGAGAAAATATATATTGAGTGAATTTACAAATGTGCACAGTACAATCTGTACCTTACGTTTCCAACCTCATTTTAAACTTCACTTAAAAACCCACGGCATAGTAATACACAATTCAAACTAAATAAGCCCTTCATATATAATTATTTACTTATTTTCATGAATACCCTTGCTTGACCAGCGACCATTATTTTAAACAAACGATACAGTATTTGTGTTCTGTAGGCAGACGCATTTACATGGGGTCAGGCTGTAAAGGGTCGGGATTAAAGGTCAGACAGTAAATTCACTGCTGATTTATAAAAGCATTGAAAGCATCGGAACGAAATGAAGATTCCCACAGGAGCAGACCGATTTGAAATGGCAACGTGTGTCAGCAAAGTCGTTTGGTTAGCCGTCCTGCACAATTTAATTTAACACTGAGCATTTTACTGTGCATTTTAACACCTCGGTTTTACAACCACAAGTGAAAAACGTAAGTTTTTACAGTCATAATTGTGCATACTCAATTGTGCATTGCTCATCTCAAACAAAGCATTTCTTTTCACTGCTGAGACTTATTAAAAAGTGACTGGCGAGGCGGTTAGACGTGTGTTTGCATAAACCGTACCCCTCCTCTGCGATGCGTATTTATAATTCATAAAACAGTCGTCCCTCAGTGCGGGGGAGCTCCAGGAAGCACAGCTGTTCGCACAAATTAAACGTGTTTATGAACGCACACTAAATGTGCTGCAGCATCGCGTCAGCGACTGCAAATGAAAAGTAGCGCGTTTGCTAACTCCGCCAAGTTTTTACATAGATATACCAGTAAAAATTATGGCTATTGTGCATTTAATTTAATAAATAAATAAACTAACAAGTAAATAAATAAATAAATCTAGCTCTTTTAAATGCAATCCTTTTGCCTTTTTCCTCATAGGATTACATTTCAACTCCGGAGATGAATTCTGTCCAATCACACGAAGTAATATCAATTTATTATTCATCTCTTCCATATCACACTGGATACTGTGAACTTTATCTAAAAAAAAAAAAACGCCAACTAAGCATTAATTATGATGAGCGGAAAGATCTGTACGTAGTGTCAGGCATTATTTTTGTGTCCTCGCTTTGAGCTTTGGCAAGTCGGATCATTTTCTAGGCGTATGTACAGATTATTTCACTTAATTAAAAACCAGGGGCACGAATATGCTGATTCTTGACAGCTGCAGCATTTCACACTGCGCAAAGTGTATCGTTTTGATGAGACATTCTCGGCAAGAGACTATTTGCACAATACTGCTTCCCTGCACGAAAACGATGAATTTCTCATTTGCAACGCAAGCTCCTGTGACATGCTCTCTAGCAACGAGCAAACAAAAATGGACTGCGATTTTTTTTTCCGGCAAAATAATACCCACCAGGCTTTTAAAAAAATTATAATTATTTTTTTTTACATGACATCAAGCTCCACTTTAGTCAGCGATCTGCAGAACTCCAGGAGTGCTTATCGCCTGATTGTGAACTGCAGTCAGCGGGAAGAAGCCGCAGGAGAGGCCTCTGATTGGTCACGGCTCTGGACGAGGTGTCCAGGGTGGCTGTAGGCTGGGGTCAGAGGTTAAACTGGGCAGAGAAACGCAGGAAAGGTGAAGCAGGTTCTGCTCTGTGAGTTGAGCTGAGCTGATACGTGGCAGGCAAGCAGGCGTTCTGAAAGGTCAGCATACACCGAAGAACACCGCAGGGTTTGAAAATGGTGCACTTCCACTTTGCGCCAAAATCCCAGCCTCTGTGACTGAACCTGAGCCAAACATTTGCACGTGAAACCACTGTCCACAGAGTGCAGATTACTGACGGACCTGTTAAAAACACTCACAAAACACCACCACCAGCCACTCCAGGCTGGCTTCTACGTGTTCCTATGACTATCATTATTCTCAAAGTTTTTTTTTTTTTTTTTGGTAACACGAATGACATCAATTAAGGACTGCAGTCACATAAGGGCCATCATTTTTTTTTCTTCCCCCTAGCAGCACCTCAACATTCCAGAAAACCTGTTGATGCTGCCGCCTGTTGTCGTAGAAACAGACACGGAAGGCTGAGTGAGAAGTTCAGAGGCATCAGGGACGACCTTTGTGACATCATAGTGGGCGTGTCCGAAAGCACCCAATTAACTCCTCCGATGATCCTCCAGGCCTCACTGGAAGAGCCTCCACCATTTTTCCACTTGATCCACTACTGCTGGTGCTGCTTCAAGCTGGGAAAAGAAAAAAACAAAAAGTCAGTCAGAGCTCCTGATACATGCCTGTCAGTGGACTCCCTCTTAATCATTTAGACAGCGGTTAATCACCAGACTGTCTCAGGACACCTCAGCCACACAGTAATAGGGGCAGGGTAGTGGAGTTGCTGGTTTGAGCCCCTGGTGGGCATACAGGGACACTGACTTGTACCTGGAGAGATTGGGGAACTTGGGACCCTACAAGAAAGAACTCTGCCGTTGGGCCCTTGAGCGAGGCCCTTAACCCAACAACTGCTCCAGGGGCTTTACCCTTGTTCTCTCTCTCAGACTCCCCACTTTCTCAACTGCTCTCTCTTTCCCAGGGTATCCTTGACAAAGAGAAACATGTTCTTAATGGTCTTTCCCAGGTTAAATTAAGGATTTTACATAAAGAAACCCATGGTATGGGTATTCAGTCCAAACGTGAAAATTTTGACGTGTTCTGGCTTTAGATTTTGGAATATATTGACTGTATATGATAAATTTCCAGGTAATTGTCATTGTAGGTTTGTCAAAGTGACAATAAAAACTGAATGCCTCCACAGTTTTAATACTGTGAAAAAAACATTTTTACAAGCTCAGTACACATGATCACATGATAATATTTTAGTCCGCATATGTAATTATCTGCGTATGGATACTTTATGTACTCTATATTACAGCATTAAGGTGTAAAATGTATAAAACACAAAAAATTTTACCTCAGGCGAAGTCGAGCTCTGCTTAATTGGAAGGCTTTTAAATGAAGTGTGAACAGCCATGTCTTTAAATAGTCCAGAAGCCTCCTAATTAATGCAGCGCTTTCACAGTAAGTCTCTCACAACCTTCTTTAAAAATTTACTCTGCAGTATAAATAGCATTCCCAAAATAAAACCAGTTTTAGTAATAAAAACTACTTTTAACAGTTTTTGGTGGTGGTGGTAATTGCAGTAATTCCTTTAATTGCCATTTTCAATTTGTGGCTTTGACGCTGCACCTGAAAAAATTCTCTCATGGGGGGCTGGATACAACTTAAGGATTTACTGGAGGGGGCGAGACAGGAAATAAGAAAGTAAGAGTTGTAATAAAGTGTGACCCTGTACCCAGTTTCAAGGTGGGGCCCCTTGGGTTACATGTATGAAATAAGACCTCTAATAAGGTGTGATTGTTTGATGAAAAAGGGAGTTGTAATAAGGTGTGGTTGTTTTATGAAAATAATAGCTCTAATAAGGTGTGATTGTTTTATGAAAATAAGAGCAGTAATAAGGTGTGATTGTTTTATGAAAACAAGAGTTGTAATAAGGTGTGGTTGTTTTATGAAAATAATAACTCTAATAAGGTAATAAGGTGTGATTGTTTTATGAAAATAAGAGCTTGTAATAAGGTGTGACTTGTTTTATGAAAATAAGAGTTGTGATAAGTGTGATTGTTTTATGAAAATAAGAACTCTAATAAGGTGTGGCTGTTTTATGAAAATAAGAGGTGTGTGTTTGTGTGTGTGTGTGTGTGTGTGTAATAAGGGGTGTGTGTGTGTGTGTGTGTGTGTATATTAAGGTGTTGTGTGTGTGTGTGTGTGTGTGTAATAAGGTGTGTGTGTGTGTGTGTGTGTGTGTATTAAGGTGTGTGTGTGTGTGTGTGTGGTGTGTGTTAAGGTGTGTGTGTGTGTGTGTGTTAATAAGTGTGTGTGTGTGTGTGTGTGTGTGTAATAAGGTGTGTGTTTTGGACGAGGGTTCCCCATCCAAGGTCCTGGAGGGCCACACGGTCTGCCGGTCTCAGTTTCCACCTCAAGTCAGCAGGAAACCAAGAGAGGTGAGTTAACCTGGAGCCCAGACAGCCAGACAGACCGTGCGATTTAGAGACATTACAGGCTCTACAGTCAGTATTCACTGGAGCAGTGATAGTCATGACAGGGACAGACCAGCTTAAGACATCGGTTGATTCGTAGAAGGCAGTTTGCAGAAGTTTGTAAAAAAAAAAAAAAAGAGAAAAAAAAAAAAAAGAAAAAAAAAATTGGTTCCATTGTAAAAATTGGGCAGGTGTTTGGCACTGAATTGCTCTGCTTGTTGCCACGGTTGCGGTGGAGACGCTCAGGCCCAGCCCACGAGCCTGAAGCACTGAAGCAAGCGGAACCAGCGCTCCTCGTGGCCCTCTAAGACTGGACTGCGGAGCGGCTGCGGAGAGGCTGCGGAGAGGTTGCCAGATCCTGCTGTGGGACGTGCGTCGTGCTCGCTACTGGGAGCGGTGCAGATGGCGAGCGCCAACTGACCTTTGAAGGCCAAACAAACCCCCCCCCCCATCCCCCCATCCCCCCCAACCCCCCAACCCAACTCGACTGTGAATAACGGTCACCTTGGCAACCACCCTGAGCTAGTGGAGGACAGAGGTTGTGTTTTTGAGAGACGGAGGAGGTGGGGGGCGGGGGATGGAGTATTGCGGATGCTGCGCTGAAGGTTGTCCTTCTGTTCCTGATCAAATCTTTATGAATGCAAACCACCCCCCCCCCCCCCTGCCAAACTGCCGCTGGGACTGCTGAAATCTTGGATGCATGAATTTCCCCCCCCCCCCAACATTCTAAGTCAGTATTTTTGTGAATCACATCGAACAGCTTAAAGGGATAAGGAACGACTGTTCCAATAAGGCATGATTTTTAAAGCAGGGCGTCACCACCGGACACCTCCAAAATAAGGCAGAGAACATCCAGAGCGCAAGGAACGGCAAGAGCGGTTTAAAATGCGATCACCATTTTTCAGCTGTGCAGTGACAGAGGTGAACGTGAGTGTTGTGCGACCCAATTACCTGTGAGTGGGGGGGGGGGGGGGGGGGGGAGAGAGGAGAGAGAGAGAGAGAGGAGGAAAGAGAGAGAGAGAGAGGAAACAGCAGGCAGTAGAAGCTATACCGTCTAAACTGCTCTGTGGGAATTTTTGTACACTATCATTTGAACAGCATGTGGTGTAGTCCGTACAGCTCTTGAGATAATAATACAAGAGGGTCTGACTTGCATTTGGAACAGTTGACTCTTTTAACCTTGGGCAAGACACTGCAACCGCTTCAATATTGCTTACAAAGAGCAAATAGGCAAGCGTTTAAAGCTGCAGAGGCAGCCATAATGCAATAATGTCATAAATGCATAAGTTACGTGATTTATATACGGATTATGTAGACATAAATCATGACACGGCATATGCATGCAACAATAGATGGCAAGCCTGGAGGACAGAGGGAGCTTGAGGCTTTTTTCCTGGGGCTAAATCATCCCCTCAGGACTGCTGTGCTCCTGTATACGTACACCATGCTGTGATTTATATAATCATGGGGAACGTGGTGACGGGTAAGTTACTGGGTAACAAGCAATTTAGAGGTTACAAGTTTGTGATGTATCCTTGAAAAAGGGTTGACGTCTGGTTAATGGTCTGGTTAAACTAAACTCAGGTTAAACTAAAGTCAGGTTACACTGTCAGGTTAAACTAAACTCAGGTTAAACAGTCAGGTTAAACTGTCAGGTTAAACTAAACTCAGGTTAAACAGTTAGGCTAAATAAACTCAGGTTAAACTAAAGTCAGGTTACACTGTCAGGTTAAACTAAACTCAGGTTAAACAGTTAGGCTAAATAAACTCAGGTTAAACTAAAGTCAGGTTACACTGTCAGGTTAAACTAAACTCAGGTTAAACAGTTAGGCTAAATAAACTCAGGTTAGACTGACAGCAGAGGTAGGCGCAGTCAGCTTTGTGTTCACAGAGCAGAATCCCTGCACTGGGGGCTAAGCTGAGTAACTGCGGCCAGGATGCCAGCCCCCAAGTAAATCTGCTCGCTGGAGCCAGTGCTTGACCCGGTGCTCATTCCCCAGTTCTGGGGGAGGGGGGGGGGGCTCCTCATTCCTGTAAAAATACCCACCGGTGCCTCTTCTCTAGCTCTGCGTTCTCGCCTGGAGAAACTCTACACTGTCTACGCTTTCTTCTCCGTGCGTTCAGGATCGTGAATAATTCCATTGTTATATGAAATATTACACCAGTATCTTATGGGGAAGGGAAACATTGCTTGTGTCCTGTCTGACTACGGCATTTACCGCCTACTTACCTCAGCCGGGTTTTAATGCACCACAGCACAAAGAATGAACTCGCCAATTAATCAAAATGACACAAAAAATAACTAATCACACAACTGCAGACAGTGTTGGACACCGGATGCATTCTCTGTCTGGCTTCATGGTTTAATTATTAAAGGAATTCCCACTAGAGAAAAACAAACTCAAAATGCAGAGCATGGTATATGAAGACTAACTCATTTTTTCTCTTGTTTCGAAATAGCAAACTTTTTATTATTCCTGTTTTAAAAGGCTTAGGACTTTGTTCTTCGAACTTTATTTTTTTTAAAACACAACAGACCAATGCACTATGGGATTGTTGGACAACTTTTAAAATGGGGTGTAGCACATTTTGGTATCAAAGCAATGGTTTTAATGATTGTGGACTTGAAAGAATAGAACCTTTGGAGCCAGAGAACTAGCAATCCCACAATGCACTGTTTTTAAACAAAGGCCTCTGGCTTTTAAAATGTGAACAACAAAGCAAGAGTGTAAATTTTGAATGAGGAACCAAATGAGCAACATTCTCAGTTTACCATTATCTGCATTTTCAGCCTTTTTTTTTTTTTTTTTTCCAGTAAAAAGTCAAAACTGTATGATTGTGTTTTTAAATTTTTTATTTTTTAACAGGAAAGCAACACTACCAAGCATCAAATTCACACCTGCCTTTCCCCAAGGACATATCTCCTGCTGTTGTTTTCAACTGAAGATTATTCATGTGATTACAAACCCCAGACAGAGACAATATTTTTAAAAAAAACTAAACTCCACATCCCAGAGGCTGTAAATATTCAGTGCCTGTACTGGGGAGATGAAACCACGCCCCTGCAGGTGGTTCCCTGTGTACGTGGGACCGCTGCAGCCATTTCACCTGAGTCCCTCTGGGCTGCTGGCATGGTTCCACCCACACGTGCTCTTATTATGAAGTGGGCAGGCCTCAGACCTAACTCTGAACCTTACACAGAACCCAGAGGCCTGGTCATCATAATAAGAGCGCATGGAAGTGATAATTTGGCTGGGCAGAGGGCACTGAACCGGAACACCCCCCCCCCCCCCCCCCCCCCCCATCCCCCCACCCCCACACTTGTTCCAGGGATCGATACCATGGCAAGGAGATCTAAAGAGGACAGTGGGTAGCTTTGATGCTTTGATTACATCACATTGTTTGATCGATAGAGGCAATTTCTGGAATTTCCCCCTGCACTCCCCCCTGTGAGCCTCCTCCTGAGCAGGCAAGGCTAGACTAATGCCAGACTGCACTGGGCCACACCGCCCTACCTCCTCCTTAATCCTCCTCAATGTGAGGCCACTCAGAAACACCAAGGAACGCCTAACGCATCAGACTACACTAAAATGAACTGGAACAAATCACAAAATACCACAGAATAAATAAATCCATGAACTACAATCAAAATGGTCACGGCACAGGTGACTTTACAAGTTGCACAGAGGCAAACACCAAACAGAAAAGTGGTAAGCAGCCCAAAAAACACATGAAATAGAGAAATGCTAATGTTCCCAGTACATGCAATACATTTGCAATACTGCCCATTCCTGGTGTCATTTCATTGACCAAGTCCAGGGGACAGGTGTGGGGGGGGGGCTCTGGTGTTTTCCAGTCTGCACCACCCCCCCCCCCCCCCCCCCACCCCTCCGGCCCCCCACCCCAACACCCCACCACCCACGCATGGATGGAAGTTTCCGGATGCCCAAAAACCGGCAAGCGCTCCTCCACACTCCTGCCATTCCCCGCCATCCTAGCAATTTGCAGTAAAACGCTCTGCTGTCAGCAGCTCTGTGCCGCCCCGGCCCGGCTCTAAATCACTTCCTTATCCAGCCCGAGCGCCGCGGCGGTACGGCGGTATGGCGGTACAGCGGTGGTGGCGCGGGCGCGGCGGTGTGCAGTAAAACCCGTGCAGGGCGCTGGCAGGGAAACAGAGTGCGGGTCAGAGCCCATGAGCCTCTCAGGACTGATCTACCGGCCTCGGGGGAAACTCCTCATTTTCCCTTTCCCCCTGATAACGGCCCCTAATCACGCCGGGCCAGACTCCGGCTCCTGGAATAGAGGGGAGATAACAGCCCGGGGGGGGGGGGGGGGGGGGGGGGGGGGGGGGGGGGGGGGGGGGGGGGGGGGGGGGGGGGGGGGGAGCGGACAGTGCTCGCCCGAATGCTTTCAGCAGCCCAGTGACCTTCGCCAACGCACCCACACCAGCTAGGACACCAGGACTCACACAACCAATCAGCCTGGACACCAGCAACAACACACAACCAATCAGCCTGGACACCAGCACCCACACAACCAATCAGCCAGGAGACCAGCACCCACACAACCAATCAGCCAGGAGACCAGCAACCATACATCCAATCAGACAGGAGACCAGCACCCACACAACCAATCAGCCAGGACACCAGCACCCACACAACCAATCAGCCAGGACACCAGCACCCACACAACCAATCAGACAAGACACCACCACCACTCATTCACCACAACAGCTCCATGAAGCTGCTGCCTGAGCTGGCCTCAGACGCAGCGGGCCAGTGAAAGACAGGCCTGGTAGGAGAGGTCTCTTTGGTGACCTGGTTCTCCAGCACTGTCTGCGGGGGAAACGCGTCCCCAGGGGCTGTCTGACCCCAGCATTCATCTTCCCCCTGGCCGCACGGGTCCGTCGAGGTAGCATCCCGCCATCTCTGCAGAGATCCGTCGGCTGCACCCGCAACCACACCGCTCACCATTTCAGATTCCGCCCGTTACTCACGGATCCCTCCCCCCCCCCCCCCCCTCAGCAGCACGGCAAAATTAGGCAGCAGCTGCTATGGAGCTGTTAAAACCCGCAAGAATGTTCGTTATTGTAACAATATTGTACTGCAAATCTGTTTGGGCACGGCCTAATTTACATTGCTACCGTATACAAAGATCGCTTGATTTATGCAGCTCCCAACTCATTTAATTAAAAACAATGCTGCTGTCTGTGGAGACACTGCGACGAATAGTAATACAGCTGGATATACATCAACAGGGACCAAAAAGAGCAAAAAAGATACTGGCTAACCCAGAGAACCCAGAGTGTAGCTAACGTTGGACCAGGGTACTGAGTATAGCTAATGCTGGATCGGGGTACTGAGGACCAGGTTACAGAGTGTAGCTAACGCTGGATCGGGGTACTGAGGACCAGGTTACAGAGTGTAGCTAACGTTGGACCAGGGTACTGAGGACCAGTGGGACCGATTGTAACAAACGCAGAACCAGGGCATTGAGGACCAGGGAACCGAGTGTAGCCATATTTCGAAATATTTTCCCAAATATTTGAACAGTCAGTGCATATCAAGTCTGGCCAGGGACCCCCTACAGTAGCTTCAAGGACACCCCCCGTCGAAAACCCAGGCTTTGACAGCATAGCACCCGACTGAGATTCCACAGCACCTCGAAAAGCGCAGCGCTTCACACCCCCCCCCTCCCCCCACCCCCCGGCGCGCGGCGCGCTCACACCGCGGGTCCCGCGTGGCGGTAATAGCGGGTGAGCCTGTGCGCACCAGTGCCTCCCGCTGCTTCTCCACACTCAGCCCAGCGGCGCTGCTTCAGTCAGTCACACCTCCTGGGCGCCTTTCAATTATACATCCAGCTATACGTGCTAACGGCAGACGTGCTCTGAAAGGAAACTTACACTCACTGCTGAGGGAAAGGAGTGTGCCACGACTGACTGACTGACTGACTGACTGACTGACTGACTGACTCACTGACTCACTGACTGACTCACTGACTCACTGACTGACTGACTGACTCACACACACACACACACACACAGCATCCCGCTACCCTCCTTTTCTATTTTTATTATTCATTTATCTTTATTCAGATGGGAGGGAGCAGAGAGGGTAACAGACAGAGAAGGGATCACAGTTCAGAAGGTCTTCTGGCCAGCGATCAAACGGGAGGACTTGACTTCCGACTGTGGCGCAAGTTGTAACGGTCTGACGATTTCGCTCGGGGCTAAGCCTGACAATTTAACACTTTTTAGGAGTCTGCTTTTTAAAATACAAAAGGATGGTGTCCGCATCAGTCATACTGTACGAAGGATCCGTGTATTAAAATAGACAGGTCATGAAATAACATCTACCATAAATATCTTTCCAACAACCCAAAAGCCTAATTTAATCATGCTAAGTAAGGACTTTGAACCTGATCCTGGCAGTGACCGGTAGCCAGTGGAGTGACCTCAGCAGAGGAGTGACGTGGGAGAATTTGGGAAGGATGAATATGAGTCGGGAAGCAGCATTTTGAATCATCCATAGTGGCTGTATGGCACAAGCTGGCAGGCTTGCAAGATTTCACTTTGGCTGGAAACGGTCTCAAAGAGCATAGAGTCACTGCGTTTAAAAGCCACTGCAGAGTTTTTTGGTGAGATTCACAGCACAGGGCTCAGCAAACGGGATTGGATTACTATTATATCGCGTCAGTGTATCCAGGTACATAGAAATAGGAGCGCAATGAAGTGGAACAGGACAGTTACTGACTGAAACAGGTGGGAGGCTGCTGGTGGGGTCACTCACTTGTTTTGGTGCTTGGAGCCTTGGAGGTGTGCGTGGTACTGTTCGATCGAGTTCAGGATCACGTGACACACCGTGCAGGAGTAACTGCTACGCAGGCCTGGGGAAATGCAAACACACAAATAAACACAACTTACTACCCGACAAAACCACAGTTCATCCACAAACACACACAGACAAACACAATTCACTACCCGAAAAGAATACAAAAACACAGTTCATTCACCAACACACACAAAGAAAAAACAATACACTACCTGATACGAACACAGTTCATCCACAAACGCACAAATAATCACTATTCACTACCCAACAAAAACACAAGAACACAGTTCATTCACAAACACACACACACACTCACACAAAAAAACCATCAGCCAACACCATTTCAACAGTTTGCAGTCAATCTGCAGGTTCTCAAAAGGGAACAGCCTTTGTAAAAGTTGAAGACGACGCTCTGAACTAAGAAATACAAAAGTGTCATGGACTGCTCATTAACTCAGTGCATTCTCTGTGTACTCAAATAAAACTCTTTTCCCTTGGGGACATCCATGCACGTCGCTTTCGATAAAAGCGCCTGCCAAATAAATGTAATGTAATGTTAATTTAAAGCCTCTAAGAACATTATGACCTTTTACAGAACACTTGTTTCAAGCACCAGTTATGCAGGTTCATTAATGACTGTTAATTAAACTCAGGATGTTTAGAATTCAAAATAAGCAGTGTCCCTTTTAATTTATTCGACGAGATAAGATCTACACGTGTCACATGCCGCTGGCAATTGCTGAATTATTCCCAACAAGTGCCAGTGTTTGCCTGCGCATTTAATTTGACAGTATACATCTAATATCTGCTGTAATACTTCATGTTTTGTCTCACTTAGATTGTTCCTTGGTTTAATCTGATTATTCTGCAATGTAGCCTCAATTTTTCATGTTTATCGGAAGCGATTTTTTATAAGCTTTGGGATGCATT